>OX456527.1:52444540-52919816 GCA_949748255.1 Eustalomyia histrio
AAATGTGTTTGCGTAGTCTTTTATTTTATTGCAAATTATATGTATTTTTTTTTTTTTTGTTAATTCTTCTACAACGCATTTGTTTAGTATATTCTGAAATATATAAAATTTAAAAAGTAATATCAAAAAAAAAATTAAATATTTAACGATTTTTTTTTGTTATAAAAACAAACACTAAACATCCCAGCAAAACCACACATTACCAAATAATGGGTAAAGTAATGTATATCCATAGGGGCCGATGGATTACTTTACACCTTACTTCATTGATGAATTTTGTAGGCGATGAGCCTCAAAGTAATGTATATACCCATTACTTTAGAGGTGAAGATGTAAGGGGTAACTTATATGGTTACGAGAATAGAAAAAGTAATGTGTCTAAAAATAGATTTTTAAAAAACACGAATTTTTGTTTAAAAAAAATTATTACAAATATTTTATTTAAAATTTTTGTAATTAAAAATAATGTGGTCAAGATGGGAAACGAACCAGGAAAATCTGGTTGCCAGTCAATAACTCTACCCACTGAGCTATCAACGCATATAGTATTTGATTGCTTTAAACTTAAATTAATTGTTGCGCTTCGTTTTTTCGCTAGAGTTGTCAAAACAAATATACATTACCCTTTTGCTTACAAAAGAAAACACAAAGTAATGTATCTAAAAATATATTTTCAAAAAATATTTCAATTATTACTTTACATTTATAAATCATATATTATGTGCGTAATCAATAATGAGTAACTTATTACTTTATGCTTGCAAATAATGAAAAAGGTAACGAGCTATCATTACAAGGTAACGCATGAGAATATCGCATCCATTACCAAAGTTTTGCTGGGATATGTATGTTTTGTATGTGTGTATTCTAGTCTTGAGTATTAAAATAAATAAGTTTCAGAGATTTGTGTTTTTTTTTATAAAATTCTAAAGAGAAAGGTATGTAATAATTTTTATAAATTTCTCTTTAACACTTAAAGAAAAAAAAGCATTATCATTAGGACATTTCAAAAGTGAAACCATTTTTAAAAAAGATTACACCTTAAATATTAAGTAAGGGAATATGGTGTATCGTGAAACTAGTGTACACTTAGAGAAAAAATTTTCGTCATATTGATGAAACTTTTTCAAAAATCCTTTTTCATCAATTCTTCATATTAACTATTTATAAAGTTTTCAATATGCTAAAACTTTTCAAAAAATGTTCATTTGGTATACAGGGTGATTCAGTCACGACCCGCCGAATTTCACCAGCGTATTCCTTGGCTCATTTCATGAAAATATGTCCATGGACGGGGATGGTCGATCCCCGAAAATGCAAGTGTGCGAACTGGCAGCGGTTTGAAAATTATCGGATTGGTGGTCGGAGGCTAGTAGGGTAAAATTGCTAACATCTGAACCCAGTGGTCGGCCTTTTTTGTTTTTGGGCTTGTTGGAAAGGTCTTTGGGAGACCTTTCAAACCTGTTTGCATTTCAGTCAAATGGTGATAACTTTGGAGCGGTAGGACTTTTGGGCATTTTGGAAAGGTAAGAAGTAGGGCTATCTTTAAAGAAAAAAAACCTGCCATCTGGCTGAGCAAATTGAGGTTATGTGCACGTTCTTATGTCTTTCCAACAAGCCCAAAAACAAAAAAGTCCGACCACTGGTTCAGAAGTTAGCAATTTTACCCAACTACACTCCGACCACCAACTATGAAATAAAAAACACTAGAGATGTGAGCAATTTTCAAAAAAAAAAAATATTAATGAGATTTTTCTATGAAATTATTAAGAAGTTGTGAAATATATTTCATAAAATTTTATGAAAAGAATTTGTCAGATTCAAGATCATAATTAAATATTACTATGAAATAGAAAACACAAATTTATATAATAAATGTAAGAGAAGATGGAAAAAATTGTAGTTTCAGCGCTAGTTTGTTCAGATTATTTATATCAGCCACTCAGAAGAGTAGTGATTTACAAAATAGCTTGTTTCCACTGTTAGTGAATTGACCCACATCCATAAGCTGTTGTGGCTGGTGGTTCAGAATGAGGCTGACGTAGAAATGCAGTAATATTATTAAATTCACATTAATAAGCAAGATTGTAAAAAGCTTTCGAGCGAGTCAAAATTTATCTCATATTATTCAAATATCTCGGAGCCTACATAAAAGGAACTGCTCACAATATGAGCTGGCTCATAATTGAAAAGCTGCTTAATAAATAAGCTATCTCAAAATTATGGGCTCTGGGACATAATTTTGGCCCGCTTTTTATAATGCACCAATCAATGAATTGGATCATTGCTTCAAACCGGTACGAAATGGAATGGAACGAGTGTTACCCAATTTTGTCAATACAAACTAAACATTAGTCCAAAACAGAACGATATGGAATTATGAGAGGGACGATTGCATTGAAGTACTTGTCCCCATATTGCCATATTTCGCTTAATTTTCGAGATACTGTCAATTAAAAAAAACAGACATTTTTGAAAATTTCGGCTAATGCCGATTATGCAATTGAGGAAGGTAAGAGAGACATCCCGAGAAATTAATTTTTATAAAACAGAACAGAGAACTTTTTTTATTTTTTTTTTTTTTTTTTTGATGAAAGTGTTAAATCTTAATAGATAACCGAATCGATTTATTCTAAAAACCAACTATCTTACTGTCTAAACGATCAATACATTTATAAACAAACGCCAGTTATGAGTATTTTGCAAAAATTTGCAAAAGTTTCAAGGTACATGTAAAAGTGTTCCAATGTGAAACCAATATAAAATTTGTGAAAATTCTAGGTTTTGCATAATAAACTGGGCAAAATTAAAAATTTTTCAAAACACTTAAAATCTAATATTTACAAAATCAGAGATTTATGAACATTCCACCGATTTTCAGCATTTCTAATGATGGTGAAGCATTTCCCAACATACACCTTTAATTAAAAACTTAAGATTTGAAAAGAATTTTATGATCTATAAAAAAGATCTGAATACAAAAATAATGCGATTTTTATATTAAAATATTAATAACTCGAAAACCTTTAGACCGATTTTCTTGGCAATTGAAAACAAAAAATTGTGAATATTATTTAAGTATTTGCATTAAAAAAAACTAATTCTTATTAAATTTTCCAGCAACATCTTAGAGTTGCCAGAAGAAGCCAAAACTATTGCCAAGGAAAATGGATTCGAAATCAAAGGATATCGTTTTGCAGCCAAACCAGAACAAATACGTAAAGCCCGTATCGTTAAAGTAGGGGCCATACAAAATTCCATAGTATTAGCCACAACGGAACCAATTGATAAGCAACGTGATGCCATATGGCAAAAAATATCAACAATGATTAAGGCAGCAGCGGCAGCCGGTGTAAATGTCATATGTATGCAAGAAGCATGGAGTAAGTTATTATGAGATTTCAAAAGATCAAAATTGGTCCTAATTTTAATACTACCTTTTACAGCAATGCCTTTTGCTTTTTGTACCCGCGAAAAATTTCCTTGGTGTGATTTTGCTGAAGAGGCCATAAATGGTCCTACCACCAAATTTTTACAAGAATTAGCTAAAGCTTACAATATGGTTATCATATCGCCAATTTTGGAAAGAGATGTCGAACATGGTGATACCATTTGGAATACAGCTGTCGTTATATCGAATAAGGGACGTTATTTGGGTAAACATCGTAAGAATCATATACCACGTGTGGGAGATTTCAATGAATCCACTTATTATTTGGAGGGCAATACAGGTCATCCAGTATTTGAAACAGAATTTGGTAAAATTGCCATAAACATTTGCTATGGTCGCCATCATCCACAAAATTGGATGATGTTTGGTCTAAATGGTGCCGAAATAGTATTTAATCCATCGGCTACAGTTGGTGCTCTTAGTGAACCGCTATGGTCTATTGAGGCTAGAAATGCTGCTATCGCTAATAGTTATTTTACTGTTGGCATAAATCGAGTGGGTTATGAAGAATTTCCTAATGAATATACATCGGGTGATGGACAAAAAGCTCACAAAGTATTTGGTCCATTTTATGGTTCCAGTTATGTAGCAGCACCAGATGGAAGTAGAACACCGGTAAGTGGATATCAATTAAGGATTGTATTTGTACCCACACACACACTAATGTGGATCGAATTAGGCCTTTGGAAAAATTTTACTTACAGCAGGGTTGTGGATAGATGTAAAAAATATTTGTGAAACGTCTCAGCTAAATCAGAATTGATCTTCGCCTGGCGTTTTTTTCTGAAAACCTAAATTTTCAAATTAAGTGGATAATTTATATTCTCTTCATTCTCTATTATTATCGAGAAAAAAAACAGATATAATGAAAATTTGCCGACTCCACATATTTACAAAGAAATATGTTTTGTAAAAAAATTTAAATAAAACACCAATAAAAAATACCGCTAAAAGCAGTAACGAAATGATAAAAATCCCCAAAATCGTTAAAATTAAGAAAAGTCGTCAAAGTGAGAAAAATCAAATCAAAACGTTCTTTTCATTTATCCCAATTAGTTATTATTATTCAGACGAGGCAAAACTGTTATTTATCTCAATCCAAAAATGTGTCCAAATTCAGGTCTGGGACTGCTTTAACTGTGTGTTCTATACTCAAAGAAAAATCTTTATCATATCATAGATTTTCGTCCAATGTAACCTTTTATAGTTTTTATGATATTACTGTATTTTAATGAAGTTGAGATACCAGGCAAGTCCATAAGTTTTTGCAATATCGTATAAGAGGCACTAATAACACTGTAAAACAATTTCAAACTTTTTCCAAAATTACGGGGTTCCAACGGTTGATTCTTGTTAAGGAGACAAAAAAAAATATACGTGTTTCGGCATTTTGGTAGTTTACATCGGAATTTCATTTCAGAGGCGGTTAAAATTTTCCAGCTCTGGCCTGTTCTTGCAGCATATCGATATATAAAACTATGTTTCCTTTACATCTAAGGGTAGGGTATGTTCAGCAACTTTGTAGATAATGGTATGGCAAATATTTTTGTAGAACATATTAAGCCTCTAACTTCCCCTCATAACGGAATTTTCGGCTTTATTCTAACAAATTGTAAAAAACATCCCGAAAAAGGGGAAGGGCGGGGATGAAATGTTCTACAAAAATGTTGGCCATAAAATTATACTATATATGTCAGAGCACACTAAAGCCCAAAACTTAACACAAATACCAAAAACCAGACAAATTGAAGATTGCCCATCAAATTTCTGACTTTTAACATGTTTGTCATCCCAAAATTTGACTAGAAATCTGATGACCAATCTTGAATTTGATTGTTTTTTGGCGTTGGTGTTAAGTTTTGGGTTTTGGTGTGCTCTGACGTATAAAGTAGAATTTTATGGCCAACATTTCTGTAGAACATTTCATCCCCGCCCTTCCTCTTTTTCGAGGTGTTTTTTACAATTTGTTAAAATAAAGCCAAAAAATGCCGTAATGAGGGGGAGTTAGAGGGTTAATATGTTTTATAAAAATATTTGTCATACTATTATCTACAAAGTTGCTGAACATATCCTTCATCTCAGATGTAAAGAAAACATAGTTTTATATACCGATATGCTGCAAGAACAGGCCAGAGCTGGGAAAGTTTGACCACCTCTTAAATGAAATTCCGATGTAAACTATCAAACGCCTAAACACGTACAGTGGTCAAAAAAAGTATTCGACAAACTGCTTGTTTTTCATAATAAAGAAAAATATGTTAAAAAAATCCTACAAAATGAAAAATATAAAAATGCAAATTATTAGCTTAAAGTGTTATCTCTTTATTTATGAAACAAGAAATACAACAAAAAACAATATTCTGGAAAAAAATACAAAAACAAAAACATGTAATATTTCAACGCAAAAAAGTATTCGACAACGTTGCTGTGGTTGTGATTAACGGGAAAAGCACCGTTTCTTTGAAATTTATGTTGATGTCTTTCATTATTACTAATATTTTTTTAAGTCTTAATTTCATTTATTTAATTATTTGTTAACATGGGTCGAAAGGGTGCAGAGATTTCTTTAGATGTTAAAGAAATAATAATTACACATTTTTAAAATGGAATAACGGAACAAGAAATATCAGAAATTGTTGGAAGACCTAGAACTACACCATAGATAAATATAAAGTAAGCAAACTCTTTAAATCCAAGGGAGTGATTTAAAAGCAAGATAACTTGCCGCCATACGAGTTGAAGCCGTGAGACGTTGAAAGGCGATTTTTCCTAATGAAAGAAGGGTTTTTGCATCACATTTTGATGGGCGATGAAAAGTGGATCGATTACGACAACCCCAAGCGCAAAAGGTCATGCGTTTTAGTTAGACAGAAGCCAACATCCTTCGCAAAGCCGGATATTCATGACATTAAGCTTATTCTCTACGAGCTGCTCAAACTTAATGAAACGATAACAGGGTAAAGCTGTTGGAATCAACTCATTCGCTTGAGCTGCACACTAAAGCAAAAACGGCCGGAATTCGAATAAAGGCATGAAAAAGTGATTTTGCAGCATGACCACATGTTGCAGGACCTACTTGGAAATGCTGAAATGGGATCCTACCCCACCCGCTGTATTCTCTTTAAACAGCGCTTCTTCCGACTATAACTTGATTCGGTCGATGATACATAAACTGTCCCAGCAGAAGTTCACAATGCAAAAAATGGGCCGATGATTGCATTGCTTTAAAAGACAAACAGTAAATCCGTAAATTTCATAAAAAAAGCGCTGATTATTAATTCGAGGTCCAAATATTAGAATTAAAATATGATTTATAGTTGGTTCACAATCTAGTTAATGAGATTTCAATAGATAAATATGTAACAGAAATTTTAACAGAGTAGACTTTTTGTGAACAGTTCAAAGTATGACAAGTTCAGAGTATGCAATTTGGACTGGTGTAGGTCAATTATGTCCCATATAAACAGCCTAAAGCTCGCTGATTTAAAGAAATTTCCTCCAGATCAGTAGCAAAATGTGATAGGGTTTCTTGGTGACTAGAGGTCGAGGTATTTCTGCCACTTACCATCAACTTCTTCACTGCACAAATTGATTGCTCTGATTGTAACCCGTCTACAAGGTGATCTGGGGATCAGTGTCCGTACCCCAAGGTTATCAATGATATATTATATGTTTTGCACGATCCTTCCACGTCTAAGAAGGAAGAGCATCCTTGTACCAACAATCTCATTTACCATTATTTCCACCGATATTCTCATGCAGTATGCATATTTTAGCTTTGCTGAAATCCTGCCAAAGAAGTAATTCTATCGTAACTCTGACAACGATGTAGCATTTATTGTACACATGCTACGCTTAAGGCAATTTTGAGTATAGCATACACATAGAATAGCGATATTTCGCACAAATGTATATATGCATGTTAAAGCATGCATTGAATTGCATGTTTATTATTCCCAATCGTTGGAATTCTAAGAATATTCCCGTTTGTTGTATTCGTGAAAATTGCTACAGTTATTTGCAAAAATAAAAACTGTCATTTTCTGTGAAAGTACATCATAGATAAATATAAAAAAACTAAAAGTATTGAAAATGTGCAAAGAAGTGGGCGTCCAAAAAAACTTAATGAAGTAAACGAAAGGTGGATCTGGCGTGAAATAAAAAAAATCCTAAGATCAACGCTACAGTTCTAACAAAACAGCTAGAAAATGATCTTAATATCAATGTTACACCTCAGACCGTGCGTAATGTTATACACAGTAACGATTATCACGCAAGATCAGCTAGGAAAAAGACGCATATCTCAAAAAAGAACAGAAAAGCTCGAGTTGACTTCGCAAAAGCGCATGTGACTATGCCTAAGGAGTTTTGGATGAAGACTATTTTTGCTGATGAGTCTAAATTCAACCTATTTGGATGTGATGGTAAGGTTCTAAATACAAGGTTGTGGATGTTGTATAACTGTCCAAACGTGATTAAACCACCTGCACAGTCCCCAGACTTAAACCCCATCGAACACCTATGGGCCTGCTTAGAGCAAAATATAAGGAAAAGAAATTTCAGGAACAAAAACCAGCTTAAAGCAATCCTTCTAGAAGAGTGGCAAAAAATTGACCAAAACTACATTTTAGATCTTGTTAAATCAATGCCAAAGCGTTTAAAAGCCGTTATAAAACAAAAAGGAAGGGCAAATAAATATTAATTATTTATTTTGAATCAATATTTTCCCGTTAATCACAACCAGAGCAACATTGTCGAATACTTTTTTTGCGTTGAAATATTACATGTTTTTGTTTTTGTATTCTTTTTTCCAGAATATTGTTTTTTGTTGTATTTTTGTTTCATAAATAAAGAGATAACACTTTAAGCTAATAATCTGCATTTTTATATTATTCATTTTGTAGAATTTTTTTAACATATTTTGCATGATTATGAAAAACAAGCAGTTTGTCGAATACTTTTTTTGACCGCTGTATATATTTTTTTTTTTTTTGTTGAACTGTGTAATTAAAAGTAGGTTCTTAAAAAATGTCAAGTTACAAAAGACGATTGGCAAATTTTAAGCAAACTACGTCATACAGCTTTTTAACAATCGATTATTTGCACCAAATTTTGGTGCAAATACAATTGGGTAAATGAATTTAAACGTGGCCGTACAGCCAGTTATAATAAACGTCGTTAAGTTAAGGCAGTTACTTCGGAAATCATCAATAAAATCCACGATATAGTTTGAGTGACCGACAAGTTAAAATGCGTGAACTAATTGAGGCCACAGGCATATCACATGGTTCAGTCATTTCAATTTTGCACGAAAAATTGGGATGAAAAAGCAATCGGCGAGATGGGTGGCCCGTTTGCTCACAATTATAAATAAACGTAATTGTTTGACTGATTAAGTAGGTGGCTTAGCGCTTTTCCGTCGCGATCCTGATGAATTTCTTCGCATATACATAACTGTTGATAAAGCATTGACTTACCACTATGGACTAGAAATAAAACAATAGTCAAAGCAATGGAGAATACCAGGTGAATACGACTCGAAAAAAAGGCTTAGAAATCTACTCGCAAGTTTATGGCAACTGTTTTTTGGAATATGCATGGAATTATGTACATTCAGTCTTTGGAAACGGGAAATACAATAAATGGAGAATAATATTCATTATTATTGGGACAATTAGCTACAGAAATCAAGAAAAAATGCTCCCATTTATCAAAAAAAAAAGTGATCTTCCATCAAGATCAGTTTAAACGGAAAAAATACACGAGATAAGGTTCGAAGCCTATTTTGAGGACCTCTCGAAATCATCCCCTAGGGAGGGCTTAAAAATTGAAGAATCGCTGGATAAGATGCATCGAACAAATAAGAGACTATATTAAAAAATAAAAAAAAGAATCAAACCAAAAAAAATATTTTTTTTACGTTTTTGTAAAGACTTATTGACTTACCCTCGTATGATTAAGGATTTCATACTTTTCACTAACATATTTTATGCTTTTATCTTTTTATCTTAGGGTCTATCACGGGACAATGATGGTTTATTGATTACGGAACTGGATTTAAATTTATGCCGCCAAGTTAAAGATTTTTGGGGCTTCCGTATGACTCAAAGACTTGAAGTGTATGCAGAATCTTTAAAAAATGCCTCCGAATTAGATTTTAAGCCTCAAATAATAAGAGAATAAATGTTGTACACTTAAGATTTTTTTTAATAAATATATATTTAAAAAATGTTGGGAAAAAATTATGACCAGTTTCAATAGCATCATACAAAATTGTAATATTTGCTTTATAACACTTCTCCACCAAAAAGCTTTCTAAACAGGAATCAAAAGTCAAAAGTATTCCTTAAAATCATATTTTCGTGTATTGGCCGTTGCTTTTTTGAACCCTTGACACAGGCAAAGAAGAAATACTTCAAAATCGTTTTGTTTTTTATAGACATAAAATTATCTTTTATATCAGTATAATCATATTGAGAAATATTAAACGGTTTTTAAGGATGCGAAATTACTGATAAGGTTCTTTTTGAAATTTTTGTCAAAGCCGGTCCCAATTCTTATGACTAGAAATTAGAAAAGTATGTTCCTTGTGGAAGCGAAGTGTTTGTGTGAAGTTTTGGGCTATGATGTGTTCTGACATATGTAGTAAATGTCGAAATTACTGATAAGGTACTTTTTAAAATTTTTGTCAAAGCCGGCCCCAATTCTTTTGACTAGAAATTAGAAAAGTATGTTCCTTGTGGAAGCGAAGTGTTTGTGAGAAGTTTTGGGCTTTGATGTGTTCTGACATATGTAGTAAAATGTTATGACCAACATTTTGTGTAAAATATTTCAGAAGGAGGGCGGCTCCCTTCTTAGGGATGTTTTTTCGATTTGTTAGAATAGAGCTCAAAATTACCGTTATATGGGGAAGTTAGAGTGGAAATATGTTCACAAAAATATTTGCGTTAATATTTTTTACAAAGTTGCAGAACATACCCTACACCTCAGATGTAAATAATACATAGTTTCTTATACCAATATGCTGCACAAATAGAACAAGGGGGGGGGGGGAACTTTAATCCTCCCCCCTCCACTAAAATAAATTTCCGATGTAATACTTCAAAATGCCGACACACTTATATTTTTTTCTCCAGAATCCAATGTCAGAACACAGTATTTTGTTTTCGTGTTCTCACCAATTAAAGTTTTCCTATTTGCTTCAAAAATAAACTCTGTAAGTAATTTAGATGTTCTCTTTTTCAAAACAAAACTACTTAAAACTTTAGAAATGTTTTGAAAAAAGTCAACATCATAACACCTTTCAAGAAAAGTTTGTGCATCAAGTAATTATTTATTTGTTTCATAAAATATTTATTTTTTTATGTTTAACTGATAAATGTTTTTGTGTAAATAGTTGAAATTTCTAAGATAAAAGAAAATCTATTTTTTTAATACAACGATTGTGTACCAATCAAAACATGGAAATTGATACCATGAATAATTCAATATATTTTTAATATAATATTATTACAGTGTTGTGCAACACAATGTAAACCAGTATAGAAATACTAAATTTGGTGAATGAATGCCTTCCACCTATGTCCCAAGACGTCAACAAATATTTCATAATTTAATCTACATTTTTAAAACACATTTGTTTTTTTTTTAATTTTGGTAGCACTTTTAGACACAATGTATATGGTGAAGGGTATAAACATGTATGCATTTTTTCTATTTTTTTTTTTCAAACATCCAAAACAACCGTATTTTAACACCCGATATTGAGTAACCGATGTTTTAATTTAATGTGTTTTTTTTTTGCATTTTATTGATTTTGACTAGCGCAACACTGTATTTAGGTTTATATTTGTATAACAATACGAATTTTTATTAATGTCTTTAATATAATAGACTACCCCGAAAGAATATAGCTAATATTAAATATTTCATAAAGCAAGAATTTCGGGACAGTCTTAAAATTAATATATTTATATTTTTATATCATTAGATATTATACAACTTTTAATTCCTTTTTTTATACATAATTTTATTTTTTTTATATATATAATTTGTTCACAATTGCATAGCAACAATAATTTTCATACAATACAATTTGTCTCAAATTTATATTGGAGTTAAAAATTATAAATGTTAGTAAAAGCCCGTATTATAGCCACCACTTAGAATAAGTAAGAATTTTTACTTAAGGCTGACTATAATGCTGATAATAAGATCTGGCAACTTATCAAAAAGTAAACAATATATTTTTATATTTTTATATTTTGTATTTTGTATAAGTATTCAGTAGATATAGACTTGGTTATAGATATAGCTGCTTAAAAATAAAGAATTTTTAAAAATACTGCCAAGTTTTGGAAATTCTTGGCTTTTCTGTTTTAAATATTAGGAATTTGTGTTTGTTAGTAAAGGTAAAGCGGGGCGCACAAAAAAATGCTTTATTTCGCGTTCCGCCGAAGTCCATATACAAAAACAGCTTTCGGTCCCATATATTCCAATTGTATTTGCTTACAAAAAATAAAGTCCGGTAAGTAGGTATATACGTTTTCTTTACAAGTACTTATAAATACATTTATACAATTGAAAAATACATATTTTTAATTTATCTGAACTGAAAATGGTTTCAAGTTTAAGCTGTGCTTATTTGTTCAATAAGTTACCCGACCTAAGTGCGCTATGTTTAATATTTTTTCATAGTTTTCGCTTAATAAGAAAGAAAGCCAGATGAAATTTTTAAGCAAAGCTTTTATGGTATTAAAGATAAATTTTAATAAAAGCGATAAAATTAATGTTTAGAAACTATTATTGCTATTTTTTTAAACAACTTTTGTTATTGTCACAAAATTAAAAATTTTAAATTATTCACAAAAGTTTTTACAATTTCTAGAATTATATTCAAGGGCTGTTGCTAAAAATGTTAATGGAAAATTGCAAAATAAATTAATTAACCACAAATAAATAAATTAAAACAAATAAATAAATATTAAAATAAAATATATTCTGTGATTCGATCTAATTTTTTTACATTCTTTAATTTTTGGAATTTCCTTAAATTTAAAAGCACTTTAAAAACCAAAAATTAATAATTTTGTTGTAAGATAAAAATTTATTTAAAATAGGGTGGTCTTATTTTATAACTTAATCTTTACCTCAAATTTCGTACCGAAACACAGAATAAACGTGAGTATACAGTTAAAATAATTTAAAAACCAGAAATAAAAACGAAAAAATAATAAATCAAAATATTTGAATAAATAAAGTGTTTGGGATCAAAATAACAAAACAAGCTGGGTTACACTACTTTGAAAAACGAAAGATAAAAATAGAAGTACGCGTTTAACATTTTATAATGCCAGCTTTAAAGTAACCGCGTGTATTTAAAAAAAAATTGATTTATTAAATTTTCAAATTTTTATTTCAGGACTTTAAATCACATTAAGGATGTTAATAAACATTAAAAATATTTAGATATTAAATGTTTTAAACATCCACATTAATGAGATTCAAAGCCCTAAAATTGTTATAATTTTGATTTATGGAAGTTTTTACAATTTCTAAGCATGCCATAGAAATCAGCCAAACGTGTAGCTTCACGCCATCCTGCCTCGACGGCACCATGTACCGTAGAAAAATAATGATCACTTGTGGCTTCACCAGCAAATTGCACAATGGGTTTATCACAACGACTTTGGGTAAATAGTGGTTCAACAGTAGGTTCTCCATTTAAGACAGGCGGTGTTGTAACCACACACAACGGTTGAGCTAACTCCCGGGCACTTGTACCTACTTCTTCGGTATACATTGATCGAAATGAATAAGAACCTCGAAAATTATCGTTTGTATACCAGGATGATACTTTAAAGTTGCAGGGATCGGGTATATCCCATTGTAAAAATTTTCTTAATAAATACATACAACCCGCTAATATTTCATCTTCGGGCAGTGTTTCCATATGACGACCATTTGCACCGATAATCCAACCGCTCAGAAGTCTAGTTTGATTACGATCACAATAGAAACCAAACACATCTTCAAGCCAAGCTTTTGGAGTACCTCTAATCTCATCAATATCTTCTTCACGCCATAGCATTGTAAAGCCAGTCCAACTTTCTGGCCAAAATTGTTGGGGGAATTCTATAAAGATTTTATTAACCGTACCAAATGCCAAACCTTCTATAGCTCTTTGTTTTTCTACCGGCAGTTTAGGTTCAAACACCTTTAAATGTTGTTCTTTCAGTACACCCAACGAAACGGTTAATATCACATGATCGGCTACAAATACATCACCATCTTTACAACGTATTTGTGCACAACAATCATTACGATTCCATTCAATACATGTAACCTTCTTATTAAATAATATGCGTTTCTCCAGTATTCCCAATTCCGTCTTTTGTTCCCTGGATTTCATTAATAAGCGTAAAAACTCCACATAACCCTTATCTTTCCAGTTGAGTAGTATATCACCCTCACATTCCCAATATTCCAGGTAACCACGTCCAGATACATCATCTAAAGTATCTGAAGCTTCTACAGAATTCTCAAATTTTTTATAATTTTCAAAGAATTCTCTTGCTATCGCCATATCAACATCGGAATTTTCTGGTCTTCTTAAGGCTTCATAATATTTATTATTTAAATAACTACCCAGGGAACCATTACAATTTCTCAATTCCAATTGTCGTGTTACCAAACTTTCATTAACGATATCTTTTAACCTTTGGCTAACATCTTCAGGTACAACTTCTCGATTGGATCGAACACATTGATATGATTCGTATACATCTCCGGTTGAATTTAGCAGATCATGTTTATGAGCCAACTCAAAAACTATATTATCTTTTTCTCCATGACACCATTGTGCTCCTAAATCAATTACATTATCAGCAAATTGTATAGTGTGTATACGACCACCTATGCGAGGTTCGGCCTCTACAATGACTATATTTTCGAAACCATAATCGAGTAGTTTTGTAGCGCAAGCAATGCCGGATGCTCCCGATCCAACTATAACTATTTTAGGTGTGCTCATTTTTTTTTGGAAGTGGAAGTAGAAATTATATCAAGAGGTAGAAATAAATAATGAGCGAAGACAATGGGGTTAAGCTGTAAATAAAAGAAAGCAGTTATTAGTTAAAATAGAGCATACATATCAATACTAATATATAATTAATTCGAATTAAACTGAGTACTTATGTTGATTATCCCCCTTAAACTTTAGCTAAATGTTAAATTCAAATTATACCCTTCACCACAGGTGGAAGGGTATATATTAGTTTGTCATTCCGTTTGTAATTTCTACAATATTGATCTTAGACCCTATAAAGTATATATATTCTGGATCCTTATGAAGAGCGAAGTTGATTTAACGATGTCAGTCTGTGTGTTGAAATGGGTTTTCCGAAGAACCAAGACTTGATGAGGACTTGGTTGTTATATATTTCTGTTACATGTGATCAATTTCTGTTTGCTATTGAAAATCACACAGATCGGTTAATAAATGGCTGAGATTTTAGCAACAAAACAGGACTACCTCTAATTTTTTCCGTAAAATCCCTTTGTTTAATATGTATGTAGAATTTTACGCATAACAAACACATCCATTTGTTGAAATTCTTTTTTTTTCATCTCCACCTTTTATACACAAACAACAAACACATACAAAGATTTATCATTTAAATAAAAACCAAACAAATCTCTAATGAACGAAAACTTTTTATATATGTACCTCTTTTAACGATGGTTTTGTGTGAGCTTCAATAGCTCATTTGTCTAGACGCAATGTCACAAATACTTTTTTTCTCTTAGGCGCGGGTTCGATTCCCCGTCTATTCAACTTTTTTTGTACAATTTTTTATATTTTCTTAATACTTTTTTTTTTGTTTTTTTAACATTTAATAACAAATTCAAATAAAATTTTAAATTAATAATTAAATAATCCATAAATAGACTAAAAACATCAAAATTTTTATAAAAACCCTCTGATACAAACAAAATACAAACGGTTTTATTTCTATTTTTTGCTCCGATTTAAAAGAATTTATAAACAGATTTTTAAACCATTTTATTTCTCATATATTATTTTATTTCTCATATATTATTTTAGAGCTGTAATATGACCTATGGATACGTCTTATATAGCAAAAGATCGAAATTCTTTAGTATAACATATTTGCTAAAAAAAACTCGGAAATATCGGTTTAGATACAAAAAAGTTATGCCCAAAACATATTTTTTTTTAAATACCTATTTTCTGCAACCATAAATCTTCCCGAGTCCAAGTTTTATCACCAAACTAAATGGTTTATTTCCTCTTAAAGGCGTCCGTATATAAATCTGTCCATTCCATATATGTCCATATATAAACTTCACTTTTTTCCCAACCATGGTGAAGGGTATATAAGATTCGGCATAGCCGAATTTAGACACTCTTACTTGTTTTATATTGAAAACATCAAATGTGTCAGTTGTAATCTAACTGAACATTGTCGAAATAAGGCGAGATTGCGTAAATGGTACCGTAAAATCTTGCTGATAAATATAATAATTCCGCTACTGTAACCAACATATTCACTTGGCAAGAAATACCGTTGTCACAATGAATTTCTTTGCTACATTAAACTAAAGTTGTGTAAACATCTTAAAAAAAGGACGTGGTAAGTTCAACACTACCATTAATACTACATTAGAGTCAAAATTCCGTGTCCTTATAATAAAAACAAGTTTTCTGAACTTCTTGAAATGTAAGTGGGAGTGGATGAATCGACAGTCGGCAAACACCTAAAAGCCATGTGTGCCATGATTCAAAAGCAAGGAAAATGCCATAAGAAATGAAGCCTCGAGATGTCGAAAGACGATTTTTGGCTTGTGAACTGCTTCTCGAAAGCCAAGTTTTTTTTTTTGCATCGCATTGTGACAGGCGATTAAAAGTGAATCCAATGGAATAATTATCGCATGAATCTACATTTGGTGAGACCAGCACGGCATGATCTACTACGAGCTACTTAGAAAAGCTGAAATGGGAAGCCCTACTCCAC
The DNA here is from genome assembly GCA_949748255.1 of Eustalomyia histrio. Taxonomy (NCBI): domain Eukaryota; kingdom Metazoa; phylum Arthropoda; class Insecta; order Diptera; family Anthomyiidae; genus Eustalomyia; species Eustalomyia histrio. Next base: position 52,461,029 of record OX456527.1, read on the forward strand.
CCTCCGTATTCTCCAAACATCGCTTCTTCCGACTACTACTTGTTTCGGTCGATGACACATGGCCTGTCCTAGCAGAAAGTTGATTTTATATAAGCAATGCAAAAAATGGGTCGATGATTTAATTGCTTCAAAAGACGTGTCATTCTTCCGAGCTGGTATCGGAATTAGCAGAAAGATGGGAACAATTTATGGCAAGCGATTAACAATACTTTAAATAATGTATTTTCAAACGATTTTCGTACAATAAATCCGTAAATTTTGCAATTAGACGCTATCTTGCCTCAGAACATATTGTATCGTAAGAAAAGTTGAAAAGCACATTGAACGACTGGACCATAAGTGTTGTCAACTAGCAAGCTAGTCTCACGAACTTTTTGCATAAACTTGCGTACAGCAAGTAGTTCAAGCGTTATGTGGCTGACTTCGATTCGCGGAGGTATGATATCGACTGATATTCAAAATTTCAGTCGATTTCTTGTATTTTGAAAACTATTTATTAACTCCGAAAGTATAGGATAGGACATATATATTATACAGATAGAAAGAGGAATATTACGTCCTTGATTATTTGTAGGATATCTCGTACTTTATGACCGATGCCTTATTCAATAAGAACAAAAACCTTACTCACAATATTATTTTGTTAAAAATAATCTAAAATACACATTAAATTAATCGAAAATACAATCAAAAAGAGGACTACTGATTTTTCATTATATTCAGCCCATTTTGTTGTTCATTTTTAATCATTATTTAATACACCACAAAAGTAGTAAAAGCAATCGAATGTCGTTTAAAATGCCAATCAATTTTTAACTGATGAAACGTTAGTAAAAAGCGATTTTTGTGGTTTGTTTTTCAAATTGATTTTTTTTATTTTTAATTGTATGAAATTTTTATTTTCTATTTGTGAATATACAAGGTGGCGCAAAAGTAATCCTCCTATCAGAAAATGCTATAAATTTTGAGATTGGCCCATAATGTCAGTTCTGTTTTGACATTTGTGTAGTAAACACATGCGAAATACACGTTAATAAACAATGTTACGCTACACTGCTCCAGAACGCGGAATATTGCTGACTATTTATTTGAGCAATAATGAAGATGATTTTTCATCAAAAATAATCATGAGTGATGAGGCCCTTTCCCATCTTAGCGGGTACGTAAATAAGCTAAATTTACGCTTCTGGGGCACTGAAAATCCGCGTGTAACCCACGAAGAGCCATTACACCCGCTCAAAGTCACTGTATGGTGTGCTGTTTTCGCTGGAGGAGTCATCGGACCTTTTTTCTTCGAAGACGTCGCGGGCCAAACGGTTACTGTGAATGGTGAGCGCTACAGAGCAATGATCAACGAGTTCTTTTTGCCGCAACTTGATGAATTGGGATTGGAAAACATGTGGTTCCAACAGGACGGTGCAACACCACACACTGCACGTGCCACAACCGATATGTTGAAGGATGCATTTCCCGGGCGCCTAATCTCCCGTTTTGGCGATTTGCACTGGCCAGCAAGATCGCCTGATTTGACCGCTCCAGACTTCTTTTTGTGGGGCTTTTTGAAGTCGCGGGTTTATGTCAACAAGCCTCAGACTCTTGCAGCTCTTAAAGGCAATATCCGTCAAGAATGTGAGGACCTATCGCCGGAAGTTTTGGTCAAAGTGATGGAAAATGCCATAAAAAGGGCTCAAATGACAATCAACTGTGGCGGCGGCCATTTACATGACATCATATTCTCGACTTGTTGTAAAAAAAATTAAAAGACTAAATAAAAATAATCCACAAGAAGAATCAAAGTTTGTCATTTTTTTTTTAAATTACAGCCAAAAAACATCGGAAGGTTATTTTTGCGCCACCCTGTATATTTGAATAATTTCTTTTAATTTTTATTGAAATAATTTTGTATATAAAAAAACTATTTTGGTAAAAAGAACAAACAGGAATTATAAGAATTTCTATTTTTACAAACAGACAACATAAAATTTTACAATTAACAGAAAATATCAACTAATACTGAATGTCTGTAAATTTTTATAGTTTGTTTTTTGAATGACTGATTCAAATAGTTAAAAAATAAATTTCTATGAATTTCAATTGATTCTTCATTTAAAAACAAACTCTCCGTATTACTTTTTAAATAAACTACAGTCGGTAACGGAAAATGTATTGTGTGAGTGCTTCTTTGGTTTGCGTACACTGCGCGATGACCGCAGCATTACTATGGATTTATGTATGAGCGAGAGACGCAAATGGAGCAACATAAAATTAAGAGAGAAGCGACTGAAACATCAGAGCAACAGACGTGAAGAAGCTAAGTAATGTACAAACAGGCGTCCTTTTAAGAGTATGAGAAGTGACTAATGGGAATTGCAATGAGCCGCATGACATTCTACTGTGCTAATGATCCCCTGGTATTCTCTTTACTCTGACGGTTCGGTAATAGGAATTCGTATTAACGAACCGTTACAATATTAAAATTATCATTAAACAGTATCTCTATTTTTAACGATTATGATTTCATTTAGTTTAAATTTCCTCTTATTATAACAGTATTAAACTCTTATCTTCAAACACATTTATGTTTTACACTCAGAAAAAAAAAGTTAGTAGAAAAATTTGTAAACGGTTTTCAATCCCACTTTACTATTTTCGTACTGATTTTGAGTAAAAAAAAATATTATTTAGCAAATCTTTTTGCATTTTACATTTTACAAATTACAGAACTTTTACATAATATTTACAAATTTTCGTTGCTAATTTCAGAAATCATTTTACAAATTTTTGAAAACCGATTTGCTAAAATTAACAAAAAAAAAATACTAATTTTATAAAAGTTGATATTGAAGTAAATGTTTTTTCCAATTAACATTTACACCTACAAACTTTAATTGCCCTAAAATCTTACATAGGATTAAAAAAAGGATAGAAAGTGAAGATACCGACTCATGTCTGAAAATAGGACACTTAAAATAGCACTAAAAAGGGTTTTTTAGTTCTAAAAATCAGCCCTAAAAACAATTAAATTTAATCTTAAAAGTAAAAAAAAATTTACTAAAATATTTTTCAAAAAGAAAATTACCAAAATAAAATAATAAATTCGTTTATGTTTTAACAATTTTTAAGATTATTCAGTTCAATTTCTTCGACCTTTTAAATACAAATTCCAGGTAATAAGTATTCAAGCTTAAGGTCTATTTTATACAAAATTATTTATTTGTTATCCAATATTTCGCTATCTCAAGAAACAAAAAAATCCCTGAAGAAGCTATGTATTGAGATAGCGAAATATTGGATAACAAATAAATAATTTTGTATAAAATAGACCTTAAGCTTAAATACTTATTACCTGGAATTTTTAAGATTTGTAAGCCTTTAATTTTTTTTATTTTGTATAAAATATTTTTTAAAAAATATAATCAAAATTTTTGATGCTCGATAAAAAAAATAAACCTAAAACTTTGTACTAATATTGATAGTATTTAGTATTTTTTTTTGCTGATTTTAGCAAACAGATTTTAAATTCCACTTTACAAAAAGTCTACTAAAATTTAGTAGCGGCTACTAATTTCTCTACTAATTTCATTGTACTACACGTCAGCAGACATGTGTTGCTAAGATTAGCAAAAATACCGCTGGGCTCAAATTAGCAGAATTTCCCGAAATAACAGCAAAATTTTCAGTTGCCATTACAGACTTTTTTTGGTGAGTGTACTCATATTAAATGCAAGAACTTTTTTTAGCATTTGCCTTATGCCACTCAAGTCAAGTGTGGACTCAAATGGCTTTTTGTGTTCTTTAATTCGTGTTTCTCGTTTTTCTTCTTCTTCTTTTTATGTAAAAGCTCTCCTAAGCCAGTGTAAATGTTTTTCCTTTATTGTAGTTTTAGTTTTTTGTTAAAATTTATTTTCACTGAATATGCATTACTTTTTATATTATGCACACTTACATAAAATGTATATCACACGACACCCACCCACACTGATTTTGGCACACAAATATAAACACCAAGACTTCAAGTAAACAACCAACTGTTAAAGTGGAAGTAAATTTCCATACCTTTAATAGTTTTTTTATACCCTACATCAGGTAGAATATGATTTTTTTTTTTAAATATTTTTATTGCAAAATAATATTGTCCAAACAATAATATGTACTAATATTCTTTTCATATGACTTTTCACCAATAATTTAATTTTTTATTTTTTATTTTTTTTTTTTGAAAAAATAAAAATTAAACAATTTATTAAACAGTTTCATCAAAATTTTTTCCCTGGGTGTACTAGATCAGTGTATAATCTTTTAAAAATGTTAATACGTAATGAAAATATTCTACGATTCGGAATTTTAACTTAATCCTATATAGCAAAATATTTTGCCATTTTTACCATTAGATTCCTCATGAATAAAAACTGTTCATGTATAATACAGTGTTATCGATATTAATTGGTACACACAAACAAATATTATGTTATCAAAGAACTTTGGTAATGTATGTTATGTACAAAGCTTTATCAGTTTAGTGAAGGTAGGTGGTTTGTTTAAACGTGAGTGGTACGGCGCATTGCTATCAAAGTTTATTGCTTTTGATGTTGGTAAAACCTTCTCCAGATTTATTTCGAGCTTTCTCAGAGATCACACTATACATGTTGATATAGATGGGATTTCATCCAACGTGTTTCAGCTTAATTCAGAAGGAACCGCAAGGTTCGGGTCTTTCTTTATCTCTTTTTTCTCATCTTTATTAATGATCTACTTGATCAAACTTTCAACCCTATTTACTCTTTCGCTGATGACAGCAACATTTGTCTACCATTTTTCTTCGGCCAAGCCTCTTGATTGACACACTCAACTGTGACCCTTCGGCAGTCTCCAAGTGTGGTCTAGCTATAGAGTTGATTAAAATTCTAATAAGATCCAATGTTGTATGTTGACCTATAGGGCTCTGGGGTCGTCAATGTCATCAGTAAATTTGGGCGGTGTCAGTTTTAAAGAATCCGATACCTTTGGTCTTCTGGGCATGAAAATTCAGTTTAATGTCTGTTGGAAAAAGCACGTATTTGGAGTATTGAAAAAAGCATTCAAGTGTCTTGGTTTCCTAAAACGGCGTAAGAAATATTTTACTCTCCTTACTATTTACACCATTTTTTATTTGGCCACTACTGTACTTGTTACTTTTATGCACAATATATATTTCCATGAGGTTTTGTTTATTACTATTGCTCTACCATTTCTTTACATCAAAGAAGGTCGGTTTCCATAAATTCTCTCCGACAATAACAAACAAATCTAGTCTTAAATTTGTTTGCTTAAGCATTTGTAAAATTTTTAAATGAGAAATTGACATTAATGTGTTTACACATAGTTGGACATATTATATGAACAGGGAAGGTATTCCAAACTAAACACTTAGAAGAAAAAAATTCTAAGATGGACCTGTCTTCACTCAGAAAAAAAAGCTAGTAGAAAAATTTGTAAACGGTTTTCAATCCCACTTTACTATTTTTGTACTGATTTTTAGTAAAGAAAATTATTATTTAGCAAATCTTTTTGCTACTTACATTTTACAAATTACAGAATTTTTACAGAATATCTTCAAATTTTCGTTGCTTGTTTCAGAAATCATTTTACAAATTTTTGAAAACCGATTTGCTAAAATTAGCAAAAAAAAATACTAATTTTAGAAAAGTCGATATTGAAGGAAATGTTATTTCTAATAATTTAAGCTTATACATACAAACTTGAATTGCCCTAAAATGTTACATAGGATTTTAAAAGGGATCGGAAGTGAAGATACCGACAAATGTCTAAAAAGAGGACATCCACTTAAAATAGCACTATAAAGGGTTTTTTTAGTTCTAAAAATCAGCCCTAAAAACAATTAAATTTAACCTTAAAAGTAAAAAAAAAATTGACTAAAATTAAAACAAAATGATAAATTCGTTTATCTTTTAACAATTTTTAAGATTTTTAAGCCTTTGAGTTTTTTTTTTTCATTTTGTATAAAAACCTTTAAAAAAATAATCAAAATTTTTGATGCTCGATAAAAAAAATAAATCTAAAACTTTGTACTAATATTAATAGTATTTAGTAATTTTTATACCCTCCACCATATATGGTGAGGGTATATATCAGTTTATCATTCCGTTTGTAATATGTCGAAATATAGGTTTAAGACCCCATAAAGTATATATATTCGTGATCCTTATGCAATTTTAAGTCGATTTAGCGATGTCCGTCTGTCTGTCTGTCTGTTGAAATCACGATCACGGCGCGAAGACGCAAGCGGGGGTATTTTTACCCAGATTATTGACCATCCTCCCGAGCAGTTTGGTATTTAAAATGAGCAAAATCGGTCAAGCGGTTCAAAAGTTATGAGTGAAAATGTGAAGGCACCTCTAAATTTTCCATACAAATTTGTACAATTTTTCTGTATCTATTTTTTTTTCTGTTAAGTAAGTAAAAATGTTATTAAGTCTTCTTATTGTTCGATTACATTTATTGTCTTACATACTATGATAACTAAGTTAACGTAAAAATGAACAATGTTAAAGTCGCTAACAGAGCAGACCTCTGTAAATAACATTGCTAAAACTAAATAACAAAAGTTCGTTACATAAATTGACAAAGCATATTCATATTACAGTTCATGCAAAATTTAGTATATACGTATATCATCTTCATCCCCTTTGGTGGAGGGTATTCAAAGATTCGGCACAGCCGAATTTAGCCCTTTTTTACTTGTTTTTGCTGATTTTAGCAAACAGATTTTAAATTTCACTTTACAAAAAGTCTACTAAAATTTAGTAGCGGCTACTTATTTTTCTACTAATTTCATTGTACTACACGTCAGCAGACATGTGTTGCTAAGATTAGCAAAAAATACCGCTGGGCTCAAATTAGCAGAATTTCCCGTAATAACAGCAAAATTTTCAGTACCCATTACAGACTTTTTTTGGTGAGCGTTGGCTTTGCTTTGGAAATTTTTAATTTTTTCAGTTTTGAAATTTTGACTTTACATCGATTTCGCTTGAAAAAGGTTCGTTGAACAAAATGTTGGATATAAATGAAGGAAATAAATATGCCGCAGGAACGTTTTGTCTTCTTTCTAATTCAGCAGTAGAACTTAAATTCTGTGTTTTATCATAGATTGATACAAATAATAATTAATAACAGCAAGTTGTTACAAATATGAATAATATTTTTAATGATATATACACTTGGAAAATAACATATATACATATGTATTGAAATTAAATGTATCATTCTAATACAAAAAAAATTTAAAGGCTGAAAAAGTAGTAAATTATGTTTTCTATCGATAGCAGAAATAGACAAAAACTACTTAATATCTGACAACCGCTTATTGGCGTCCTTGAGCATCAGAGTGTTATATTAGGTATAGCCCCGTACCTTGTTTTTGATCCGAATTTTTTCGATCTAACCTGATATAATGTTATACAATTAGATCTATTTTGATACAATTTTATGTGAGTTTTATTTAGTGTTTTCAATTATTCGACACTGCCAGTTGATCGGTTAGGTCATTATTCGAAAAATGAAGAAAATTGATTAATGGGTTATTCGGGTCGATTAATCGGAAAAATTGCCGATTAAACGATTAATCATTTAATAAAAAATAAATGTATTTATTTCACCAATAAGAACACAAAGAACTGCTTTTTGCTGATAAAATCAAGTTAAGTCTATTGCGTTGGTTTTAAAGCAGCATCCTAAGAGTCTTTAAAGAATCATGCCTTTTAATCTTGGGTTTTTTCAGAGTGATCGGACGACTTTTTAAAAAGAAAATGAGGTGTTCAATGGAAGTAAATTCTTAAAACACAGTGTAGATAGTGTTTTACCAAAGTGGGGCATTCTGTCGATAAAGTTGGTTTTTATTTTCTTTAAAAGACACTGTCCAGAATAAAAAAAAATGCCTAAATAAACAATAGCTGCCTTCTTAAAAATATGGTATGACAAGTTTTGCGAAATTTACAAACAAAGTTTGATAGAACTGCCACTGTTCCCTGACTGTTTCACTGCCTGGTTTAAGCTAACTCTAAAGCTCTAAAGAGGTTATATATCTATTAGAAAATATATAGAAATTACGCATATTCCTGACAAGTCCTCACCGAGTTTTTGTGTTTGTGCAATTAAGAATGCAAATAAGAAAATTTTTAAATATTTTTGACTAAACAACTTAATTCTACTAAAGTTCCTTTTTCATCAAAATTTGTTGATAAATCAAATTAGAAACAAAATTCGATGTTATTTTTAAGTTTTTATAAATTTTTTCATAGAATTTTAAATGAATTTTTTTTTTTAGAAAATACATTTTTTAAATCAAATACAATTCTATATTATTATTTTATAACATAAGTAACGTCATTGTGCTTGTTAGGAATATGTTAGAAAAATATACATTTTGATAGGTTTTTTATTAAAGCTCTGCTTAGAGGCTCTAGCTTTTCAAAAACTTCGAGTTCTGATGAGATTTTTTGTCAGCTCGAAATACATACACGATATACGGAGGTTGAAAGCTCTATTTCAATTTTTTGGACATAAAAATAGAATTTTATATTATTTAAAATTTATTTTTTAAAGCAAAAACAAAAATAAAAATTTTCTTTCATATTTCCTAATGCCTATATAGCATTTGCTGTTATTCAGTCGATTTCAAAAGAATTTGTTTGTACTTTTAAAAGTTAAGAAAATTAGGAAGTTTTAAGAAAAATAACAGAAAAATTTATATAAAGATTTAACCAGTTATTCAACCTAATTTAATCGATAATTTGGGTCGAATAATTATTTGGGTTTTAAATTATTAATCTAGGAATCGGTTAACCGATTTACAGAACTGGGAACACTAGGTTTATCTGGACAATTTTTCTTAAATTCTATATGATGTAATAAAACTACATACAGGAGGCTTTGGATTTTATTTTACAAAACCAGTTATTTTAAAATAAGACAGTCTACATTGCGGATTCCAAAAAAAAACTTATTTTCCTTTTTAGAAAATTTCAAAAGAAAAGTGCATTTTTATAAGACTACTTAAATGAAATTTTGTTTATTTTTCAAATTTCAAGCTGCTATATTTTATGAACCGCTAAGGACAAAAATATTGACACATATCTTTGATACACCAGGAGCAATCATCATTGAAGAGGTTAAAGTCGAAAATCATGATTATTTTAGATGCTTTTTGGAATTATTTTCTGTATCACATATCCAAATTTTATACAAATCAAAGAATTAAGCTTGGAATACTTTCCTTGAAAGTTGAATGTTACTTTAGTGTATATTTATTATAATTCTTTTTGAATTGAATAGCCAGACAAGTACACATCATTTTTTTTTTGTAAACTTTTATTATGTGCTTTTATTTTGAACTTGTTGAATTTTACTCATTAGACGGTAATTCCTTAAAGAACTGCAATATGGTTATTATAGTGATGTTTTAATGAGTGTTTACCATTTCTTCAATTCTTTAAATATCAACAACACTTCACTTAAATATGATATTAATAAATACACAGTTCATTTGTATGTCTACAACCCAGCAAAAACTTAAATTAACATGTGAGGTAAACTAATTTTAAGATTTTCAAAACTCAAAAAATCAGATTTGTTTAAAAAAATATCTACACACAATTTTATTAAACATATAAAAATAATTATATTTTTGGTAAGCTCAACTATTTCTCTGTTTTTTTTTTTCGTTCAAAAAATTAAAATCGCTTGAAAAATAAGTGAACAATTTTTTAATCCGCGAAATCTTCAAAAATTGGTTTTGTAAGCATAACTTAATGGAACAACTAGAGCTATAATATAAATAAGGCGGCTTTCCAAGTGAATTTTCACTGTAGCACACTGATGATGGTGTAAACAGTTAAACGAATCGATCTAGGAAAAACAGAACTCATGTTTATTTTATTTCCAGCCCTTCTTTCAGAATCTATTGGATTTTTTTGTGGGTGCAGCCAAAAGTCGGACGATGCGTTATGGGGAATTTCCTCACCAAAATGACGGGAGATCGACTCAAAATTTGGATAGATCATTTGGCATTAATTTTTAAGGCTTTGTAGAAATTGGCATAATCGGACATGATTGCGGCTACTTTCAATGAATTTAAAAAGAAATATATCTTCTAAAGGGTGGTTAAATTTTAAAGGCCGATGTTGAATGTGAACCACAACTAAACGTCAAGTTTTTTTCGGCATTTCATTTGATTGATTTGATTGAAATTGAGAAATTTCAGACTAACTCAATATATTAATTTATTTATTATAGAAATGGGCGATCAAAACAAAATGTATTTCGTGCACTTCATGATATTTTCTGGTCAGCATAATGTGTCAACAATCGGGAGAAAACACCTGTGCATGCTCGCCCAGTTCGTTCTGCGGAAAACATTGCTGTTGTTCGCGATAGTGTGTCATGAGGTCGGCCAAGCATTTACCGTGAATGGTGTTCACTATCGCGAGATGATAACAAACTTATTGTGGCCAGGAATTGGGGATATGACCCTGGACGATATGTGGTTTTAACAGGACGGTGCCACTTACGACACAGCTAACAGCGGCGACCATTTTTTGTCCCATACATAATTGAACCATACCATATTATCATAATAAAAATAAATGACAATAATTTCCTAAATAATTTGTGTTTTATTAAAAATCGACCCTTAAATTTTAACCACCCTTTATATATATAAAATTTTTGATGCCTATAAACCTTGAACTATCTCCCGATAGGTGGCGTGTGGCGCTAGGGTCGAGGTATTTTCAAAATTTGTAATGATGGTCAAGTTTGACTCATATATATTACATATATGTATATATTTGTGGAGTCCAGATATTTACGAAAATGTGTATGCATGGTCTGATTCGGCTCATGTTTAGAATATTTAGAAAGTTGTCATCTTCTATAAAAAAAGAACAATAACTCAGGAAAAAGTTGGCGCATCTACTTAAAATTTGGCAAAATGTGAGACCATCTCTTTCATGAAACGTAGTTTTTTCGCGTAATTTCTTTGAAATTTATGAAAATTATCAAAATAAGCTTAAGTAAGCTTAATTTATTTATCGATAGTTCAGAATTTTTGTTATAAATAAAAAAAATAATATAAAAAATTATACACTTAAAATAGTTTGTAAGTTAAAATAACTAAAAATATCTTTTAAAAGAAATGATATTTTATTTAAAACCCGGCCTACTTAATTTTCATTTAAATTAAATGCCTTTTGTTATTTATTTTTATATGTTGATTAATCAACTGACACATCCGTAAGAAACAAATGATATAATCAAGTAAAATAAATGTCAAAATTTTTCCTATCAATCCTTAAAAAATAAATATTTATTTCATTTATTTGAAATTGTTTCCGTTTTTGTATTTTTTGTTTTTTTTTTTGTAATATACTCGTACAATACAAAATGTATGTATGCATAGACACTTTTTGCGTGAATGTGTTGGTGTATGTATGTGGGTTTATGAAGTTCTTGTAATTTGAATTGAAATAATTTTGTATATACACAACCAATTTAAATAAAAAAACAAATTTAAATTTTTTTTTAAACAGACAGCAAACAAAATTTAAATTTGTAATAACTGTTACGGACACAAATAGACCACAAGTTTCCGTTTTGTGGGTAAATTTTTATTAAATTTCAAACATATGAAAAAAATAAATGAAACTGAAAAAATGGTAAATGATAGTAAATTATTTCGAATAAATGTATAAAAAAAAAAAGTTAATATGGATATTTCTTTGAAAAATTAATGTATGTTCCTTTACTTTTAAATGGAACGCAAAACTTTTTTATTAAACTACAAACAGTTAACTACATAATATTCTGAGTGTATGTATAACAAAATTAACCCTTTTTAAACTTTAAATATACATAAATTCCCTATGGAGTCGCATTGATTAGCGGTCAAATACATATTACCTTTAAAAAGTTCCCCTGTACCGTGAAAAAGTATAGGAGTATGCAAAAAAAATTGTAATCCAAAATTATTTAAATTTACAAAAATATAAATTTGCATTTTTAAATTTTGAATAATTTTGAAAATTGAAATAAATTTTAAAAGTTTTTACAATAATATTTTAAGTACTTTAATATTTAAGTTTTGTTGTCCAAAATTATAAAAAAATATATAAAAAATTATTTTTGATGCTTACGAACTAGCAGTAAAATAATTTCGTTAAGCAAAATATGTGACATGTCCTTTTAGACCAGTCCTGTGACATGTCACAAAGGGCAATTGACCCCCTCCTAGGACAAGCCCATGTTAAAGTGATCGGTCCCGTGAACCGGTCCTTTATCCGCAGGGTACTTATAAATAGTTGACTTTATAATGGCATCTCATAAAAACTTGACGTATTGGCCACAAATAAATAAATTTTTTTTTTTTTAAATTCGTTACTGAAAATAGCTGTAATATAAATTTTTAATAATAAATTTAAGCATACGATATGCAGGAGTAAAATACTCCATGAATAAATATCGTTGTATAAAACTTGCAGATGTGCACTGGATGAATATTGCAGCTAACTGATCCTTCCTGGCATATGCATCTGCTGGTCTAGAATTATCGTAAATACTATTCTTTCTAACCTGTAAGTATTATAATTGGGTTTAACCAAGAGCTATGGAACAATAGAATGTTCAGAATTAAAATTATCGAGTTAAAATCACCAACCCAACCAGACACCGAACTATGTTGAGATGCACGAGGTTGCGAAACTTCTAATTATTTGCCAACATCATTGGCTATTGATTGGCTTTATGTTTTTGACTCTATACATCCTGAAAGTCCTTGCTAAAATCAACGTTTTAGTTGCGCAACTCATGCGTCTAACCAGGGATCGGTGTCTGGTTGGCTTGGTGCCTTAATCATTGGCTCGATGAATTTAATTTTGCACATCCTATTGTTTCACTGCCCTTACAAACATTTCATTTAGCAAAATTTAATGACAGAATGGTAAAATTTAGATATTCATCGAATAAAACCGAAAATTACGGAATGATATATAAAATTTCTGATTCCATTCGAAGCTTATTAATATGTACTTTACTATTTTTGTACTGATTTTAAGTAAAAAAAAATATTATTTAGCAAATCTTTTTGCTATTTACATTTTACAAATTACAGAATTTTTAAAGAATATTTACAAATTTTTGTTGCTAATTTCAGAAATCATTTTAAAAATTTTTTGAAAACTGATTTGCTAAAATTATCAAAAAAAAAAATTACTAATTTAAAAAGTGGATATTGAAGAAAATGTTATTTCTAAATAAAACTTACAGCTACAATCATAAATTGCCTTAAAATGTACATAGATTAAAAAAGGGTTCGGACGTGAATATACCGTCTCATGTCTACAAATTAAAATAGCCTTAAAAAGTTTTTTCGGTTCTAAAAATCAGCCCCAAAAATAAATTAAAATTTGAACTTAAAAGTAAAAAAATAAATACATTTGGTTTTACAATTTTTAAGCCTTTGATTTTTTTTTTTTTTTATTTTGTCAAAAATATTTTTTGAAAAAAATTAATAAAATAAAAAAAATTTTGATGTTCGATAAAAAAAAATAAATTTTAAATTTTGTACTAATAATAATAATATTTAGTAATTTTTTTTCTAACAGATTTTAAATTCCACTTTACAAAAAATTTACTAAAATTAAGTAGCTACTAATTTTTCTACTAATTTCATTGAAGACATGTGTTGCTAAGATTAACAAAAAAAATACCCCTGGGCTCAAATTAGAAAAATTTCCCTTAATAGCAGCAAAATTTTCAGTTGCCATTACAGATTTTTTTTTTGGTGAGTGTACAAATAAATGTTAATTGTTTTGATCGCATTGCAACCAATGTTTTCTCAGAGTGTAAAAATAAGTCAATATTGTTAGCGCATTATTTTTTGATTTTAAATAATGGAAAAAGTGACTTGCTTTAGTAACACATTATTCTATGCAAAAAGTAAGTTGGTATCATTACTGGTAGCCCGTAATATAATGAGTATTACCATTTCAACACTGCGATTCGGATAAGATTAAAAACTTCCAATTTACAGTACAATTGTAAAACCCATACAGTGATATGGTATTCAGCTAACATTGCAAAATTTCAAAGAAGATAAAACCCACTGAAGGAGTTATGACAAATGCACCACGGTAAGTCAGAAATAGTACCTTATATAGGGATTTAAATGTTCCTATTGTCAAAAACGAGATTCTGACACACAATGAAAGCTCAAACTCATCCTAAAGACCCAACTATAAATGACTAAAGTGACTTAAGCTTTGTTTTGGTATAAAAAAAAAAATTAGAAATAAAAATTGTTAATTCTTAAATTTTCTTCTCATACCGATACGTAGCTTTAGTCACTTAAGCAAATTATAGTTGGACCTTAACTTCAAAATAGCCAGATTTAGCCTCCCTTTCACCCAGCCCCATTAGCTACTGAATGTTTGACATTGATATTGTAAGTTTGACATTGATGCAACATCCTTGTAGCTGGACAGTTTGAACGGAATGTCTCATATGTATGTAAATTTTTATGTATGTTTCCTATATAAAATGTATAGCTCTTGCCAATTGTTGTTGGCAACACCAGCATTATATGTACTAAATATGATCTTGCATTGAGGTTGCATCAAAATTTATTGGACTGGAACAATGTGGTCCAACGAAATATGTTTGGCAAACATTGTAGCTACTTTACACAATCACAATATCGTATCATCTCGATGAAAAATATGCAATAGGGGTTAATGTATTCACAAATTACACAAAAGTAAAAGAAATTTATTCAAAATCAGACTTGGGAGTTTTTCATTGTCATTTAAATTCTACTGGTATTACTTGATATTAATGCCAAAAACTGTCATAAAAATTTAATGTCAATGGCATTAATTATACCAATGGTAATTAAATGTACACAAATGTCTTAACAGAGCCAAAAATAATTGTCAAAAAAAGCATTGTTTTTAAAAGATATTTCTTTTCAAAAAAGGGAAATTGAGAAGAAGAAAAAAGTACAATTTAAGTGCTACCTTTATAAACATTCGCTATTTCATCAAATATACATTATTCGCTGTTCTTTGACAACTGGATAATCTTGATGGATCAACCTGTGGTAGCATATACCTCATGGAAAAGTAAATATTTATATATTTATATATTGACATTGAAAAATTAAAATTTCAACAACAAAATCATTGATGGAAATAATTGTAATGCCAAAAAATTCTATTATCATAAAAAATTTCAATGAAATCGTCAATTACACTGTACAACATGTCAGATTTTGGGATGATGCAGGTCATCATTATGTAGGTGATCTCAAAATCTGACTAAAAATCTGATGAGCAATCTTGAATTTGATTGGTTTTTGGTGTTTGTGTTAAATTTTAGGTTTTGGTTTGTTATGACATGTATACACTCAAAAAAAAAGACATGAACTAAAACGTAATCAAAAATTTCCTTTAAAATAGTTTATAAATTGTCCTCAATTTAAGTAACATTTTATTGAAACTTAGAAAAATTTTCTTAAAAAGAGTAAAAATTCCTAAGTTTGGAGAAAAAGGAAATAGTTTATATACTCAGAAATAGTTCATATTTTTCCTAAGTACACTCACCAAAAAAAGTCTGTAATGTCAACTGAAAATTTTGCTGTTATTACGGGAAATTCTGCTAATTTGAGCCCAGCGGTATTTTTTGCTAATCTTAGCAACACATGTCTGCTGACGCGTAGTACAATGAAATTAGTAGAAAAATTAGTAGCCGCTACTAAATTTTAGTAGACTTTTTGTAAAGTGGAATTTAAAATCTGTTTGCTGAAATCAGCAAAAAAAATTACTAAATATTATTAATATTAGTAAAAAGCTTTGAATTTATTTTTATTATCGAGCATCAAAAATTTTGATTATATTTCTTAAATAACGAATTAATCATTTTGTTTTAATTGTTTTGGTAATGTTTTGAAAAATATTTTGGTCAATTTTTTTTTTACTTTTAAGGTTTAATTTTAATTGTTTTTAGGGCGGATTTTTAGAACTAAAAAACCTTTTTCGTGCTATTTTAAGTGGATGTCCTCTTTTTAGACATGAGTCGGTATCTTCACTTCCGATACCTTTTTAAATATATGTAACATTTTAAGGAAATTTAAGTTTGTAGGTGTAAGTTTTAATTAGAAATAACATTTCCCTCAATATCCACGTTTTTAAAATTAGTAAAATTTTTTGCTAATTTTAGCAAATCGGTTTTCAAAAATTTGTAAAATGATTTCTGAAATTAGCAACAAAAATTTGTATTCTGTAAAAATTCTTTAATTTATAAAATGTAAATAGCAAAAAGATTTGCTAAATAATAATTTTTACTAAAAATCAGTACAAAAATAGTAGAGTGGGATTGAAAACCGTTCACAAATTTTTCTACTAACTTTTTTTTCTGAGTGTAATATTTATTGATTTTAGAAAAAAAAACAAGTCAATTAAATAAAAATTTATTAATTTTAGGAAAAAACATCTTAGTTTTAAGAAATTCGCATACTCAAATGTAATAAAATTAAGTTTAGTTAAAAAAAAAATTTAGGACATTTAGTTCAAAAAATGTGTCTAACTTAAATCGAGAAATATTTGAACTTAATGTGTGTTCATTTATTGTTCGTGAGTAGTTAAATGAACTAAATTTTAGAAGGCCATTTCCAAATTCAGTTTTAAGTATACCACTTTCTAATTTTGAAGAATTGTTTTCTAAAAATTAGTTCAGACAATTAAAAACAAAAAGTAATAAATTTTTTCCTATGTAATAATAAAAATTTACTTGATTTTAGAAACTGATGAACTTTTCCCCTTTTTCGGGGTGTTTTTTACAATTTGTTAGAATAAAGCCAAAAAAAATGCCGTTATGTGGGGGAGTTAGAGGGTTAATATGACATTCCGATGTGATCTATCAAAACGCCGACACACGTATATTTTTTTTTGTCTCCTAACAAGAAACAATCGTCGGAACCCCGTATTTTTTTTTTGTGTTGAACTTTGCACATATAATTAATTAGTCCCAAGTATGTTTAAAATATGTACATAATGATATTTTTAGCATTGACTTTTCTTGTCGCTTTAACAAAAAAAAAAAAGGATGCAGAAAATAAATTACAATGATTTTTTTCTGTAATCTTAAAAATTTTTCCTAAAAAGCTTAGTTATGTTATGTTAGTATCATGTATTAAAGTTAACTTTAATACATTAAATTCGTTTTCGCATACATGAGAGGTATTAAATTTTGCATGATATATATTTTATGCAGATTATTTGAATTTTGTATTTTTTTAGGATGCATTTTGTTAGTGTATGTTTATTATAACTTTGCTGAATTGGCGCCAATTTATGCAAATATCTGTTGTACAAATCTCATAAAAGTACCAAAATGTATCACAGTATTGCTCTACCTGCACGGGAATGTCTTTCACCTTGAAACGGTTCAAAGAAACAAGTCTTTATTAATAAAAAAAACAGATTTCTTTAACCCTATAACAGGCAAGATGCTGTTTTAAAATGAAATTTATTTATTATTTATATTCTTCCATAACATTTTGTTTCTTTGGCTATTTTAGGCGATATGTGCCAAAATAGGTTAAAAAAAACTAAACGAAGTCGAATTCAATTCATAAATGTTTTGATTGTATTTCAAGTCGATCATATAGTTTTATTTAAAAAAAAATTGTCAAGCTTATTGGAATACCCGCTATATTCTTTTTGCCAAACTTCATAAAAATGCATTTATTCGTTTTCAAATTGAGACAGAGTCCTTTAAAGGTGTACTTTTAGAATCCAGTGTGCCCTTGGACCAAAGTAAGGAGTTATAGTAAAAGCTAAAGCATTAGTCTTACTTTTTGTTCATAATCAACAGTATTTAGTCAACATAAGTATGTTTTTAAAATTTTTAAAAACTCTTATTTTAAAAATTATAATTTTCTGAAATTTTTATTTAGAACTTTCTCGCTGCCAAACCATACACTGTTATAATTATTTGTAGTTCAAAATTATTATAATTATTTGTAGTTCAAAACATAATGATAATCCAATAGTAATTCCACACTTGGATCTGTTTAATACGTATACCTAATATTATTGTAACAGATTTTAATGACTCTAATGGCGTTTTATTTTCTAAATAAAATTTTTTTTTTTTTTGATGGCAAACGAAAAAAAAATTATAATAAATAGTAAATGAGAAAAAAAAATTAATAAATAATGTCATTGCAAAATAGTTTTCGAAGTCCTTTCAGTAAAATTCAATCAAAAAATCGCTTAAGTCCATACAAACTTAAAATCTAATTATATTGTTAATATTACCTGACTCTTTAAAACGGGGCTCGTCACTGAATTCTACGACCCAAAATTAAGTTCACGTACACTCAGAAAAAAAGTTAGTAGAAAAATTTGTAAACGAGTTTCAATCACACTTTACTATTTTAGTACTGATTTTTAGTAAAAAAAAATATTATTTAGCAAGTCAGAATTTTTTTACAGAATTTTTACATAATATTTTCAAATTTTCGTTGCTAATTTCAAAAATCATTTTACAAATGTTTTTTCCAATTAACATTTACACCTACAAACTTAAATTGCCCTAAAATCTTACATAGGATTAAAAAAGGGATCGAAAGTGAAGATACCGACTCATGTCTGAAAATAGGACTCACCAAAAAAAGTCTGTAATGGAAACTAAAAATTTTGCTGTTATTACGGGAAATTCTGCTATTTTGCGGTATTTTTTGCTAATCTTAGCAACACATGTCTGCTGACGTGTAGTACAATGAAATTAGTAGAAAAATAAATAGCCGCTACTAAATTTTAGTAAACTTTTTGCAAAGTGGAATTTAAAACCTGTTTGCTAAAATCAGCAAAAAAAAAAATTACTAAACATTTTTTTTTATTTTATTTATTTTTTTCAAAAAATATTTTAGACAAAATTAAAAAAAAAAATCAAGGGCCTAAAAAGTTTAAAAAATGTTAAAACAAAAACGAATTTATTATTTTGTTTTAATTTGGTAATTTCTTTTTTGAAAAATGTTTTAGTAAATTTGTTTTACTTTTAAGATCAAATTTTAATTGTTTTTAGAGCTGATTTTTAGAACTAAAAAACCCTTTTTAGTGCTATTTTAAATGGATGTCGGTATATTCAATTCGGTATATTGAATTCTGATTTTTTAATCTATGTAAAATTTAAAGGCAACTTGAGTTTGTAGGTGTAAGTTTTAATTAGAAATAACATTTCTCTCAATATCCACTTCTTTTATATTAGTAATTTTTTTTGCTAATTTTAGCACATCGGTTTTCAAAAATTTGTAAAATGAAATTAGCAACAAAAATTTGTAAATATTCTGTAATTTGTAAAATGTAAATAGCAAAAGGATTTGCTAAATATTAATTTTTTACTAAAAATCAATACAAAAATAGTAAAGTGGGATTGAAAATCGTTTACAAATTTTTCTACTAACTTTTTTTTCTGAGTGTACGAAGCGTGAATGACTTTTTCGTGTGTTTACTTCCCGCATAAACACAGCTACTGTAAATTAATGAATCAGCTGATTTTTTTTTTTTTTTTTTGTTTTTCATCAGTTTGAAAACTTAAAATATCAAAAAAGAATTTGAAGTTAACAAATTACGGAAAAGGATAAAATTATAAATTTTTTGGAGCAAAACGCAATTAACCAAAGAGAATTTGCAGAGATTCTGGGTTTGAAGATACGGTATTACTTGTAAAAATAAAAAACAATAGCTTCTGAATTTCACTATAGGTCCATCTTTTATTACTTATTTTTTCACGCTTTTGTTTTAAGTTGGGTTTTTCATTATTTTGATCCATTATTCAACTTTTTTTTAATAGTGACCACAAAATGAAAAATAAAAAAAAATCACACAATAGGTTTTGGCGGCTAAGTGATTAGCTGTTTTAGTCTTGTAAATGTACAACATGTATTTACTATACCTTTTGGTCTTGTATTTAACCACAGCCTAGTAAATTTTAGTTCTATACATTTTCTTGTTGTGGTGTAGTAAATGGTAGTAATTTTACTATATCTAGAACCTCTACAAGGTCTACAAGGGTACTTTACTACCAAGAGTAAAGTAAACCATAGAGTAAGAATAGTATAGAGATTGCAACGCCGGCAGCGGCCAAATCAAATATAATACAGATTACAAAGACTCGGGAACTGACAGAAAACAGGGGAAAATTGATAAAAACTAATTGGATTTGCAAAGACAATCAATTGGAATCGCAAAAAAAACAATATAAAACCAAGAGAACGTTTTTTACTACGTGAGCGGAATCGTCATGGTGTGAGTAAACATAAAGTTTTGTTCATATAAGATAGCGTTAACAAATTTTTGAGTATGTCTTATAATTCCAGTATTTTTTTTTAAGCATTTTCAAATTTAAATTTATTTTTTAAAGTTTGTTCAACAAAATCAAAAAATTTAAGTTTCGCACACTGGGGTTTCAATACCGTAAAACTACAGATATCCCACGTTTAATTTAGTGTGTTCAGCTATTTATTATATTTTTTTGTGAACAGTTAGTTATATTTTTATGTTGTAAAACGTAAAATAGCAAAGAAGAAGAAGAATGAAATTTTTTTATAAATTTATAGACCCAAAAATAAATAAATAAAGGTGAAAGTCAAAAAAATGGCATTCACTTGAGACTGACATATTATTGTATGATGCACAATACAACATTTAATAAAGTTGTAAAGTTGTATCTGATTTTTTAATGTAAAAAACATTTTGATTATTTTATCATTTAGTGTAAAATGATATTTTTAGTAATAAATTTTTCTAAAAAAAATTAAAAAAGTGATTTTTTCCCTTGTACTTTTACTTTGGACTTAGGAATTCACTTTTTATTTTTTGAACACCTCTGATGTCCATTAAAAATCCACATTTCTTCATATGTGTCCATACACAATCCATATATGAACTTACTTGAGTATATATGAACATTTTTCAACGGGTATATTATATATAGTTATTTACATAATAATAAATACACGTATATATACATAATAATAAAGATAAACTGGCCTTGATGCAAAAAATAATAAAATGCAACATAAAAAGAATAACAAGTTAAATGTATCGATGGTCTTAAGTTGGTTACTCGTAATTGCCATTTTTTTACAACTTAAGATAAAGATGCCAAAAACTACTGAATGATGGATAAATAGTTTGGCGTGCGTATCTCAAGTTGTACAAAATTTTTAATTTCGAATGGTCAGTTTTTAACCATCGACACTCTTCATAAAAAAAATACCACTTTGTTTAAAAGGCTGAAAATTTTTTACACTCATAAAAAAATGTAAGTAAAACCGTAAGTTAAAAAGAGGTAAAAATATAAAAAAAACAAACTATTAAAACCCGTAGGACACTAACTTTATTTTGTATTGAATTGATATTGATGATAATGTAAATTAAATGGGAATACTGTGCTAAGCCGATATGACACTGCTTGATTTCGTATTAAAATTTATGAATTTTTTATCTTTCAAATGGTTGTCGGTAAGGCAGCGCTTCAATTTAATTTACATTGCTGCCAATATCAATCATATGGGCTTTGCCGACATCCATTTGAAAGATACTGTAAATAGTTCAACTCTTCATCAATCGACATAATTTAACTAAAATTTAGTATATACCGGTTTTTTGCTGTTTTTATTTTACTAATAATTAGCAAACAGGTTTTGCTAAATTTAACAGAATTTACCGCAGGGCACTTTTTAACTAAATTTAAGTAACTTTTTTCTTTTTTTTTTTACACAAATATTTCTATGAGTTTAGTATTTAATTATTCAGTATTTACAAATAAAATAAAAAATTAGTTTTGCAAACAGGCCATAAGCTCTTGCAATAAAGTTTGATCAAAAATATTTAAAACAAGTAAGAAAATTATAATTTGTCTTTCTAAAAAATATATTTTAATAAAAACATTACACTCGTAAAAAATGTGTTAAATGTCCTAAAGGACATACAACATTTTTGTTATATTTTAAAATATTTTTTTCTTTAGAAATAAATTCATCGTTATTTTAAATACTGAAAATTAAACTGAAAATTTTGCTGTTATTACGCGAAATTCTGCTAATTTGAGCTCAGCGGTATTTTTTGCTAATCTTAGCAACACATGTCTGCTGACGCGTAGTACAATGAAATAAGTAGAAAAATTAGTAGCCACTACTAAATTTCAGTAGACTTTTTTAAAGTGGAATTTAAAATCTGTTTGCTAAAATCAGCAAAAAAAAAAAAAAATAATTAATATTATTAATATTAGTACAAAGTTTTAAATTTATTTTTTTTATCGAGCATTAAAAATTTTAATTATATTTTTTAAAAAATATTTTATACAAAATGAATTTATCATTTTGTTTTAATTTGGTAATTTCTGTTTTAAAAAAAATTTTAGTAATTCTTTTTTTTTTTTACTTTTAAGGTTAAATTTTAATTGGTTTAACTGATTTTTAGAATTAAAAAACCTTTTTAGTGCTACTTTATGTGGATGTCCTCTTTTTAGACATGAGTCGGTATCTTCACTTCCGATAATTTTTTTAAACCTAAGTAACATTTTAGGACAATTTAAGTTTGTATATATAAGTTTTACTTATTAGAAATAACATTTCCTTCAATATCCACTTTTTAAAATTAGTATTTTTTTTGCTAATTTTAGCAAATCGGTTTTCAAAAATTTGTAAAATGATTTCTGAAATTAGCAACAAAAATTTGTAAATATTCTGTAAAAATTCTGTAATTTGTAAATGTAAATAGCAAAAATATTTGCTAAATAATAATTTTTTTACTAAGAATCAGTACAAAAATAGTAAAGTGGGATTGAAACCCGTTTACAAATTTTTCTACTAACTTTTTTTTCTGAGTGTATTCGAAATAATAAAAAAAATGGATCTTTATTATTATCAGGATCTTTATTATGGATCAGCACATGTCTTTATCTATATCATTTTTTTTATTTGTATCTTTAGCGGTTTTTGAAAAAAAAAATAATAAATAAAATTAGTGAAATGGAAACCCCGATTTACTCAAGGTCCATACCGCTTAGAGCTAGTTTTTAAGATGTAAGTTAACCTTGTTTATTGGTTTACTTCGTTTTAATTTGAGTTTAACTGGGCAAAATTGGCCAGTTAAACCTAAGTTACAGATGTCAAAACACACAGCTGATGAAAAGCGTCTTTAAATAAATCAGCTGTTTCGTAAATACTAAAAAGTTGTTTAAAAATTAAAAAAATAAAAATGAATTATTCCTCATATTATGAAGATTTCAGCGATTCTGAAACATATGCAAATTTAAATAAGACCATAACAAGAAAGCCTAAGACAATTAGAACTCGTCCAAATAATTTATTTATATTCGTGAACACGTGCTTTTGTTTGAAAAATTATTTGTTTTGAATTTTTTATTAAGTATTTTTAATGCTACCATATGTTTGGCTATAAAATATAAAATTTTGTTGGAATAAAATATGGCAGCATTACATTATCTGTCAAGTCTTAAGCTACTACTGAAAAACAACAAGTGGGATCAAAGCCAGTTCAAATTTATTTTCTGTTTAACTAATAAGCCATTAAACCAAGTTTAACTCACATCCAAAAAACCAGCTCTAAAACTACCAATTTAAAAATGTTATAGAGAGCAAAATATTAATAGACACAAATTTTTGAACTTTCGGTACCTATACATATGAGTCAGTGTACCAAATTTTAATAAACTATCGTTGTAGTTATTTGTTATCTATAGCATGTGAATAAACATCAAATCTCAGTTTGTAAGACACTCAGAAAAAAAAGTTAGTAGAAAAATTTGTAAACGGTTTTCAATCTCAATTTACTATTTTTGAACTGATTTTTACATTTTACAAATTTCAGAGTTTTTACAGAATATTTACAAAATTTTTATTGCTAACTTCAGAAATCAGTTTACAAATTTTTGAAAACCAATTTGCTAAAATTAGCAAAAATATTAACTAATTTTAAAAAAGTGGATATTGAAAGAAATGTTATTTCTAATTTAAACTTACACCTACAAACTGAAATTGCCTTAAAATGTTACATAGATTAAAAAAATGGATCGGAACTGAATATACCAGCTCATGTCTGAAAATATGACATCCACTTAAACTAGCACTAAAAAGTTTTTTTAGTTCTAAACATCAGCCCTAAAAACAATTAAAATTTGACTTTAAAAGTAGAAAAATGTTAACTTAAATATTTTTCAAAACAGAAACTACCAAATAAAAACAAAATGATTAATTCGTTTATGTTTTAACGATTTTTAAGATTTTTAAGCCTTTGATTTTATTTTTAATTTTGTATAAAATATTTTTTGAAAAAAATAAATAAAATAAAAAAAAATTTTGATGCTCGATAAAAAAAAATAAATTTAAATTTCTGTACTAATATTAATAACATTTAGTATTTTTTTTGCTGATTTTAGCAAACAAATTTAAAATTCCACTTTCCAAAAAGTATACTAATTTTTTTACTAATTTCATTGTACTACACGTCAGCAGACATGTGTTGCTAATAATTAGCAAAATTTCCCGTAATAACAGCAAAATTTTTAGTTGCCATTACAGACTTTTTTTGGTGAGTGTATATGTAAACATGGACCGATTCCTGTAGAGTTGCGAGCAACAACCAACGCACGAGCATCACTCTCTTATATAGACTCAGAAACTGTTTCAAAGTCGACCGTTTACTAAAATTTAGGTCTCATTAAGCTCTCACTACGTAGTGTGCAGTATTTTAATAACAGTTAGCCCCACCGAACTAAAATAACAAAAAAAATTCTATTAACTGAAAGGCTTCAACAATTTCTATTAACTGAAAGGCTTCAACAATTTTTGTTAACTCCCTATCAGATGCCGAGCAACAACTGTTTTAAGATTAATCATCTCGCGCAATTTCAGTGATGCCATATTTGAAGTCTTTCATCTTTCGCCAACTTTCATCTCTCCTTTATCCCCGCCTTTCCAAAGAAATTAAAAACATTACGAGTAATATATGTAGAAATAATTTCTTGAGTGTTGCTTCTCTTTAAAAAAAAAAACATTTAAGCAAATTTCTTTACAAATTTCAGGATCTAAAATAAAATTTTTAAAATGGCAATCCTGTTTTGGAATCTTCATGCTTATACAATGTACATAAAGTGGTGTTTTAGTTGATATTGATGTTTCAGCCTAAAGTTTAACTACACAAAAAAAATCAAAAAAAAAAAGTTGTCTGACAAACAAACCAAACTCACTGAAAGCCTGAAAATGAGTAATATAATTGTGTGCATAGATGGGCATAGACCGATACTACACCAAACATCTTTTTTTTATTTTTGCAACTTTTAAGGGGAAATATGAATTCTTATAATCAAAAGTATCTTTGAGAATTTCTTCAGATTTCTTGAAGGCCACGGAAAGGTACGAAGTCGCGCAAATCGATTTTATAAAGAAAGTTGTTTTATTTATTCCTAATAATTTATTTCAGTGGCCGTAAACAACAGTTATCTAAAAAAAATTTAACTCAAAAACTCTCCATGTTAGAGTCAACGGAGATATATGTATTCGTATTAAAGTGCTGTTTTGAGAATATATGGTGATTTAAAAAAAACGATCTCAACTCAACAGTTAAGTTGTTTTTGAACGCAAATATAAAACAACGAATGAAACTCTTAAAAATAAAGTTTTTTTCCGTCTAAAATAAAAATCATTTTGTTTTTTCTCTTTTTTTAACAGTCTCTTTTTTATTTCGTCTATCTGATATAAAGTGTGTAGTAATTTATTTCTTTATTTTAACGAACATAATTTTTTCCAAATTTTCTGCGGAAAGATTTGTCGCTCAATACCAATTAAAGAGCAGATAATGCTCTTTCCACGTTTACCTGGGTTGCAGAAACGTACTGTACAGTTTTTGCCAATTTATATATGAACGCATAATGTATTTTGTTTTCCTCCAGAACTCAAAAAAAAAGTTTATCAAAAAGGGCCTTGGAGCTTTACAAATTGTAATCGTCTCATAAGCGACAAGTTTGGGTGACGGAAAAGAAAAAACTCCTCAAATAAGTTTTATTTTATGACGGCGAAAACTTGCCTTTTTAGAAGTTTTATCCGACCTTTTATTTTAACGTTAAAAGAAAACTGTTTTAGATGAGTTTTTTTATTTTAAATAACTGTTATAAAAAGATTTTTTTGATATCACTTATAACCGTTACGGTCCTATTACATTATCTGTGTCAGAATTTATTAGTTTAAAGGGCAGAGAAGCAACACTCAAAAAATTCTTACTACTAATTAATGTATTGCATTCGTTGGAAAGTAGAAGGGATTCAAAAATGGAACACTATAGATTAAAATACTTTATCTCAGAAAGAAACATCGATTTGCATGATATTCATGAAGTGCAACGTTGCACTGTGGTCTCGCTATCACTATCCTATTGCTTGCAGAACTTTGTTCAGTGGGTAAAACGAAGTGTTTTTCTTTTCAAAAAATTTTATAATTTTTAAGATATTAGGTTTTGAAAATCTCCACAATTTTTTTTAATTTTTAAAGAAATTTTATCTAAAAAGTGGATTTTTTTAAAAAAGAAAATGTATTTTTCATAGAAAACACTCAATAAAGCGCAAAATCAAACATGATAGAAAATATTGAAATTTGAGCGCCCCGGTAGGCTAGTTGGTAGCGTGCTAGCTTATTAGTGAGGGGGTCGTGGGTTCAATTCCCACCGTAGGCTCTGGTTTGTTTTCGCTACAACGAGCCGATAGCCTTCGTTGCTAGTGCTCGGTTAGGGATTTAGGATAAAATTTGTAATTATATGATTTATCTACAAGTTTGTTATTTAGATAGTAGCTATAATTAACCACATAAGGCCCTCGGTTATTTAAATGAAGATTTAAAAAATAAAACTAATATGACCCGGATCCCAACCTATTTCTTTTGTTACAAAATTTAGTCAGGTTATGTAAAATTAAAAATTTTAAGGATACAGTTCGTCAGCTCTTTTGAATTGGTTTGAACGATACACCAAAAAGTTGAGAAAAACGATAAACAAGATTTACTTTTTCTAATTTGTGTAAGCAAATCTGGCATTAAAATAAAAGTCGATACGGGATATCCCAGATATGATACGGAGTATCAAAAACCGGGGTTTGGAATCAAAAAGAGAATATTTATATTAATATAATGTATTCCCTACTCAATTTTTTTAAAGTATGACCCATGGAGCCAATATTTATTATACTAACGAGTTTCACGTAAATTTTTTTTCACTTTTTTAATATTTAATTATGAAAATACTTTTAAAAACTTTTTAAACTCAACCAAAAATTATTTAAATCAAGCACGAAAAATAAAATTTTAGACATATAATGCCTTTTTATTCCGATTTTCAGATTTACTAAAACACTTAAACGGGAAATAAATATTTAGAAAAGCAAAATTTATTTTCTGTTTGAAGTGTTGACTATTCGAATGCAATAATAAAAAAAACTAAAGGAAATGTATCTCAGATTGAATTTTTGCCAAGAATAGTGGTGTGCGAGACCATACGAGACCATGAACGAAAATTTTTCAAGTTTTTTTGCAAAGCCTTATAAATGTGATGAAGCTATTTTCCTAAGAACTACACAAAGAACCATACACTCACAATATTATTTCATTAAAAACAACTTAAAATACATATTAAATTAATCGAAAATACAATCAAAAAGAGGACTACTGATTTCCCAATATATTCAACCCATTTTGTTGTTTATTTTCAATCATTGTTTAATAATAGACAAAAGTGAAAACAATAAAAAGTCGTTTAAAATAACCATCAAATTTTTACTGAAAAAAAGTTAGAAAAAACTACTTTTGTGGTTTATTTTTCAAATTGAAAGTTTTTTTTTATTTGTATGTAATTTACAAAACAGAACACAACACATTATGTATATATTTTTATTGGCTTTGTGTGTATGAATATTTGAATAATTTCTTGTAAATTTTATTGAAATAATTTTGTATATATACAAACTATTTTGGTAAAAAAAAACAAAAAGGAATTATATGAATTTATATTTTTTGAAGCGGAAAACATAAAACTTTACATTTAACTGAAAATGTCAACTCCTACTCAATGTCTGTAAATTTTTATATTTTGTTTTTTGAATGTCTGATTCAAATAGTTAAAAAATATATTTCTATGAACTTCAATTGATTCTTTATTTAAAAACAAACTTTACGTATTACTTTTTAAATAAACTACAGTCGGTAATGGAAAATATATTGTGAGCGTAGTACTTAATAAATACCTACTACTAGTAGTAGTGATTACTTCCCATCTATGATTATGTGAATGTATAAGTGAATTTATCATTATTTATCTTAACTAAGGAATTGTTGCTGTTAATAGCAACTGTTTGTTGGATGAGTGGCTGGGTTGGGTTGGGCTGGGCTGACTGACTCTGGTGCTGGCTGGCTGGCGTTGGTTTGGATGTGATAGGTTTGAGGTTTGTTGGTGCTTTTAGAATATACTATTAGGCAACAACAACAAAAACGAACATTTTTTAAGGCACATGTATGAAACAAAATTGATTTTTTTGTTGTTTTTGTTTTAGCTACACAGACAAATTTGTTTTAAACTCTTCCTTTTTTTTCATAAATCAACATATTTTTGGTCTTTTTAAATTATTTTTTTTTTCCCCCAAATTATTATGATGTAAACTTTGAGATAATTTTTTTTCAATTTGTTGTTTACTTGTATTCCACGTGTTTGATTTGTTTTTGTTCCAAAATTTATAAAATAAATTTTTTTCACACTCACTTTATTTGAAATATTTTCTTAATTTCATTAAATTTTATAAATTTATTTTAATGTATTAAATATAAATATTTATTTAAACTTTAAATGTTATTTTTAATAAAAAAATATATAAGAACTTTTCACGTCACCATGCGTTTTGTAATGTTTTTTCTTTCTTATAAATTTAATAAGAGCTGTTCACTCTCTTTTAGCAGACTGAATTTTATTTATTCACATTTGACTCACTATACCTACAAATAAACGAAAACTAAAAATGTATACAATTTAGGGTGGTACTTATATTTTGCAACTTTAAAGATTGGCAATTTCAGACTTGTTGGGTTTTTTGTATTACATGTACTTTGTTGTTGTATATTCGTTTGTCTCAAGCAAAACGTCATCTGGAAACACCACCTAAGTCTGACTGATTCAACGAAGGCAAATTTCTTAAAAAACACATCCAGTAACCTGTTCCTCCGGATAAAAATGTACACTCAGAGTAAAATGTTTTATTATATTTATGAAAAACTTTACAAAAATATGATGAAGAACTTCATGCATGTTTCTTCATATTTAAGAAAACTTTCTTAAATATAGTGTATAATTTTGAAAAAATATTAAGTAAAATCTAAAAAATACTTCTTCATATAATATTTATGAAAAAGTTTTATCAATGTTTTTGATGAAATTTAATTATAATTACAATATAAAGAAGTTTTTTTTTTAATTTTTATGAAGAAATTTCATCAATATTTATGAATAAATGCTCTGCGGGAAAAAAGGGGTCAGTTGGGAATTGGGGCCTGTCCCGTGATAGGTGCAAACTAGGCTGGTTCCAAAAATTCATATCACGAGATCGGTGAAAAAGAACCGTCCCACAGGGTAGCATTAAATAAATAAATAAGTTTCATTATGATGTAGATTTTTTAATTTTAATTTGTTTTTTTTTTTTTACTTTTTAAGCCGAGTCAAAATGCAAACTGAAAGAGAATTACAAACAGCAGTATTTTGTAACTGAAATAAATAATGTGATGGAGTTTTTTAATTAAATTTTTTATGAAATGATGAGGATTTATAAATTATTTGTCATAAATTTTTAATGAAACTTTTCATCTTATTTATGAAAACTTTTTTGAAACGGTTTTTTTCCTAAGTGTAATTAAAACTTTAGCAGTGTCTTCGTATTTTGTTAAAATTTCAAGTAAATCGGAGCAAAACTAATGAAGATACAGCGTTTAAAGCAACCAACTCTCAAGCTCGATTTTTATACCTGCCTGTCAGCTGCGCGATGTTTTGAATGTTCAAGAAAAAAATAAAATCGATTTTCTGGCAAACGTCATTTTTGAAGTTCCCGAACACAAAATCAACATGACCGGTTCTTTTTTAATTTTAAACACTATTTCTACACATAAATCAAAAGGTAGAGGGAGTTTTTTTTTCATTTATAATAACACATTCATCGAATTTTTTTTTAGTTTCTCACTTTCAAATGCCGAAGAAAAACTCGTTTTGACTACCTAGGGAAACATATTGCCTTTTAAACGCATTTTGATTTTTTGTTTCAGATGATCCGGTATCGAGTTATGGAGACTGCAAAACAACTTTATGGAGATTTGCTCTGACGGACTTATTTATTGATATTTTTAATTGAAAATTTTTCCAAAAATACTTCAAGTGTTATACTACTATAACGTGTACATAAAAAAAATAAACCAGCATTATTCATATATCAAAAAAAAATCATGAAAATATGCATTTTTCGCCTTTTAAACCTTAATTTTTTAACAAAAAACAGTTGAGCGCATAATGAGGTAAATAGTTCGAATTCTTTAGAGCTTTTTCAATTATTATTTTGTATTTGTTTTTTTACCATTTGCAAAAAAGACTTGGTTAATATGGAATCTGCACCCAGAAAAAAAGTTAGTAAACGGTTTTCAATTCCACTTTACTATTTTTGTACTGATTTTTAGTAAAATAATTATTATTTAGCAAATCTTTTTGCTATTTACATTTTACAAATTACAGAATTTTTACAGATGATTTACAAGTTTTGTTCCTAATTTCAGAAATCATTTTAAAAATTTTTGAAAACCGATTTGCTAAAACTAGCAAAAATTACTAATTTTAAAAAAAGTGGATATTGATATGTTGAAAAATGGGATCAGAAGTGAAGATACCGACTCATGTCTAAAAATAGGACATCTACTTAATATTTTAAGTAGAATAAAAAGTTTTTTTTAATTCTAAAAATCAGCCCTAAAAATAATTAAAATTTGACCTTATATTATTCAAAACAGAAATTACATTCGTTTATGTTTTTACAATTTTTAGGCCTTTTATTTTTTTTTTTTAATTTTGAAAAAAATTAATAATTAAAAAAGTTTTGATGCTCGATAAAAAAAATAAGGAATTTTGTACTAATATTAATAATATTTAGTAAATTTGTTTTACTGATTTTTTTTAAATTCCACTTTACAAAAAGTTTACTAAAATTTTATAACGGCTACTATTTTGTCTACTAATTACATTGCACTACACGCTAAGATTAACAAAAAAATACCGCTGTCTCAAATTAGCAAAATTTCCCGTAATAACAGCAAAATTTTCAGTTGCCATTACAGACTTTTTTTGGTGAGTGTACACTGGCGAACAATGTACCTAAATAACTGTATTTTTTCACATCAGGGACATATTCGGACATTATTTTGCGTACACAAAATTTTCTCATAACTCGTAAGCTTTGGCCCGCCAACACATATTTTTAGAATTAGAAAAAAAAAAATATTTTAAAAAAATTTACACATTTGAAAAAAAATTTGTAAGTCCGACGCCTGAGATATCTTAAAACAAGGATTATATCAAATTTTTTTTTTTTATTTATTAATCACATAATTACAAATTATATGTTAATACCCTAACCGAGCACCAGTAACAAAGGCCTTCGGCTCGTTGTAGCGAAAACAGACCAGAGCCTCTGGTAGGAATTGAACCCACGACCCTCGCACTGATAAGCTAGCACGCTACACACTAGCCTACCGGGGCCACCATTATATCACATAATATCAAATTATATGTAAATTTTTCGAATCAAATTATAACAAATGAAATCTCTCTCTGGGATCCCATTAGATCAGCTTATGTATGCCATTTTTCGGATCAAATAAGATATAATGTGATATGGAATTATATATATGACTAAAAAGTTACCCAATAACATACTGCATTAAAAAAAAATTATAATAATCGCTTAAATAAAGAAATTATAAACAATTGAAACCATAAATGTGGCTCATTATGTACCACCCTGTTGTGCAAACTCTTTGAACATGGTTTAATTACATAATCATTCATAGAACATTTAAGATTAGGTTCATTGTTGTTTTATTATCATATTTTAAAGGATACAGGAAGATACCATTCTAGAAATTAGGGTACTGGAGGATACCATTTATGGTATAAGGATAAAAGTTAAGTAGCTGGCAAGAAAATAGGTTAGTTGGTTCTCTGCAGAAAAAGTAATTATTTTAGGTTTTATGTCTGCAGGTAAGTGACGAACGAGCTAAATAACTGATTGATGGGAAATACCCGGCAGAAGTTATCTTAGGAAATTTCATGACTAGAACTTAAGTAGTATTTTACGATCAGCCATCGAGTGTCTTACAAATTTTCAGTATTCAGTAGAGCATTCAATGCTTGTAGCATTAGGAATCACAAGATTATTTTTAATTATTTTGTATACAAGCACTGTTTACATTAGATCGGGCTACCACGAAGTCACTTCTCGAGATACTTTCTCAAGCTACTTGTTAGCTACTAGAGTACTAGAAAATGGGCAACCCTGATCAAAAGCCAATTAATTGTAAGGAACTCCGCAGTAATCAATTTCTATTGAGAAGTGGCGCCAAGATGATTGAATATGCATAGTGTAAATAAGCAGAGATCAGTTTCTTAAAGTCAGATATTAACAATTTCTTTTCATTAAAGTGCGACCCTAATGTACAAAAATATTGCGATAGCTTTATGTAGAAAGGCCCTATCTAATTTTATTTATTTTATTTGAGATGAAAGAATAAAGTTAATAAAATCTGAAAAACTTTAGAAATAAAATATCCATGATTCCAATTTTAAATTTTGATTATTTCCACTATTGATGAAAAATTAGATTCAAAGAAAGATTTTTATATTTTACATTTTAGATCTTATTAATATTATTCCTTTACCTCTAAAGAAATAAAAAAAATGATTTAGTACCTTACTACATTAAGCCATCGATATGAACATACATGGCTTTTGTTATTGCTGCAGCTTTGTCATCGTTTTCTATTGTTATCGGTTATTATAGCAGATAGAGCTAATAACACAACAAGCTGCAGTGTAAAAGTAGTATAGAACATAACAGCAGTAGTATTTAAATTTGTTGTGTGGTTCAAACCATGGTATGAGTATTAAAGGGAAACATAATCCGCTCTGCATACATATACTGTTTATATTATTGAAAGGGAAATACAATTAAACATGAAATCACAGAGGAACACGGAAACAAATACATAAACGTTGCACAGTGTGCTAAGGAGGAAGGGAATTACATGCTTAACATCCTTTTCTATTTTTTTTTAAAGCTGATGACTCCAGAAAATGTAAAAGCCTTTAAATCTTATGAAAATATCCCAATATCGGTGTCGAAATTTTAAATTAATTTAGTTTCCAGAAAAAAACTAGTACAAAAATTAAAGTCGGGCATGCTGAATATATATAACACTATACACCAGGTATGATTGAGATCTTATACCGTGAAGCGGTTCAAATTTCTGAAATTACCTAAATAGTGTATTTAAGCAAATATCGGAAAGGTGTTTTATGTGGAAACTAGGTTAAAATATGCTCCGATTTTCTACAAATTTGGAGGCTTGATTTGTTGTCCTTAATATTACTTACAAAAATCAAAAAAAGTTTAAACCACAGTTTTGGTTTTTCAAAATTCGAATGTTTTAAGAAATTCGAGAAAGCCTTTTAAGGATTTTAGAAATCTGAAAATACATTAACCGATCACATTTGACCAAGTTTGTTTTCTTTTTTTTTTAAATAAATTAATATTATATTAGTTTAAATGAATTTAAGATCTTTTTTTTATAAAAAAAATAAATCATAATTTTTTATCTTCATATTTCATCTTTCCATTGGGTGACATCCCCTGGGGATTTTTTTTTTTGTTTGATTAATATAATAACCCAGCAAAATAAGAGCTGAGGAAGAAGTAGTTTAACACTACATCTACTGAACACGAAGTTGTGAAAATTTCGGTAAATCATTAATGATTTTAACATTGGCGTGTCATTGGGAGGAAGTAGTTTGGCTCGGTGCTATGAAAAATCGATGAGCAGATGGACTTGACGGAAGTTGTTAAATATAGGGACTACAAAATAAATATAGGGAGTGGCTTTTTTTAAGTTAAAAATGTAATTTTTAACACGCCAAGAATTATTATTCCGACCAGGAAAAAGTGAATGTCACTGGCATGCAAAATATGTTTTCAATAAGGCATTTAATGACTTAATGAATTAACCATTTATGGACTTACTAAATAATTGTTTTTATTTTACTAGTAGGGGTTAATATGAACATTTTGGAAGTTGTTTGAAATGACTTCTTATAAATCCAAAAATTTGCACTATTAACTTCTTTGGATGTTCTGAAAAAGATATTCCATTTTATCCATTTATCCATTTTATTTTGCTGGGAAGGGTTTTCACTCTTGGTAGTAAAGTACCCTTGTAGACCTCGTAGAGGTTGTAGATATAGTAAAAGTACTACCATTTACTACACCACAACAACAAAATGTATAGAACTAAAATTTACAAGGCTGTGGTTAAAATACAAGACCAAAAGGTATAGTAAATACATGTTGCACATTTACAAGACTAAAACAGCTGATCGCTTAGCCGCCAAAACCTATTGTGTGATTTTTTTTTTTATTTTTCATCTTGTGGTAAAAAAAAAAAAGTTGAATAATGGATCAAAATAATGAAAAACCCAACTTAGAACAAAAGCGTGAAGAAATAAGTAATAAAAGATGGACAGATAGTGAAATTTTGCAGCTATTGGTTTTTATTATTACAAGTAATACCATATCTTTAAACCCAAAATCTCTGCAAATTCTCTTTGGTTAATTGCGTTTTGCTCCAAAAAATTTATAATTTTATCTTTTTCCGTAATTATGGGCATTTTTGTTAACTTCAAATACTTTTTGATATTTTAAGTTTTCAAATTAATGAAAAACAAAACAAGAATCAGCTGATTCATTAACTTACAATAGCTGTGTTTATGCAGGGAGTAAATACACGAAAAAGTCGTTAACGCTTTGTAGTATAAAATCGTTGTAAATATACAAGGGTTGTAAATATATAGGGTGTCCCAAGAAGAACGCAATTTTTAAATTTTAAATAAAACAGATATTTAAAAAAAATCGTGAAACTTTATTATATCGTAAAGTAGACAGAATGAGGTTATGTATGGAACAATATATCGTGCAGATGGCCGCCGCGGCTTTGCTGGCATGCACGCGATCTTTTAATGAAATTTTCAATGACCGTTTTGCATGAATGCTGCGGTATTCCATTAATGCAGCGTCCAATTTCCTCTTTAAAGGCTTGAGTCGTCGTCGGCTTATTCGCGTAAACCATCGACTTCAAAAAACCCCAAAGAAAAAAATCTAATGGTGTTAAATCGCACGATCTAGGCGGCCAATTCTGATCTCCAAAACGCGAAATAACACGACCGGGAAATGACTGATGCAGCAATTGAATTGTTTCTCTGGCTGTATGACATGTGGCGCCGTCTTGTTGGAACCACATGCCCTCCACATTCATTTCTTCAATTCTAGGCAAGAAAAAACTGGTTATCATTTCACGATACCGAACACCATTGACTGTTTGCGCTTGACCTGCCTCATTTTCATAAAAAAAAGGTCCAATGATTCCTCCAGCCCAAAAACCACACCACACAGTGACACGTTGAGGATGCATTTGCTTCTCGTGAATCACTCGAGGATTTTCCTCACCCCAAATGCGACATTTCTGCCTATTGACGAACCCATCAAGATAAAAATGGGCCTCGTCACTGAAGATGATTTTATCGGCAAAATCAGCATTTTCATGTTGTCTCTCCAATACCCGATTAACGAACTCCCTTCGCTGTCCATGGTCAGCTGGCTTCAGTTCCTGAGTCAATTGAACTTTGTATGCATGAAGATGCAAATCTTTCGTCAAAATTCGCTGCAAAGTGGATTTGGAGACACCAATTTGCTGAGCTCGGTGTCGAATTGAGGTGGATGGAGTTTGAGCGACATCATCACGTACAGCTGCGACATTTTTGGTCGATCGACCTGGTCGATGGCGCGTTGTTGTCTTTACATCACTAACAGACCCAGTTTCGGCAAATTTATCCATTAATCTCTTTACAGTTGACTCTTTTGGAGCATTATTGTGACCCCAAATTGATCGCAATTTGCGAACTGTAGCCGCAAAACTTTCACCATTTTGGTAAAACAATTTCACAATGAGAATGCGTTGTTCATTCGTGTAGCGCTCCATTTTTACTAACCTCGTACCTTCTACTAGCAAACAATAACAATTGTTCAAATGTCAAACAATGACACTTCGAATGTTGCCAGATTTAAAAATTGCGTTCTTCTTGGGACACCCTTTGCCACCAAGAGTGAAAACCCTTAATAAGTTTTGTATATAATAATAATTTTTCCTAAAGAAGTCACCCAATGTGGTGACAAAGTATTGGGATAAATAATAAATCATAATTAATTTTTAATAAAAAGAAGATCTTAAGCTCATTTTGAATATAAATCAAGAAGATCAAGAAAACTAACAAAAATAAATGAATATTCATAAATATTCATAGCAATTCCTGATCTGGCTTTCACCATTCACCTCAATTTTTGAACCTAATTTTTTCCCGAATAAAACAAATGTTCAAACTTTTTATTGTCCGAAAGTTTTTTTATAAACAATTATTGAAAAATCAGAAATAAAAATGGAAAAAATAATATTATTTGAGAAATGAATTCGTTCAAAAGTTGAGGGTGAATGGTGAAAAAGTGAGAATCCGAATAGCTTCTACTATTAACTGAGTTTTTTTATAATATATTGAATGGGGCATTAACCTAATTTTGAGACCTTTAGAGATGACAATAAAAATACTAAAACAGTTGAAAATTAATATCTTAGATTATTTCTTTCGACTATTCGCGGATTAGGGTTTGGTGTTCCCCTATACATTAAAAATTTTGCGTTGAAAGTAAAAATTTTGAACTAATATTTCCATTTTTTTGTGCACAATTTTTTGATATCTTCAACTCAAGAATCTTTAGTATTTATTTCAAAGCGATAAATTTTATAAATTCCGCTGATCACTAAAATCAGTAGCGCGTCTTGGAGAGACTTCAGGTAATTACAAACATCAGCATAAAGTCTAATAACCTGACCACGAAGTGGTGTAGAGTATAATTAAATTAATTCTCATATACCCTACACTACAACGTGGTGGACTTTTTAGTGTAATGATTGACTTGGAAAACACTTTTTGAATCGTCCGTGTGCCAGTCCATTTACTGTTGTTCCCTCGATATAGGTCAAAAATATTAAGAAATTTTGATAAAATTTGGTCACGAGTCAAGGACAAAGACTTATTTACTCGCTTTTTTACCTTTAAGGCCTTTTTATAATATAGTAGTAATCTGTTACTCTGTTATTCGAAGAAATGAGGTCTGGATTTTTATGGACGATTCGAGAATTGTAGGGAGTATATTCAGAATGGTTGGGAGTATATCCAAGGAGGATGAGCGTTCGCACCTCCATGCGTATTTCGAGCAATCGATACAAGGATAATAATGGAACTGCAATGGATCCAACATCCATCCTTGATATCTGATACGATACGATCGTAGTATGTGAGGGGTTGTATTAAATTCCTTAACCAAATCCGTCTGCAAAAAATTTAACAAAAATGTTTGTGTTAAAGACCATCGTTGCGTTTTTGCAACGTGGGTTAACTCGTCTCCCACCGGTTGGATTTCCTTAAAATTTTTTGCATATCTTATTTGGGTCAAAGCAAGTACATATTCTGATAATTTTATCCCTCTGGCTTAACGGCTTCATGGTTAGGCCTGGTTAACCCATTTATACTCACAATTACATATATGTGAATGGTATAATTGGAGGGCAACTATACACCCAATAGTATGTATGAAAATATGGCATCGCCTTGTGCAAAAAAATGTAAATAATTAAAAAAAAATATTTTTTTAAGTCGAAGATTATGAAATAAATCTACTATTGACATCCTTATGCAATAGAGGATAGAATATAGATTTAAGTTTATAGTTTTAGTTAAGAAAATAATAGAAAGTCAAATCCAAAAATGTACCGGGCTAGAAATGGTGTAGGGTATTGTTTTTTTTTATTATTGGACTCCACCTATTGAGAAATAGCGACACTAAAGTAATTATGCATTTTGTTGTTTTACCAAACACTCAACTACTACTTGTCTTCTGCTTAACAATCTTTTGAAGTAATTGATTGCCCAACATGTTGGGTAAGGTGGTGTTTATTTTGGTAGGCAAAAATTGTATGCTTCTTGTGACAGGCCTTCAAAAATATAAATTTTTTAATTGGAACTTTAAATTTGCTATTTATTTTTAATTAATATCTTGTTTAAAAATCTAAAGAATTAAAGTTTTTTGAGGTAAAAAATACTTAATATATAATAAAGCTCTTTCAAATATACATCATAAGAACGTCCGACTTTATCTATAGAACAATGTTAAGATCTTAGTCTTAATTCTTTCAGAATTTACTGTTTTTTTTTGTAGAAGTCTTTGGAATATTTTTTTCAGGAAAAAAATTCAACAATACTAGAATGAGTTTAAAAACAATATTATGAATAAAACTCGATGTTTATTAATATTTACAAAAATAGTTTCATTAAAGAACTCTTTTCAAACCAGGGGGTTTTTGTATAGAAAAAAAAACTCTTAAAAAAACTATTAGCAAAATCTTTATAGTCCGAAGATTTCTCTTAAGAAAGGTTTCTCAAAGTTTGTGAGATTACTTAAGAAAATAAAACTTTGAATCAAACTGTAATCTGTTACTCTGTTATTCGAAGAAATGAGGTCTGGATTTTTATGGACGATTCGAGAATTGTAGGGAGTATATTCAGAATGGTTGGGAGTATATCCAAGGAGGATGAGCGTTCGCACCTCCATGCGTATTTCGAGCAATCGATACAAGGATAATAATGGAACTGCAATGGATCCAACATCCATCCTTGATATCTGATACGATACGATCGTAGTATGTGAGGGGTTGTATTAAATTCCTTAACCAAATCCGTCTGTCAGAAAGGCATGGGTTCATGGACTTATTAGGATAATGAAGAATAAGTTAGCTGATAGATGTGAGAGGAAGTGCTCTATTTTGTTCGGGGATTCAATACAAACGGATGTATTGGTCCCTTTGGTGAAGCTGTTCGATGTGGTCAGGACTCGGACCATATGGTTGTTGCCTAACCTAAAGAAAACAAAAACCCTTCTTGGATTTGACATACTTATACATATTCTCACAGGGCACTGTGCGATAGACCGGATGGAAGGACTACCTTAGCAGCTGTGGAGGACGAACAGGTGAAATCAGTACATTATCTTCTTTGCGAATTACTAGTAACTCAGATATCTGGGAAGCAAATTCTTCGAGAATCTTGACCGTCTGCAAGATGTATATGGTCCAGTATCGTGGACTTTTTGAAGAAATCCTAATGGATAGGGTAGTTTTTTTTTCATGAAAATGTGGGAAAGACTAACAGAAGATATAATGTTTTACATCGCCTACAAGTATATTCGCCTCATGAGAGGCTTTCATTTTAAATAAATTCAAGTGGTTGGTTTTAGGATTGCCAGTTAGCCTCTGGATTGTTTCCCTGTTACACGACTTACCTTTATATTACAGAATGCAAGAGGTAGTACAGAGAATCCTCGTTAGACCGCGCCCACTTTCTATGGTTCCTGTGGGTTTGTCTGCTACAGCTACAACCTTTCTATTGAAAAATAATTCCACCTCCTAGATCGTAACAACAACTTTCAATCACGAAATAGAATATGTGTATTGAATTAAAACTGGTTACAGACATATGTATTATTCAAAGTATTGTCTATCACTGGCCACAAATTTTTAAAATTTTCTGGCATATTTGTTCATATGAAGTGGATAAGCCAGGTCTCATCGACCGGAGGTAGTAGTAGACGGAGGCAGTGATGCCTGTAGAATACGGCGGGTGGAGTAGGACTTCGCATTACAGCGTTGTCATGGTGCAAAATCACGTTCTCCACGGACAACCTAGCGGTTATATTTGAAATCGAAAATTTTGAAAATGAGTCGGTTGAGACGGAGTATCTTTGCTTCAGATTAAAATTTTATAGCTAGTTGATGTAATTGCACAGTTTAATACAAACTTTTCGAGTTGTGGGTTTATGCGTTGAACGGTAATATGAAAAGAAATAAGTGTTTGCGTGATTATTGGTCAAAATATCAAATGTGATTATGAACTCATAAGATAATTTAACTTTTCACCGGTAGTTCTCAGGTCAAAGATCGCTTCGATGATTTATAAGTGTATAATATATATAATTAAAATACCCACAATTGTGTGTTGATAAAATGTTTTTTTTTTATTCGAATATTTATATTCATTTTAATACTATATGCAGTGAATAAATTAAAAAAAAAAAAAATTACTTCAATTGTACTTTACCTTACCACAATTTATCATTGAACACAATTTCTTTAAATATACAATCCTGTTTAGCTATGGTAACCATGGCTTTTTTCGATTGATTAGCATCTTGTACCTTCTGACGGATTTCGGCCGCCTTAACATCATTACGTATGTAAAAAAGTCGAACAATATGATCTTCGGTCAATGATGGATAATTGCCCAATAGGGTATGTAAATCCAAGAGTAAAACTTCCAAATCACATACAAGTAAACTAGAAAGCATTGATATTAATTTCAACGGAGAATCACTCAATGAAAGATTAGGAGCAATTTTTTCAAAAAATCTTTCTAATCGTTTAGCTTCGGAATTAATTTTTGTTTTGATGGCTTCACAATCTGTTGAGGGACGTGATAAACGTTTTGACAGCAAAGCATGTATATAACGTTTGGCCAATTGTTTCTGAGCTTCATTAATGACCATTTCAAAATTCGCAGGTGTTAAATGATTATAATCCTAAAACAAACAAAAGAAAATATATTGATAAATTTCAAAAAAATTTTTAAAAATATCTTTTAATTACCTGGAAATAATCATCCAATGTTATACATATGGTATCCACAGATATTGAAGTTGTCAGCCATTTTTGTGTAAATAATTCATTGAAATGTACATTTAAATCTAGGAAGGCTTCTTCTAACAAATAACCGGCTGCTTGAGAACGTATACGTTGAAATGTTTGCACTAACTTTTCAAAGTCTTCATAATGTTCTGTACGTGCATTAGGCCAATACTTTTGTTTCAATTGTGACGCTAAATCCAACATTTGTTGGCTGTTATTAACAATGGCTATAATGTGATGAGTGAAGAATTTGATTTGATCACGATTCCGAAAATGATGTTCTTTTAAATCCACCACATGTTTTAAATAGATTTGACCAAACACATCCAACTGCCGTATACTCATCACCAGTGCCTTAAATGTTAAATCATTGTGTATCGTATCGGTAACCTGTAATAATTGATTAATCATATCGAAAATTATAACAGATGATGAACTATGATAATATTGTTCATCTTGATCGGGTGTTTGATCAGAAAACCAATCACTTCTGTCCTTTTCAGCTGTATTTGTCATCCATTCTCGAAAATTGCGTTGCATATTACCTAAATACTCATCTTCTAGGGATCTAAGATGTGAAGGTTCTAATAAAGAACCAGCCACTTTTAGTATAGTAACTTGTAAATCAGGATGACGCATAAGTTCTGGTCCTGGATATGTATTTATAACCCACGATAGTAGGGAGACATATTCGTTACCTTCTAAACCACCACGAGCAATTGTTTCAATCTGAAAGTAGGTTTTAAGAACAGATTTTTTTTAACTAAGAAAATTGATAAATTTCTTGGGGCTAGTTTTATAGTGGACACTTAATTTTTATTTTTTAGAAACTTAAGGGTATTACAACACTTAAAAATGT
The DNA here is from genome assembly GCA_949748255.1 of Eustalomyia histrio. NCBI lineage: Eukaryota > Metazoa > Arthropoda > Insecta > Diptera > Anthomyiidae > Eustalomyia > Eustalomyia histrio. Next base: position 52,503,142 of record OX456527.1, read on the forward strand.
TAAAAACTTAAAAAAAAAACTTTTATTTCATTTATTCAAGAAAATATAACTTAGGCCTATTGCTTGTGTATTCACTATAATTATAACCCTAAGGGTTATACTTAGGGAAAATGTCCAAGAATCTTAGGTCCGAATTCTGTAATATCCTAAATACTGAAAAATATAAGAATTATCGAGTTATTTGCTATTTCCTACTTTTAGGATTAGCAATAATTTGCGTTACATTTTATTATCACGATTGTTGCGACTTTAATGCACTAAATAATGGGAAAAATTCCATTACCCGTTGGGGCTCTGCGATGCGTTTTTGCAACATTCACTTCAGCTATATCCCAGGTTTACCCAGATTAAATTAGGTATGTCTGCCCAGTGGTGGTTAAGTAGCATGTAATATGTAAAGTACATACTACATGGTACTTATAGCGTCGGGAAGTATAACTGAAAGCTGTCAGATGCGTCCACGGGTTGCGGATAGTGGAAGCTGCGAATAAAAGAAACAGTAGCGGACAATTCAGCGGTCTCAAGGGGAGAGTCTGGGGGGGTCGCATTTGGAGTTCCTGTACATACTCAATAGCCAATCTCAACAACCAGTTGAAAAAAGCATGTCTAGATTCTGCAATCGGTAATCCCGATACCAGAATCAGATACGATCGGCTAATCATCGGTTCATCTTAAATACCCCTGATTGCAGAAACCATTACGGTCCTTTGTTCCAACTTGGAACCATAGAAATCAATATATATGTATAAGGTATGAGGGAATAAAGATTGGTTCAATATCTAAAGGCTAAAACTGTCGCTGTGAGACGAAAAACCGTCCTTAAACGCGTTCAAGTTCAAAAATATCTGTCGCAACTTGATTTTATTTTTTCTTTTTACTGAAGTAAACAACGCCTACTGTATGGATATGGTCATTGTTAAAACTTCTAAAAAAACGAAGTGTATGGCTACCTTAATCTACTGTTTCAGGATTTTTTCAAATATGGGGTTTCCCATTATAAATATGAATTTTTTGATAAGACAGATGTTTGCAGTGCCGTCAATGAAGCAGAAAACTATTTATAAATTTGGCAGTTCATCCCAAGTATTTTTTATTTTTGAAAAATGTAATTAATTTTGTATTTAAAAATTTAATTGAAAAATATATACTTTGCAAAAAATTTAACAAAAATGTTTGTGTTAAAGACCATCGTTGCGTTTTTGCAACGTGGGTTAACTCGTCTCCCACCGGTTGGATTTCCTTAAAATTGCATATCTTATTTGGGTCAAAGCAAGTACATATTCTGATAATTTTATCCCTCTGGCTTAACGGCTTCATGGTTAGGCCTGGTTAACCCATTTATACTCACAATTACATATATGTGAATGGTATAATTGGAGGGCAACTATACACCCAATAGTATGTATGAAAATATGGCATCGCCTTGTGCAAAAAAATGTAAACAAATAATAATTAAAAAAAAATATTTTTTTAAGTCGAAGATTATGAAATAAATCTACTATTGACATCCTTATGCAATAGAGGATAGAATATAGATTTAAGTTTATAGTTTTAGTTAAGAAAATAATAGAAAGTCAAATCCAAAAATGTACCGGGCTAGAAATGGTGTAGGGTATTGTTTTTTTTTTATTATTGGACTCCACCTATTGAGAAATAGCGACACTAAAGTAATTATGCATTTTGTTGTTTTACCAAACACTCAACTACTACTTGTCTTCTGCTTAACAATCTTTTGAAGTAATTGATTGCCCAACATGTTGGGTAAGGTGGTGTTTATTTTGGTAGGCAAAAATTGTATGCTTCTTGTGACAGGCCTTCAAAAATATAAATTTTTTAATTGGAACTTTAAATTTGCTATTTATTTTTAATTAATATCTTGTTTAAAAATCTAAAGAATTAAAGTTTTTTGAGGTAAAAAATACTTAATATATAATAAAGCTCTTTCAAATATACATCATTAGAACATCCGACTTTATCTATAGAACAATGTTAAGATCTTAGTCCCTAAAAAAAGGGGTTCCTTAAGAAAACGTCTGATCGTTATGTAAACAAAATTTAAGTTTTCATATATAAAAAGGTTATTTTAATTCAATTCTTTCAGAATTTTTGTAGAAGTCTTTGGAATATTTTTGTCAGGAAAAAAATTCAACAATACTGGAATGAGTTTAAAAACAATATTATGAATAAAACTCGATGTTTATTAATATTTACAAAAATAGTTTCATTAAGGAACTCTTTTCAAACCAGGGGGTTTTTGTATAGAAAAAAAAAACTCTTAAAAAAACTATTAGCAAAATCTTTATAGTCCGAAGATTTCTCTTAAGAAAGGTTTCTCAAAGTTTGTGAGATTACTTAAGGAAATAAAACTTTGAATCAAACTGGTATTTAAAGAAAAATTATTAAGGCCCTGTGCGAGGTGGCTAAATATATTCCAAACTAAATACAAATTAACAAAAGATTTTGAAATTTTTTTAAAAAATATTTGAAAATTTTTTCTAATTTCAAAGAGATTTGGAAACCTGAATTTAGTTTAGATTTTATTTAGCCAGTTCACAAACATCCTAAAGAGCTGTAGCTTTTAAAGAACTAGAGTTTTTGAAATTTTCAGAGACTTTTAGGGTTATTGAAAAAAGTCTTCAAATACAGCCTTTTTGGAAAAAGTAAAAATCAGATACGATACGCTAATAGAACGTTACGTTAAAAGTTATCAGAATCTAAATATTTTTATTACGTTTTTAATTTTTTAATGCGTCATATACTAAAAAAATTTCCACAGACAAATTTACTTACATATTTTAAACATTTGAAAATAAATCTGAAATATTTTTTTTTTTTTTTGTTTAGAAATGGGCAACTGAGCGATTTTTGACTCAGGTGCACGCACGATCACGAACCAAATATTACAATTACGCACACAGTTTTCTCTTCTCATGCTCACGCACGATCACGTAATTTAAATTTTAATTCACGTGAATTACAAAATTTCGTGTAGCGCACCTCAAGTTTAAAGTAAACAAAGAATTTAATTCTGATTATATATTTGTTGTAGTTTGATTGTTATTTATGATAAACTCGGTGGTAAAATTTTTTAAAAGTTGTATTTTTTACGACTTTTTAGCAAATTCGACTGTAACAGGGCAAGTTGCTTTCAGTAAATTAAAAAAAACTTGAAAAAATATATTTTTTAAACTTTTTATACACAAAATTATAACTTACATAATTTGATAACCCTTCGTGATACATTTTCACATACTCCTCGAAGATATTATAGTGTGGTGGAAAACATGGTACACATAGAGATTTAACTACCCTTAAATCAACTAAAATATTTTGTCGTAATATTTCCAAATCTCGTACCAACCACATTTTATTATCTGCTCTTTCTTCCAAATTCGAACCCTCAATTCGTGTTATAACAGCTTCCTTAAGAACATTCATGGTCATTAAACGCCATTGCCTAGGACGACCGGGTGGTAAAAATGATGTTACTTTTTGTTGCTGCAACGCAAATTGATCATTTTTTTCTTCGCGTTCAATAATCCTCAAAGCAGTGACTATAAATTTTGGTTCTTTTCGCACCGTATTGAGGGTGCGACTTAATATTAAACGTAATTTCTTTTCAAGCGCTTGAGAGACAGTGTCGATCTTTTCAAAATGCCGTTTAAGTGTTATCTTATCGGAGGCATGTTGTTTAGGTTGTTTATGCAATTCATAGAGTAGATCATCACGAGCATTTTCTAAATCTGCCAAACATTGATGGGCATTCAGGAGTTTATCTTCTTCTATCAAAGTCATTGTCTTTTGTACACTTGCCTCTACATTAAAGATATGTTTGAGATTCTCTACTGCCGTAGCATATTGTGAATGTTTAGTATTTTCCTCGCGTACGTCTTCTAAGGCATCGTAAATTTCTGGAACGCCCAACATTAGGTTTTCCACTTCAGCCACACTTAGACTGACCTCCCTTACATCTTCCAAGCAGGTTTTCAGTTGTTTAAGACCTACCCTTACACCCTCCAATTGATTTTGCATTCCGGTTTTAAGAAGAGCCTCAACAGATGCTTTTTTTCGTGCCACCCGGTGACAATATTGTTCAACTTTTTCCAGTTGCCCAGGACGTTGCAGCATGTTCTTAATATCTTTTAAGGCCGCTTGTCGTGCCTCTTCTTCCAATTGTTGTAAATCCATGGGCGTTTTAAGGGATAAATCTCGTTGAATCACTCCAAAATTGTTGACGTTTATAAACAATTTTTAGTGTTATGATGCTTCTTCTTTTTCAAAACAGCTGTTTGCCTCTTCAATAAGTGATATCTTTAATTGACTAGGCTTCACTTTTTATACACTTTATTTGTAGTTATGAAAATTACGTTATTTTGAATTCAATTAAAACCACAGTACATATAGAAATCTACTTCTTTGTATTAAATATTGCTATGAAACTCTCTTACCCACTTTTAACACAATTTTTCAATCAATTTTATGCTTAAATTATGACGAACACCCTTAGTTGTACATTCCAAACAGAATTTGCCACTTAAATGTGCGAAAAAAAATCGATTTCGTTTTTGCACCATATTTTATATATATATACTTAGCGTTGCCGTTTTGGTTATTTTTAACCAAATTTGGTTATTCACTCCAATATGGGGATGTGAACTTTTTTTTCATTTTTGTAACTTTTTTGGCAATTAAATATATAAATTATTATACCCTCCACCATATATGGTGAGGGTATATATCAGTTTGTCATTCCGTTTGTAATATGTCGAAATATAGGTTTAAGACCCCATAAAGTATATATATTCGTAATCCTTATGCAATTTTAAGTCGATTTAGCGATGTCCGTCTGTCTGTCCGTCTGTCAGTCTGTCTGTCTGTTGAAATCACGATCAGGACGCGAAGACGCAAGCGGGGGTGCCTATTTTTACCCAGATTATTGAACATCCTCCCGAGCAGTTTGGTATTTAAAATGAGCAAAATCGGTCAAGCGGTTCAAAAGTTATACGTGAAAATGTGAAGGTACCTCTAAATTTTCCATTTTTCTGTATCTATTTTTTTTTCTGTTAAGTAAGTAAAAATGTTATTAAGTCTTCTTATTGTTCGATTACATTTATTGTCTTACATACTATGATAACTAAGTTAACGTAAAAATGAACAATGTTAAAGTCGCTAACAGAGCAGACCTCTGTAAATAACATTGCTAAAACTAAATAACAAAAGTTCGTTACATAAATTGACAAAACATATTCATATTACAGTTCATGCAAAATTTAGTATATACGTATATCATCTTCATCCCCTTTGGTGGAGGGTATTCAAAGATTCGGCACAGCCGAATTTAGCCCTTTTTTACTTGTTTTCTATTAGGTATTAAATTTTAGAAAAGGCCAAAATTAAAACGTGGTAATTGAAATTTCTTTGAAAAAATTTTAAAATTTCATAAAAATTTGGAGACCGGTTCGCACCCAGCCTTTACCTCTTAATATATTTAAATAAAAACAAAAAAATTTAAATATTGGTTGTTTTTTCTCATTTAGGAACTTTTTATAAAAAATATGGTTACAAAAAAGTTTTGTCTGTGGCTTGCATGTAGTTGATGATGATTCACATATCATCTTTAGGTGCACGAAGTTTGAGCAGTCCAGTCCTTGGAAAGTATAACAATGTAATAGATTTTTTCATTAACGAGAAGATGTTAACAATTTTCACTTCATTACCGATTTCTTAAAATTTACGAATATCAAGTTGTAATTGGTCAAATTTCTTTATTCTGGTGGCGCTATATTCTTACATAGCGGCCAAATAATTCTTCGATTCTTTACTGGCTAAAGAGGGACGAAGTAACTCCAAATCCGGAAAAAAAGAAATAGTATCGCATTTGATAGCGCTATCTATTTTATCACTTCCAAAAATGCAACAAAAGCTGATTTTTTGATGTTGTTGCATTTCTGTTAAGTTTAACGTGAAAAAAACTGTTATACTGCATGTAATAAAATTTTTTTTTACAACATTAACGTTTGAAAATGTATTGCTTTTGTTTTCACGCAAATTTATTATTATTTTTGGTTTATTATAATTTAAATTACGATTTGAGACCAGGGTATTGAGTCTTTTTTGTAAAATTAATTTTTAAAATTTAACTTTTGATTTGAGACCATTAAGGCTCGAGTGAAATTTTCTCAATGGAAAAACATTTTACTGTGCTTTTGAATTGAATCGTTTTAAATGTCTAGTTAAAAAAAAATAAATAAATAAAATTTATCGAACAGTTTAATTTAAATTTTATATGGGAAACAATTTTGAAACAAAGTTGAAGTAGCTATTGGTACAAATATATTAGAATTGCGTGACAAGTTTTCACGTAGTTACAGAATAATCCCATTATTCTTAGGCTTTTTTATACAGTTGTTATCAGTTTATAGTGAATGTTCATCTTCCTGTCATTGTACGATTGGAGCTAAAATTTTAAATAAATTTCAAACCATCGTTTTTTGTAATATTTTTTGTATTTATTGATTATAATCATTTATGATCTTTTTTTTTTGTCTTCTCTTTAAATATGTATAATTTATGACATTACATACTGGTTTAACTATAATATATGATTTTAGATATTCAATAATTAAAAACAAATATAAATATTTTTATAATAATAAAATAATACATTGGCATAAATATCATTCATATACAAATACAATATCTTATTATTTCCTTTTTGTTTTTTTTTTTTATTTAAAATAAAAAATAATAATTTAAGGAAGTGATGATTATGTTAATAAAAGTAGTATACATGTTTTTATGTCAAATAAATTAAATTTTTATTTTAAATAGTTACATAGATACATACTTACACAGTTATAGATTTGATAGGATGTGTATAAATTAATTTATTATTTGATTAGCAACTTGGTAAGGTAAAAATAATAAAGCGAAAAACTAAAAATAAAAATAAAACTTTTAAGCGAGCATAAGAGTTTTGAAAATATAAATAAAATAAAGATATAAACAAAAATACTTAATAAGTTTAATTTAATTTTATTTATTATTTAATAATGAATACTGAATATGATAATTTGATATGGACATACATTTTCAATGATAATATAGATTTAAAAGAGAAAAATAAAATTGTAAAATATTAACCGCGGTATGTATAGAAATATTGTTGATTGTTATAACACACTTATTATTCAAATGAACATGCAAAACAACAACAAATTGTCCTTATAAGACTGTTATAAGAACCAACTAAATGTCTATGCATAAGGCTATAAGAATTTTTATAACAAATTAAATATAGTAAGACAAGAAAAAGTTGTAAACATACACATATAAGAAAACAATATACAATACATTTTTAAATTGTTAATGATTTATTTTAACAAGTGTAGAAAGTGGGTGTAAATATATTGCGTTATTAAAAAAAAGTCTACAAAACTTTTTTTTGTTTGTTTATTATATATTTTTTAATATCTTTGTTTTACATCATTATTTTGTTGTTTTATAATTTATATTTGTTTTTATATATTGAGGTACTTAGCAAAGGGAAAAAATTTGCATTTATATATATTTTTTTTTAATTTAACACTTTATGGATCAGTTTTATAGTGAACACTTGAGTTTTTTCTACAATAACTTGAGTGAACTTTTTAAACATTTTTAAAAGCGTTAAGGTTTTAGGATGAGTATATCAATAAACTCTTTAAAATCTTAAAATTTCGAGAAAAAGATCACTTCAGTGTTAGATTTTAGTTTAGTGTTTACTACAATACTGGCCCTTAATTTTTTTTTTATTAACTCTATAGTTTATAATATCTACCATATTAAAAAGCGATTTTTTTTGTAGTTATAAATTGTATGCAGAAATAACAATTAATTTGCTAAAAATTCTGTTTATATCATATTTAGTTTCATTTAAATTTAACAAAATTTTTAGAATTTTTTTTTTTTATTTTTATTTTTCCTGATGTAACATAATTTTTGTTTTGTTTTTCTAATATAAACTTGACCAAGTCAGGCTTAAAAAAATTATTTATGGCAGCTCTAATTATGTTTATAGTATTGTTTTTAGTTTTAACATTCTACAGACTTTTATTAAATATTATTTAAATTAAAGTGTAAAGAAATACTACAGAATGTTATTTGGAGATATTTTTTTATATTACATCTAAATTTTAATAGATTACATCGCTACAGATAGAAATTTTGAAAATTACAGTAAAATTTTTTTTAGATTTTTTAAATAAATTTTTAAATAAATTTCTGCCTTTTCATTTATATCCAATTACAAAATGTGTTGTTAAAATATAGCTAACAATAAAATTCAAATATAATTTGGGAAAAATTAACAAATGTGTCAGTTAAAAGTCCCAAATACGTAGCTAACGGGACATATTGAAAATGAGGCTTAAACATTAGGTTCATTCGTTTACTTTTCTCAGTCAAGTCCAGTAAGAATTACTCAGTAACAAATTTACAGAGAGTAAGACAAATTTAATCTCAAAATAAAAATTTTCTAAAAAAGTACGCGAACAGAAAATTTGCAATAATTTACAAGTTTGTTAAACAGCTGATTGTAAAACCAAATGCAAAAATAAATATAACTGGTCAATATGAAAAAAACTATTATTGTTGTAAAATTTTAAGCAGAAACATTTTAGAAGGTTTTCTTATCTTTTCTATAATTCATTTAACAATATTTGTTGCTTTGCGTTTGCATAAAACAACGTTTTTTTTTTTTGTATTTACAAAAATTGAAACAAAATTTTTTCAATCATTGTTTTTTCTGCTTGTAAATTCTTGCTGGCAATAATTTGTCCAGTAAAAATAACTCTTAACATCAAACTGTCACTTTATTCTCTCTTTTTTCTTTATGTTTACTGAGTATTTGTGTAAACGAACGACATCCAGTAAAAATTTGTACAAATTTGCACAAATTATTGAGTAAACGAACATACTTATTATTAACAAGTGCTCTGATTCTAAGAGGTATTAATTACGAAAAATAAAAAATTTAACCTTATTACCAGGACTTTTGCGTAAAACTGCGTTTATATTATGCTCGAAATCTTATTTAAACTGGATTTCGAGCCTAATGTAAATGCAGTTTAACATACATGATGCAATAAAAATTCCCCCACTTTAAGTGTCTGTGTCATTCCCCAAAAGCGCCCTTTTGCCCTTAAAGCTTGCACTTCACTTCAGCGAAATCTTTAATTTTCTTTAGTTTTTATATATCCGTTGCCTGTAATTAACTTCATGTTTATAAAGACTTTGAAAGACATATATAACATCGCTCTATCAAAAGAGCAAATTATTTCAAACAGTTTTAGATTCTTACCCATAGATAACCCTATATAATTTGTGGTTTAAAGTCTATTATTTTCCTATTCCATGCCTGCATGTGCAGGCATGCTTTCAGATCCTTCATCCAAAAAGCTACTGCTAAATATTTGTGTTCGAATGAAAATTTTATTTTCAATATGAATTAATAAAATATTTAAGAACAAGTATTTTATTGATAAGATTGGCAACCGATTTATACGGTTAGTGTTTTTGGATAACGGTATTTAAAAATTATTTCCTTAGGTTATTTTATATTTAAGGTATTTTGTAAGTGGTATTTAAATGTTCACGATAGTTTTTTTTTCTATGATCACAATAGTTCCGTTCGTTTACAGAATAATTTATACAAATTTTTACTGGATGGCGTTCGTTTATTAACATATTCACAAAACACTTAGAAAGAAGAAAGAGAGAATGAAATGACAGTTTTATGTTAAGAGTTTGCAAATTTTTACTGGATAAATTTTTGCCAGCAGGAATTTCCAAGCAGAAAAAACATGTGAGAATTTTTTGTAAATACAAATAAAAATGTTTTACAACTACATTGTTGTTTGCCACGCAATAAATATTGTGAAATGAATTATGTAAAAGATAAAATGTTTCTGCTTAATATTTTTTTTTTGCATTTGGTTTTACTGAGTAATTCTTACAGGACTTGAATGAGTAAACGAATAGACCCAATATAAGCTGGACTATAAAAAAAATAGAAAATTTAAGTCATTTCTTTAGGGTATTTTAAGGTTAACGGTTTTTGGTGCGCTGGTTCCGAATCTGACTTCAGAATCTCATTAGGGTATCAGGAAAAAAATGTCTGTCCTATATTCGGAAAATTGCTACCAAATACCTTTATACTCTGAGGGTCAATTCTCGTTTTGTAAAACGGTGAAATGAAATGTTTTTTTCACATTTTCATAGTACTTTCGATTCGCGTTCTGTGAAAAAATGTAAAGAAATATCAAAACGTTTTCATATGAAAAAAAATTGGAACGAAACAAGATTTTTTCAAGATTGCACAGCACTGGCGATTCTTGTTTTGTTTAACAGTGCAAACAACTGTCAAAAAATTTTCATATGAAAAAATTGTTTACACAGACTATTTATAAGTGAAATAAACATGGAGAAGTTGTAAGAGGAAAGCATGCCTGAGAAAGCCAAAAGGAGTATTAAATTAATTATTTAGAAAAGCATGTGGACATTGCAAACGATAAGTAAGTTGTTTAATTACCATAAGCACACTTTCATAAACCCCATATTAACAGATTTGTGTAGATGGTGCCAAATTTAGAGACGAAAAGTGTAACGAATTAGCCGCGAGCCTTAACAGTCAAAAGGACTGTGAAAAATGGAAAAAGAATTGGAGCGACTTAAGGTTTATTTATTTATAGTTTATTTATATTCTTTATGAAATGTTTTTTTTTTCTTTAAGTAATATAGTTCACTTAAGCAAGCCGCTATAAATCCATGAAGTGCTCGCCGGTTGTCTTCTCGAATAGGTTTTGGCCATCACGAAGTATGCGTCTCAGCACTCTCAAAAAATTCCTATAAATTTTTAAATTATTTACTGCAATGAAATGCTTGTAACATCATTGTCTTACCTTTGTTCATTGGATATCCGGAGTAATATCCAGTAATATATAATTATTTAAAATACATTTTACGAACTTTATTTACTTTTGTTTACGTTTTTCTCTGTTTTGACATTTGGTTTAAATTTTCGATAACACAGTTACAAAAGTTTCATGGGTACATAATACAGACGAGAATCGCAATTTATGTGTTTGTGAAAAGTTCGAGTGAAAAGTGCTTATGAAAACGAAAATGAAAAGTTTTTTTTCACTTCACATTATCACAGAACGAGGATTGACCCTCTGGTTTCATAATCTGAAATGTTATCGTATTTTGTGGGCTTGTGTTATCATTTTGTGGAAAATTGTTAATTGAAAAAAAAAAAAAAAATCCCAAAATAATAAATTTTGGCAAGAAAAATGCTTCAGACAAAAAAAAATTTTACATAAATGCGTTTTAATGTTAGTAATAGCCTTTTACATCTTTCTACATCTACAAAAGATGATCTTTTCTCATTTTGTTGCATCTTACATCTTTCGTTATTTTAAGTGTCATCACTAAAAAAAATTACAAAAAAAATCGATTTTCTTTGTGCCATCACTAGCAAACTTACATTGCAGAAAATAAACAAAAAAAATTATTCAACAAAGGCAAATGAGCGGCACATGTAAGAATTTCATTATTAAGTCTACCAAAAATCCTTTTTCATCATCATCTTTATCCAGAATGACCTTTAATATTTCAATGTACTGCATTAAAATTCGCGTTTGTTCTTGCAAAGCAACAACTACTCTAATGATTAAAGAGCTAACTATATTATACTTTTGCTAGCTTAAGCAAATATGCGAATACATGTAATCAAATGTGTATGACTATATTGTACTTAACAAACTTTTCGTTAAGTTTCGTCAAGTGTCATTTGCTTAAGCAAACAGCGAAACTGACCGCACTTTACTTAAGGAATCATGTGTTTTTAAAAAAACTGTTTATGAAAAAAAAACAAGCTGCAATGTACGCGGAAAATATTTTTATAGACAATTTAATTGAAAATGTTAAAAAACAAACGTGCATGTATAACAAAAGGGGTGGGTTTTGTATTTGTTTTTCGATTAAGATGCAAGCACTGTTGCATTTTTTAGTACTTTTTTATTTATGTTTTCATTTGTTTCATTAAATTATTTAAAATAAATATAGATTTATTCGTTAATTGTAAAATATTTATAAATTGAACACATTAAATAATATTTTTCAAAAAGAAACATATATTTTGTAAATATAAGAAGAAAACAGTTTTTGCAAAAGTACAAATATTTGCAACTAAGTGTAGTAAGTATTTAAGTTTAAAAAGTACATTGTAGCCACCAAAAAGTCTTCAATAAGTTGATTAAGCATTTGACAGACTTTTCGTTGATTTTTGACAGTAGCTTAAGTTAGCAAAAGTATAATATAGTTAGCCCTTAATGCTTTCTCTCAATCCATTTTTATTATTAACAAAATTTATGCGTTTTTTTTTGACAGATGAATAAATGACAGATGAAAGATGTTGATAGTGTAAAAACATGTTTCACGTTTTCAACATCTTCCATTCGTTTCACAAAAATGTTGTTCAGTGTAAAAAGCCTATAATACAATGTCGATGCTTGTACAACCTTTAGAAACATTGTGCCAACGCTTCGCTCTTCCTATTTTTCTGCCTGGTCAATTTTGTTTTTTACATATCACGGAAGCCCTTATCTACTGTAAAATTTATATTTATAAAATAAGCGCTTTTGTCGAAAATCCTCAGATCTTTCGATGGCTTGTCAAATAACATTTTCTTTCTAAACTTGTATTTTCAAAATTTCTATCACTTCTTCTATATAATACAATATATTTTTATCACTGATTTTACCAATTCCAATAGTTTTTCTTGTTTAATGGTACATATTTCAAAATACTAATCTGTATAACATATTATGGTTAAAAGAGTATATCGGTGACATTTGCGCCCACAAATATTATTCCCATTTCTATTTTGAGGATTATAAGCTAAAACTTTTCGGTCATAATTGTACCCGGTTTCGCTGTAAACGGCCGTCGGCCGGGTTGTCTGAAGCCGACTTCGCCGAGCTAAGCTTTTTGGTGGAGCAAACATTGGCTGACGAATGGGGATAATGAACGAAAAATTTGTAGTCATAATTTTAACAGAAAAACGGTCTAACCACTATGTGGAGTATAAGCGTTTTGTAAATGTAACCATTTTCTGTTTGGAGATTATGTCCGAAATATTTCGGTCTTAATCCCCAAAATGGATATGGGAATAATGTCTGTGGAGGTTAGGACTTGTCACCGAGTTTATATTTTTATACAATAAAAATTACAAAAATTAAAAAATGTGACAATTATTTATAAATATATTTAATTTTAAAAAAGAGCTATACATGCTAATAAATACTATACAGAAGTGATTAAAAACCGAATTAAAAATGATGAATTTGTTATATACAACATCCTACTTAAAACATTTAAAAACATATTAATTGAATATCATTGCAAAATAAACTTTTTCACAATAAAGAGTATATTATTTAGTTGTTGTTTTTTTCGATTTGTTTTTAAATAAATGTAGTTCCAAGTAATTACATTTTATGTATAGTTTTTTTTTTTTTTTTTTGTTATCAAATATTTTATGTATTTTAATACGTACGTACAATATTTACTGAGTAAAATTTTGGAGCGGAACAAAATTTATATCATTATTTGTAAGTTTTCTATATAATGCTACTATTCTTCTTCTTTGTTTGGCTTTACAAATACATTTATATATATTTTTTTTATTTTTTTTTTTTTTTTTGTAACGATTGTTATTTTACTTGAGTTATTATGTTTAATGTTTTACATTTATTATTAATCGGGTAACATATGAACGAAACTTACTGGAAACATGCCTCTACGTGAGGTATTACCTTCTATAACACCTTCCATCCAATTTTCATCATCTGTACGTTCATTAAGAACAATTAATATTTCACCTTCTTTAAATTCCAATTCATCATCATTATCTGCAGAACAATCATACAGAGCACGACATCGACGATGACCAGTCTGTATAATTGAAAGAAAAGTTAAATAAATATATAAAAATATGGGCTTATTTAAACGGGTACATTTTTAAGTTTTCACTTTAAAACCTCTTATAAAAGTACACAAAAAAACACAATAAGGGTATTCATTTCAGTTTTTATTATTGTAGTTGGAAAAATGGAAAAGTGGAAAAATGCAACTTTTGTTACAACAAACACAAGGAAAAAAATTTCCACCAAAAGTTGTATTTTTAACAACCTATAACGAAGTGTAAAAAAATCTGGGTAAAAAGTTGTAATTTTCCACTATAAACGTCAAACGAAATGATGTTGCCACTTTTAAGAAAATCGTTAATTTGTAGTTCAAAGTACGAAAAATTGCATCTCTTTTAGTAAAACCCTGAATTATACAACTATGATCTTAAAAATCATGTGTGACATTTTTATTTCAAATTTGATTTTTTTCGTTCAATTCAACCGTCATTTTTTTAAGAAAAAAAAAATAAAAATGAGTTCTGTCCAAACTTAGTTTGAAGAATAAATATTTTTAAATGAAATTAATATCAATTTTGTTTTGTTATTCTGAATTTATCGATAACCCAAAAAGAAAAACAATTATAAGTAGTTCGATAAGTTATTGTGAATTATATTTTATATATTTAATACTCGTTGAAAATGAGTCAAATTTACCTACAATTGAATTTATCTACATTAAAGTTCAATATGTTCAACCAAATTTAGCAGGAGCAAACCAACATAACTTTAAGACAGTTGGATTATAAGCATCCAATGGTGAGCATCTCAAACTCAGCAATAAAATTTAATATTGAAATAGAACACTAATAATTATCTCTTTTTATTTTTACCCCGGTCTATTTCCCCTAATATCCCCAACAATTATAATTACTTATTACTGAGTAACTATAATTACATTCTCCAATTGTAAATCTGCATCAAATCATAGAAGAAATTACTTAAGTAATCCTCCACAACTTAACCCCCCGTAAGAAGAGCAAAGGGAGTTTTAATTAGTAATTTGGCATCAAATTAATACAAGTTCTATAAAAAAAGTTATACAAAGAGTTATGAATAAATGTCTCGGCCAATTTAAATTCTGTGCCATCTACGTAACCAATACAGAGCGGTAATTCACTAACCGCCTCCTTCACAATATGCGCTCTTTCGTCTCTTATCGGGCCAAAAAATAATTTTTTTTTTGAAGTTCCAGAAACGCCCGAAATACTCGTTTTGTTATTTTTTTTTTATAGTGCCCCTATCTCCAATACCGAAAATTGTTGCTATTTTACGAACACCTGCACTTTCTCCTGAAGCCCCGAATCTATATAGAACTACAGCAAGTTGAAAATCGACACTGAATTGCTTACATGAATTTTTATGACGAAATTCATCTCTTGAACATATAAGTGAGACAAGATGGTGGAACTGATCTTTAGTGCATCGCATCATTTGACGAAATCGGTTGCCCACGAACTGTTCAATTCTTCTTCCACCAAATTGTCGGCCATTTTTTCAGTTGCTAAATCATCATCTGATGTAAAAGTTTCTAAAAAAAATATTTTTAAATTTATGTATTGTATTGTTTTTTGGAGAAATTATCTTTTTATACCGATATTTTCATAACTATTATCAATTTCCATTAAAAATGCAGAAATTAAAAAATTAATCAATTCACTTTTAACACTTCTATTCGGCATTTTTAAAAATGATTGTCATATCATTGACAGCTTATTTACTTTTTTTTTTTTTTTTTTGATTGTTCAAATATTTATATTTTTTATTTCAAAAAATGTCCGCTCACATCAATAAGAATGTGATTTTTTTTTATTTTTCCATTATTCCAACCAAAAAAATCTGAAATGAATACCTATAATATCATAATAGATTTAAACTACGATACTCGTATTATGACATTAAGTTAAGAAATTAAATAAAATTTTCTTTAAACTTACAAAATTTAATTTATTTCCCATTGTACTTGTACTTGAACCTTTTAAAAAATTATCTGGCGATGAGTTAATACGATCATTATCACTTGATGATATATGTGAATCGGCTGAATTATCTAAGTTGCCACCCGATGAATCCATATCAGTATTCCATGACTCATATTCTGTATAATTTGTTGACTGATTCATTAACTGTAAAAGTAACGGAAAAAAAACATTTAATAAAATTCAGGTCCATTTTAAATACATGTGTTCAAAAAAAAAAACATTTGAGTTTATATTGATTATTAATTTATGACATGAAATAAACGTTATTGTTATAAAATTTACGAAAAGATCGTTAAAAAAAATTTAAAGAACACGTTAGTTGAAACTCGAGGTTAATTTTTTAAGAATCGAATGATTTTTTATGGGGTTTACCTCTTTCCATATTTTTTTTATTTTTAACAGTTTTTTGTTTTTGTTATTTTTTTTATAACTTTTCTCATAACTTTTTTCATATCCAGGCCTTACATTCAATATGGGCTATCTAGGGCTATCATTCATTGTTTAGTAAAACCAACGACCTATTTAATTTATTTAAAAAACTGTTCACTAATTCCTACATTTAATTAATTTTTGTAAAAGTTTCATGTTTATCTCGTTTTTAGAGTATTTCCCTTATTGCCTTCCAAGAGCTTATATTTTTATATAAAAATTTGTGGATAAACAATAAATCAAAGAACGATACACTCACCAAAAAAGTCTGTAATGCTTATTTCACCCCAGCAGTATTTTTTGCTAATCTTAGCAACACATGTCTGCTGACGTGTAGTACAATGAAATTTCTAGAAAACTTAGCTGTCGCTACTAAATTTAAGTAAGCTTTTTGCTAAGTGAAATTTAAAATCTGTTTGCTAAAATCAGCAAAAAAAATACTAAATATTATTAATATTAGTACAAAATTTTAATTTTTTTTTATCGAGCATCAAATTTTTTTTATTTTATTTATTTTTTTCAAAAAATATTTCATACAAAATTAAAAACAAAATCAAAGCCTTAAAAATCTTAAAAGTTAATATCTTTTTACTTTTAAGGTAAAATTTTAATTGTTTTTAGGGCTGATTTTTAGAACTAAAAAAACTTTTTAGTGCTATTTTAAGTGGACATAAGTCGGTATATTCACTTCCTATCCCTTTTTTAATCAATGTAACATTTTTGGGCAATTTAAGTTTGTGTAAGTTTTAATTAGAAATAACATTTCCTTCTAATTTTAGCAAATTGGTTTTTAAAAATTTGTAAAATGATTTCTGAAATTAGCAACAAAAACTTCTAAATATTCTGTAAAAACTCTGTAGTTTGTAAAATGTAAATAGCAAAAAGATTTGCTAAATAATATTTTTTTTTAATAAAAAACAGTACAAAAATAGTAAAGTGGGATTGAAAACCATTTACAAATTTTTCTACTAACTTTTTTTTCTGGGTGTACGATAGCGAAATCGCTATTACCTTAAATATCCGAAGGTAATATCATTTTTCAGTAACATTCAAATATCATTTTGATCGAAGAACTGTCGATATCGGCAGTTGGAAGTTTTTACTGAAAATTCGTTTTAAAAACTGTGCTTTCAAGATTTTACAATTTTCGTAAACAAATTATACGAGGGCAGATCAATAAGTCCGTGACTTTTTGAATGGAACACAGTTTTTTTTTCAACATAATCTCCTTTAAGCTCAATACACTTAGTACAACGTTTCTCCAATTTTTGTATCCCTTCCAAAAAATAGGATTTTTTGAGGTGCATAAAATAGGCATTTGTTTGATAAATAATTTCATCGTTGGAGCTAAATTTCTTTCCACCGAGCCATTTCTTTAGGTTTGGAAATAGGAAATAGTCACTGAGGGCGAAATCCGGAGAATATGGCGGATGAGGTACCAAATCGTAGCCCAATTCATGGAATTTTGCCATTAAGACTACACATGTGTGCACCCATGCATTATCTTGATGGAAAATAACTTTTTTTCTTGGCCACATTTGGTCGTTTTTTATTAAATCGGTCCAATAAGGTGGCATAATATTCGTCGTTTATTGTTTTTCCTCTTTGAAGGTAATCGATGTAGATTATCCCGCGTGGATCCTAAAAAACTGTTGTCATCACCTTATTGGCCGACAAACTTACCTTGGCCTTCTTCTTGTTTAGACTTCTGCTTGGTCGCCGGAGTGTTGTTATGGATCCATGGTTCATCCTCATTCGAATTGCGGTTACACAACCCCAAACAATCCTTTGAAGTTGTCACACGATTACGTTTATGGTTAATTGAGAGCAAACGCACCACCCACCTTGCAGACAGCTTTCTTAAATCCAACTGATCGTTTAAACTTGAAACCAATGAGCCATGTGAGATGTCTATGTCTTCCACAATCTATCACACATTCAATCTTCGATCGGCTAACACCATATCGTGGATTTTTTCGACATTTTCGGGTGTATTGACCTCAATTGGCCATCCAGATCGTTCAGTGTCATTTGTACTTGTGAGACCACAACGAAAGTCAGTAAACCACTTTTTCACCATTGAAATCGATAGTGCAGAGTCCCCATAGTATTTATCAAGCTTTTCCTTGGTTTGATTGACTGTTTTTTCGCAAAATATAATGTTTAATGAGCACTCAAAATTTACTTTTTTCCATTTAAAAAAAAATCCACGAGGTTGTATGTTTTTAACAGCTGTTAAACGCAAAGTAAATGAAGGAACATTATGTTCTATACACTCACAATATATTTTGCGTTACCGACTGAGTTTATTTTTAAATGAAGAATCAATTGAAATTCATATAAATATATTTTTTAACTTAAGGGTGGTCCACCCCTAACGCACGATGTTAGTTGTAAATAAAACAAAAAGTTTTCAGAGAATTATTTTAATATTTTTTATTATAATAGAAGGATCCATGACAATTATGTGTGTAACAAAATATCGGCCAAATGCTTGCCATGGATTTCGGTGGAATAAATCTATCCGATGGTCCATATTTTCAATGACTCTGAGACATAATTGAGGTTCAATGTCGTTAATCTATGGAATTACCTTATCCTTTAGCTCTTGAATTGTTCTTGGCTTATATGCCCAAAGAAAGAAGTCCAACGGTGTCAAATTACATGATGGTGGCGGCCAATTAACATCGCCACGACGCCATTGAATTTCTCGTCCAGGCCCATATCCTCGATTTCTGGCCACAAGAAGTCCCTTATCGAGAGATGATAGCGAACACCATTCACGGTATCTGCTTGGCCGACCTCTTGCCACACTTTTGCGAACAACTGCAATGTTTTCCGCAGAACGAACTGGACGAGCATGCACAGGTGTTTTTACATTTCCTACAGACCCGGTTTGCTGAAATTTGCGCACAATTCTCCGCATTGTGGACACATTTGGTCGATTATGCTGACCAAAAATGTCCACGAAATGCATTTTAATTTGAACGCCAACAGATAGACGAAATCTGCAGCACCTTGCAAACTGCAGTCAAAAATATCTTTTAAAAATATCTTTTAAAAAAAGAAATTTTCCATACTGCATTCATAATAAGTGGTTATATAACTATTTGTCCAGTCCAAAATTAATATCAAAAACTCATTTCCTTGAAAACAGTAGATGACCCCTATTGAATATAAGCCCTGGCTGTGCAGAGATATAAAACGCGCTAAAAAACAACTTAAAAAACTTCGTTCAGAGAAAATTGAAAAAAAAAAAAGAATTTAAAAATTAATTCCAAGGGTAAAAGCAAGATAAAAAAGAAAGTTAAAATTTGTAATCAAATTAATCGACAAAATTATGAATTTCACAGCAATATTATTACTTAAACTTGCTATTTATTAATCACTATTATAAATGTGTATAAGAATATTTGCTTAACTAAGCAAAGACGGTTTTGGACAAAGTCTGGAAAAAAACTTAATGCCTGAAGGAAGGCCAACTACACAGTAAATAAATATAAATATTTGAAGAAGTTAAAATCTGCAAAGGTTTTTTATATGTTTAATAGAAAATTGTGTCACCCCAGCAACAAAAAAAAATATTAAGACAAAACAAATGTTTTTAAGATTTCTAAAATAGAATAAAGATAGAAAAACATTTAAAAGAAATAGGACATACAAATAAAAAGCGAAATTCACAAGCAAGTTATTTAAATTATTACTTTTTTAGTTGGCTTGTTTGTAAAACTCGCTTTAATAGAAATTTTTTATTTTGTTTTAGTAAAAAGAAGATATTAAAGAAAGAAAAAATCAACAACAAATAACACAGCAATTGCAAACAAAACAGCTAAGTTTACCGTTTCTTCACTGGGTTGTGATAATTTCATTAACCTGTTATGTTTGCGCTGAAAAAATTTTAAAATAATTTTGAAAAAGAAAAAAGATAATATAAATATGTATTACAATATCACAGAAAAATTAAATTGCATCAAGCAAAATTTATAACAAAATTTAAGCAAATTCTGGAATATATACCAAGAAATTATTTATTATAATACAAGAAGATAAATATAGATTATTACCTTACGGGGCGGCGCAATTGGACCTTCATCCATAGAACTAATACTTTCAATTGATTGTCCATTGGATATTTCACGTTCTAAAGGAACAAAAAAGGAGAAAATATTAAAAAAAATTTAAAGTGTAAACACACGCGATAAATTATTTAAAAATTTTAATTATATCTCGTCTGTTTTTGCAAGTACTATGTTAGATGCAATAAAAATATTTTTTATATAAAAGATTTTTTTTAAATTTTCCCAACAAAAAAATTTTAAAATTCTTATTTCTTATTTCCTAACAAATAAATGGTTTAAGATATCGTGTAAATTAAAATCCATAGATACTTTGCCGAATTTAAATGAATTTTTCCTCTACAAATTGGCATTTCTCTAATCATCAGTTGTTATTTATTAAATTTACTCGTACTAACCTGTTGATGGCGGTCCCGGCGGTGGTATTTTTGGACGTGTTAATGCAGATTTATCAACATGTTTTAATGTTGGTATTTCACCTGCCGGTGGTAATACTAATTTTGCTCCGGCTAAATGTAAATTTCGATTCAGTGACTCTCCACTCGGTGAACGTTTGTGACCAAATGTTGTCATCGCTGGCATTATATGATGGCTTGTAGGTAGTGGACCACCATTTGGATCCTGTGATACTATTTTATCTAAGCGGTCATAGAAACCACCATGTGATGCTGAACTATTGTGACCTATAATACGGGGACTACTATCGACCGAACGTAAATGCGGCAAGGTACCGTAAGTGGCGGCATCCATTGATTGATTTTTATGATTGTGCGTTCGTATATCGTTTATATCGAAATTTTGTGAATGCCTTGGAGCATGCGGTAGTGTACCATAAAATGTTGAAGCTGAAGTGCTAGTACCGGGTGGTGGTGCTGGGGCTGTACGTTTTTTCAAAGAATTCATATTAGCTGCAAATTAGAAGGTAATATTTTATTACTTCTTTCTTTAAAAAAAAAAAAAGTAATAAAATTTAAAGAAACCCTAAACTATTTACCTGTAGATGTTGATTTTCTAGCTCCACCACCAAATTCACTATTACTTCTTGGTCCTAAGCGACCACTTTGACTGGACGCAGAACTGGGACTGGAACCCCCGCCTCCAACGGCACTACTTGTTCCTCCAGTATTAATATTGCCAGCACTACCCAAATACTGGCCAAGTGAAATTTGTTGTTTGGGTGATGTACCAGCCGATTGTTGCGCATACATGGGCAATGTAAATTGTCGGCTTGGACAATTAGCTATGGGACTAGAACTACTCTGTATAGAATCACAAGTTGAGGAACGTGAACGTAAAATGGGTGAATCACCGCCAGCAAAACTTGGAGGACGAGAACGTTTCTATAAAGACAAAGAAAAAATAATGAAAATTTTTAAATTGTCGCCCAATGTTGCAGTGAGTTTTTAAGTCAAATTTTAAAATATATTTTTTTATAAATAAAAAAAATTATACATTTTAATTGATCCGAAAGAGTTTATTCTTATTTAACTGTTAAATAAATTTAACTTACACGTTCATCAATAACAGTATCATCATCTGAAAAATCAGTAGAACCATCTTCATTCGGTAAATTCCAATCAGTATTAATATGATCGAAAGCACTTTTTTCCCGTCGCATGGCACATTCAATCTATAAGAAATTTAAAATACAATACTGCCAAAAAATCCTTTAGAAAAAAAACTTACCAATTCCTTACACACTGTATGGCCCATTTCTTTGGCTATATCCAAAGAGGTTTTATTTTGTGCATTGCGC
The DNA here is from genome assembly GCA_949748255.1 of Eustalomyia histrio. Taxonomy (NCBI): domain Eukaryota; kingdom Metazoa; phylum Arthropoda; class Insecta; order Diptera; family Anthomyiidae; genus Eustalomyia; species Eustalomyia histrio. The sequence continues at coordinate 52,525,391 of OX456527.1, forward strand.
AATTCATAATCTGCTCCCGAACGCAATAACAACTTAATACATTCACGCTTATCATGAAGAGCACACAAGTGCAAAGCGGTATTTTTGCCGGTAACATTTAATAAACTGGGTGGATTGGTGGCTTTATTGAGACCTTTTTGTGGCATATTTTGTATAAGAAAATCTACGATATGTAGCGTGGAACCCTGTTCACGTAGTACAGCCAAATGTAAGGCAGTTTCCCCATCATCCCATGAGGGTAAACAACAAGTGAGATCAGCACCCTCAGCCCAAACTTGCAGCAGTTGACTCATATCGGAATGAACCACAGCCTGTTCCAGATCACAGCGTAAATCATTTTCATCAGCACAAGTACGCATAACATAACGTTTTGCCACATATTTGGCTCGTATGAAGTCGTAACGTTGTTCCCTTAATATATGACAAAAAGAGTAGGAAACATTTGAAATAGTCCATCTTAATTGCGGTACAAAGGAAATACTTACATTGTACTATCAGGTGTTAGCTTTCCTTTGCCCAATGTCGCCTCCATAATCTCATTGAGCGTATTATTACCCATGGCACGAGCTATCAATAGATTGGCTGTTGTCAAATTATCCAATGTTAAACTTTGTATACGTGAGTGATGTACACCGAGATCACGATGAACGCCTGAACATTGTATACACACGAGAATGCCAAAATTCAGACTTGTCCAAGTAACATCATTACGTGAGCCACAATCACAGCATTGATCATTACCCGGCAACATTTGGACGTATCTACAAAAGGAAGAAATTAATTAGTATGTTTTTGAGCTTTCATATATGTACACAATAAGTTCAAAGAATTTGAAGAAAAAATTTCAGATAATAATTAAATGTTTTTCTATTAAAAAAAAATGTATAGACTTTTTAGTACACTTTGGTTTTTAGTGGATAAATCAGAAAATCCGAGGATTTCTTTTTAAGCAAAATTCCTCAAAATAGGAAGTTTTTAGAATCTGATACTCTGATTTTAAGTTTTTTATATGAAAAGCCCTAAGAATCTAAGTGATTTTCTATACACAAGTTTTAAGAGTCCCAAATTTATTATGTGGAAAAATATTCAGAATCTTTAACTATAGAAAAAAGTTCTGGGAATCTGGGTTTTTTATAGAAAAAGTTCTCCGAATCTTAGAATTTGTTAGAAAAGTTCTCCGAATTAGAGAATTTGTTTTAAATGTTCTCAGAATCTTAGAATTTGTTAGAATAGTTCTCAGAAACTGAGAATTTGTTGGAAAAGTTCTCAGAAACTGATTATTGTTAAACTGATTATTGTTAAAAAAAATTTTTAATCTAAACAAGTCCTAAGAATTTGAAATGTTAGAATAGTATGTCTATAAGAAAAAATCCTCAGAATCTTAGAATTTGCCTATAAGAAAACGTTTTTAGAATCTAAAAAGCCTTAATAATCTAGGTATTTTTCTGTAAAAAAAATTTTGAATGTAATTCTATACAAAAAAACTCGAAGAATCTAAAGTCGGTTGAAAATACACTTTATCGTGCGTTCATCAAACAAAAAAATGACCCCCTCTGGAATAAAAAGAGAAAATGTTTTTCATCTTCCGTTTTTGGGTCCGGGCCTGTGAGGCACCCTAGGCTCCAAAAACCGGTACGAGTAGTAACATATAAGTATGGGTACTCAAATAATGAAACGAAATTTCCTCAGGATCTCTAGATCCATTAAACACCTCTTTGGGGTCCCGAAAAAAAGAAATATTTTCACTTTTTGGACCCGGGGCCCATATACAAAAATAGTTTTCCTTAAAGAAAGGGAGATTTGGCAAAAAAAAATTAAAACAAAAATTAGAAAAAATCGCGCGATTTTTTCGAAAACATTTTTACATGCGGAGTCTCTAGATCCATTTCGAAAAAAACCTTTTTTAAAAAAAAAATTTGGAAGATTTCTTAAAAATATTAAAAATTTTTTCCTGCGGCGCTAAGTCAATCTCACATATAATTTTATAATTTGTTTTTTTTTTCGTGCCCTTTTTTAATTGCGCTATTCTTAAAAAATTTCTGCTGCAATTCTTTAAAAATTTCTGTTCGGTTCCCTGTCCCAAAAACTGAGGTTAGCAAAAAAAAATTTTTTTTTTTTCCTGTGGGGATCATATATTTTGTTTTTTAATAAAAGTACACTTTATCCGGACCCCAGAGGGGTCTTAAATGGATCTATATAGCCACATTTCATGAATGATGAAACAAATTCATTTTTGAGATTCTGAAGAAATTTTCTTTTTTTTTATTACCCACATTTATATGTTCCTACTCGTATCGGTTTTTGGGCCCGGCCCCAAAAATGGAAGATAGAAAAAAATTTTCCTTTTTTTTTATTCAAAAGAAGGTAATATATTTATTTTGTCTAAAATTCTGTTCAAAAACTGAGTTTTTCTATAGAAACAAAGTCCTTAGAAACTGAGAGAAAAATCCCTAAAATAACAGAAAAAAGTTATTAAGAATTTGAGTTTTTTCATAGAAAAATTCCTTAAAATTTTTAGAAGAAAATGTTATCAGAATCTGAAGTTTTTAATGGGAGTTAATCTATAGGAAAAAAGTTGATGTAAACTAAGATATTTTCTGTAGAAAAACTTCCAGAATCTGAATTTGCTCGGAACCTAAAGTTTTATCTACAGCAAAAAGTACATCGAATCTGAAGAGTTTTCAGAATTTCAAAAATTTTCTATAGGGAAAAAAATAAAAATTACACTTTTTTGAATTTTGGTATAGAAAATATCCTTAGAATCTAAGAGTTTTTGAAGATAAAAGTCATAATCTGCGGATTTTTTATTAAAAATAATCTTCGAAAAGTGTATAAGATTTTAAGAGCCAGTTAAAAAAAAATTTGTACTATTTACGTGAAAATTTTAAATAATTTTTCAACCTAACGAAAAGTTTATCAATCCTAAGTAATGCTCAAATATTTTGAAATTTTGGAAAAAAATTTACTCAAGTATTAGTTTTTTGTTAAGTGTCCACTATAACACTAAGTTAAGTGTCCACTATAACACCGGTCCTAAGTATTAGATATATTATTATTTATGTAATCAATGTTCCTAACACTTTAAAATACATTTGAATTGTAAATATTGTTAATTATTTCTTTTTTTTATAATTTACCTTATTACAGTCTTTTGTAGCTCAACTAAACTAGGACTCATTTGTGGATTTGCATGTTGGAATGCCTTAGCTAAAGCTTTTTCTTTGCAATTAACCAAAACAGCCATCCAGGCTTTTTGATCAACTTCATCTTCCGCTTGGAAATGATATGGACGATTGTCTAATAATAATAAAAAAATAAACATGTTTTTAATTAAACGAAATTTATATTTAAAACATAAGTTACTCAATACTTACAACTGATTAAATCAAACCCCCGTTTATCATCCGGTACTGGTTTAATCTGACATGTCAATAAATTTACTCTTGTTGGTGGTTTAGTCTCATCAGCATGACAAATATCAAGAAATCCATCACCCGTTACACGACAACGACGTTTTTGCCAAACTCTCCGTACTTTGCCCTCACTTTTCTTCAATAAATGCCCGGAACGTGTAACGCCATGATGTTTATCACCTTGTAGTTGATGCAATGAATAGCCTGTACCTCCTCCACCTTTATCTGTGGGCACATTTTCAACACGTTCAAAATCTGGTGTACTGCGCAACAGCGTTCGTAATTCCAACAAACTGCGACGATCTTCATCTTGTCGTTGTTTGATTTTATGCAATTTATTACTCAAATCACCAATATATGTACCAAAGTGTTCAATTGTTTGAAGACCATCTTTGAAATAACTGAAAAGGAGTATAACATTTTGTTTTTAATAAAAATTGAACGAAGGTAATTACTGTAAAGATTTCTTATATATATTAAATGTTTTTTTTCGAAAATTTTTCGCATTTAAATTTCTTTCTGTAGAAAAAAATTCATTAAAACATGCCAAGTATAAAATACCCTACATCAGTCTGTGTGAAAGTCAACTAGTGTTTGAGTCGGAAATTTTAATGGGCAAACAATTAAAAAATAAGTTATAAATTTAGCTTTCGCTTGATAATAGGTACATATATTTATTAGAAAATAAGGATTAAGAATCATATGGGTCCAAGCTCTGTAGATGGACCAATACCATTTTTAGGCTGAGTTATTATTTTTCGGATATTATCTACTAAATATGAGACAGATATGAACTTGTCAGATGTATTCGCATTAAAATCCATTTCGGGTGCGAGCCAAAATATATAAACTGCCGTTTAAAAGATGTTAACAGCTGTTTAGATCTAAATGTATCTAATTATATATGATATTGATTATGCAATATCTATGGATGAAACGCTCGTGAGCACAAATTAAATCAAAGACAAATTTTGTAACTCCGCAGAATTATTTGCCTAATAAATGTGGAAATAAAATCTTAAAAGAAATAGAAAATTATATTAGAATTTGGACAATAATTAGGTTTTTTATTGGAGCAACTCTTACCAATCGTACCAAAGTGGTTGATTTGTGTATAACAATAGACTTAGGTTCTAATTTTTACCCTGCAATATGATTGTTACCTTGCAATATGATCTTTTTTAGAGCGAAAAAATAAACGCAGTAGCCAGTAGTGCAGTAAAGTAACAGTGTTACCTTACTGCACTTTATACAAAGTAATAAAGCATTAATTGAGAATAGAGTATTCTGTAAAATGATTAGATTTGGTCTAAACAGATATGATGCGGCATATGTGATAAATTTTACTAACAGATCTGATGAGATCAGGTGATCTGGAAAATTTAAAGATTTTTATTGCCAGGTATAAGAACATATGACCCTATAGGAGCATATCTGGTGCCAGATCTGTTCATATCTAAAAAGATATGCTAAATTTCGTAAAACCTTCGTACAGATTTAGTATCAGATCTTAGACATTTGAGCCGTTTAAAAATTTTGTTTAAGAACTACACGGTAAAAATATGATTTTATGCTTATAATTTTTTAAATTTTAAAGTTTTCCTTCATGGATCTGATTATATATGCTGTCCCATACCTGCATAGATCAGATCTAATTAAATCTCAAATTTAAACCCAATTTTAGGTTAGATCTAATACAATCAGACTTAATGAGATCTGGTCAGATCTGATATTTTTTAGATCTGGTCTGAGCTGATCTTTAATTCTCCAATTTAATTGTCCAATATTATGTGTTGTTACAAATATCAGCAAAAACTTAGTACACCCAGACCACGTAGTGCTGTAGTGTAAAAAAAAATATCTGTATCTGCGGGTTATTATACGAAAAGTTTTTAGATTTAAAAGAGAACTTTTTATTTTCCAAATGCGAAGATTTGATTATTGGGTATACAAGTTAATAATGTCGATTTTTTACTATAAAAACAAAATGAATTGATACATTATTCAAAGTATTGTCCATCGTTAGCCGCAACTTTTTCCCATTTTTCTGGTAGCATATGGATTCCGCGCTAAAATAACTGCTCCGGTTTTGAGGTAAAGAATGAATCAAGCCAATTTCTGATACTCTGTTCTGAAGTGAAGCGTATTCCAGTAAGGGTGTTTTGCATTGATCTAAACAAATGGTAGTCAGAAGGCGCAAGGTCTGGGCTACAAGGCGGGTGAGCCATCCCATTCACTGTTTTCCAAATAGTTTTTGACCGGTCTTGCAACATGTGTCCGAGCGTTGTCATGATGCAAGATTATTGCCTCGTCTCTGGTCGTTTTTCATTGATTGCTCTCTTCAAACGAATCAATTGTGTTTGGTACATGTCCCCTGTGATCGTCTCACCCGATTTTAACAGCTCATAACACAAGACAGCCTTCTGATGATACCAAATACAGAGCATTACCTTCGCGCCATGGATATTCGGCTTCGGCGTTGATTTGGCTGGTTGGCCGGGCTTTACATGAGACTTTTTGCTCTTGGGATTATCGTAATGTATCCATTTTTCATCACCAGTAAGAATACGATGCAAAAATTACTTCTTTTTGTAGCGTTCAAGCAGCATTTCCGACATGCAAAATCGCCTTTCAACGTCTCTCGGCTTCAATTCATATGGGACCCTATTTCCTTGCTTTTTAATTAATCCCAATGCTTTTAAACGTAGGGAAATTGCTTGTTGTGTGACTCCCAATGATAATGCAAGTTCTTCTTGCGTTTCCAATTTCACATCTTCAAACTTTTTCGGCTGACCAGGCCTCTCCTTGTCTTCTGTGTCGAAATCACCACTTTTGAATCGCGTGAATGTATTTCACAAGTTTTTTGAGTTGGTGCATGTTGACCCTAAGCTTCTACCAACAATCGATAACTTTTAGCTGCCATTTTCTTAAAATGAAAAAGGTTATCAGACTTCCCCGCAAAACATCTTTTTAGGCACAAAATTCGACATTATTATAGCGATTGAAAAAATACTTGTGTATACACTTTGACGTCTATCGAATACTGAATTATAATGACAGATGTTTACCCTCTCATATTTGTTATTATTAACACAAACCATATGTGATAGTTATGCCATCTGTTGTTCAAATCGATATTATTAATTTGTATACCCAATTACAAGCAAAATAAACTCAGAGCATAAGATTTTTTGCAAATATATGTTTTTAGAAATTTTGTGAGTTTTCATTTACAGATTGTGAGAATATATATTTTCAGAAAAATTAAACAATTAATTTATACAAAATGAATCAATTTGCAATGCATTAACAACAAACTTGATAGATTCTATATAAAACGCACAACAAATTTTAATTTGGAAAATTATTATTTACTCAATGTTTTAGTAAGAATCTTAACTTTTAAAATATAAAGCAAAAAATGATGTATATTTCTTCAATATATTTATATTTGCAAAATACCCAAATTATTATTCAAAACATGAATTGTTATACGTAATATATATGTACATATACATACGTTCAATTTAATAGTACCTATATTTAAAATTTTACTACATATATGGTTGGTTATTGTTAAGTGTGGCAGCAGTATTGTCGCAGTATTATTTATCTTACTATATCACAAGTACATAGTCAGTCAGTCAATCAGTCATTTAGTAATGGAGTCGTAATGTGTTTTTATACTTACTTATTCAAAGCATGATAGTATTCGATAAAATGCTGCAGCAGCTCGATGCCAGTTTTTGTTTTGATTTCCTTATATTTCAGTAAATACTAAAAACAAATATTTAATATAGAAAAGAAAAAAATAAATAAATATAAATATAAACAAATGTGCTTAAAAACATTTGAAAAAATTATTCATATTGTTTACTGAGAATGAAAAATAAGAATGATTAAATAGTTTGCAATATTACCTCACACGTTTGCAATTGATATAAACGTCTTTCCTTTTCCATTTCGTCAGCAACGACAGCAGCATCAATTTCCGTTCTAACCATACCAGCTTCTTTGGCTTGAGCCTTTTTTTCTTTTTCAATTTTTATAAATTTAGCTTCGTAATCTTTGGCTGCCTTATCGAAGGGACGTTTCATTTCGCCCTTAACACCTCTGAGTTCACTTTTAAGCGTAGTATCTACCGGAAACATAACAATATTGTTGATATTTTGCATCTGTATTTAATGGAAAAGGATAATAATAGATACAAATAGATTTTCTACATTTTTATATTGTTCTCACATTACACACACACACACACACACACCCACTTACCAATGTTTTCATTAATGCACTCAACTCTTTTGTCACAACAGAAAATTTAAGGAATGCAGCACCAATATCTGGTTCATCTTGATCTATAACTTTACCACCTAAACGTTCCAATGCTCTAACTAAAAACATTTCATTATCAACATGTGCTGCAAAGGGAAATGAAGAAATGTTTAAAAAAACGGAAACAAGCAAATAAATAACAATTTTGAAACAGTGTCATGCATAAAGTGTCACTTAACCTATTAATGGCCAAATAAAATTTGGAGGAGAAAATTCAACAAAAAATATATTTATGTTATAGGCAAAGGCATCAAATAGAATAAAGTAAAATCGAAATTGAAAGAAAAACTAATATATCCTTGAAAATTGTTAAGGAGCAAAAAGTAGAAACCGACTCTCCCACATACACCGTTTTGAAATTCGCTGTTGTAAAATTTGATTCAACAGGTTCAATAAGTGCCTAATTAAATAATAAACACTAATTACACATATGTTAAAATTTTCATTACAAATTTCAATAGTTAAATTTTTACCTTTTAGAAAAATGTTGCCAAAATTTAATATTTTTCAATTACCATCAAACGATGTGGATTTTAACAATAATAACAGTATTAAATTAGAAAAAGCTTTTGCTTTTAATTTCTAAATTTAGTTGGCTCTCAGAAAATTATTTTACTTAAATTATAGGACAAATAATGTTAGAGAAAATCTAAAAAAGTCAAGGTGTACTCAGTTGAGTACAATGGCTTATAATGGGTTAAAAGAAAAATATCCCAGCAAAAAAAATGTAAGTTAATCTTTATAAAACTTTGATTGATTCCAAAGTATCCGTTAGAACTGCTCTTTTAGAAGTAATTCTGAATTCCAAAAAAAAAGTTGCAAATACTTTGGAAGCAATGCAAGCTTTTTTAGAAGTAATTTTGAACAACATCCAAAATATCACTTAATTATTGCTTCTAAAGAATTATTACTCTAAAAGTGATGCTAAGAAGTAATTCAAATGCAGTTTAAAACCAAACAGATCGCGGGTTCGAATAGTGGCGGGTCCAAATTTACAATCAAAATACGTGAACAAATATTTTTAGACAATATATAACTTTAATCGGATTGGGCGAGCCTGAGATGTCGACCTAAATTAAAAAAAAAAATTTTCACAAAGAACAATATTTTTGGTATTCCTAATAAAAATTCTAAAAAACGTATTTTAGACCCACCCTAATATACATATAACATATATGAAATGTGTTTCATATTATGAAACACTGATTACACTCATACACGTTGTTTGTTGTTTTTTCTGATTTATTCTACATCAAAATAATTATTGTTGGCTCGAATGAACAGAATAAAATCAATGGTATAAAAACAACCGATGATTATAAATCAGTGACAACAATTTGCAAGTCGTTTGATTGATTTAAAATCATCAACAAATATGTGTATTAGAGTATATTCAACGTTTGAACGCAAACACATATTTATTCTTGTGTTGGTTGCGTATGAACGTTTTGCAATCAGATTTTGCAGTTCTCTAGTTCCCTGTTGTGCATGTGTACACACCAGAGAACTGCAAAATCAACTTTTTTCTTGATTTAATCATACACAAAAATTCTTGTTCACTTTTAATAATTCAACAAAATTCACTGTAGAATAAAATCAGCATCATGTTACTGAACACTGTTAAGTGATTACATTTGCATAAAACATAAACGACAGATGATTCACACTGATTCCAATTACGCGTTCAGTAACATGATGCTGATTTTATTCTACAGTGAATTTTGTTGAATTATTAAAAGTGAACAAGAATTTTTGTGTATGATTAAATCAAGAAAAAAGTTGATTTTGCAGTTTTCTGGTACACACTGATATAAAAAAATCGCTCATTTATGTACATTCAATGCTGGTGAAAATAACTCTTCAAGTGTATTAAAACAAATCTCTCCTATTTTCTCATTATTGTATGAAAATAAAAAACAATAAAAATCCTTTCATACAAGAACGAATAAAATAAACAACAAATCATAACAAAAATATTTTTTTTCCATGTTCATAAGTAATAAATGATTGAATAGTTTGTAATCTGCTTTTTTCACTACATTTGTTTCTCTATTTATTGCTGGGATAAATTTCATATATACAGTTATGTGCGAAAAAATAGGGACACTTGCATGCAACAAATTTAAAGTAAAAAAACACACATACACTTTGGAAAGAAACTAACAATATTATTTTTAGATTATAGTACAACAACAACTCTCCATTTTAAGCAACAATTCAAACTTTGTTGTTGCAATTGAAAAAAAACAACATTAAAAAGTATTATAATTTCCTATAGTCGAATGTGAATAAAAATAGGGACAGTAAGAAAATTGTTTGAAATATTATTAGTATTTTATATTTTTTTAATGGAAATATAATACTGGTCATTGTATTGTGTATTAAAAATCCACAATAAACAAAATAATTTTGTAATCCTCTTTAAAATTTGTAAATAATTTCCGATTTTCGATAGTAAATCAGCTTTCTAAGGACTTAATATTGATCAGGTCTTTTTTTGTTTGGCTTACAATTGATAAACAATACCAACTAGAGTATTCAAAAACCGAAACCGAAAACCGGTCAACCGGTTTCTTTATTTTTAAAAACCGATCGGTTTCGAATATTTTGTAAATTCGAAGAAAACCGAAAACCGGTCTTTTTTGTTCGGTTAACCGGTTTTTTTAATTACATCACCAACTGGGTTACTTGGTCTCTTTTATTTTTTCCGAAGACTTATAATCGTTTGTTTGGTTATGAAGATTTAACTTTGGACATTCCAAATTCAAATAGTTTAATTTCTGATCTAAATAACATAACAAACAGTATTCAAAATGCTAAAAAAGAGTGTACAAAATCATTCATCATTATATGATGATTTCTTATATCTTGATAAATGCGACAAAAGAACTGAAAAGTTGGAAAATTTATATAATTGTTTCTTAACTATTTGTCCAACATCTATTATTAGTAAAAGAGTATTTTCCACTTCTAGCTTTATCAAAAGCAAACAAAATCGTCTTAAAACGAAACATTTAAATTGCATATTATTTCTAAAATATTATTTTAGAAGTGAAAAATAGATTTTCTTTTTACATATTTGAAATTTAATATTAAAAAACTTATTTAATGCCAAACGTTTTAAACGTTCAAATTACTAACGTACCTAATTTTACCCAATTTACAAACTTAAGGATCTCTATTCATTTGATATGAATATAGTTTTATAATATTAATTTTTAAGATATTGTATTAAAATATATTAAAACCAATGAATGAAATGTTGAAATGAAATACAATAAAAAAATTATTTTTTTTTTCAAAGAATGTATTTTTTTATTTTTATTACTTTATATATTAAATTTCTGTTTTTTTTTACATAATTAACAAATTATATAAGCTTTTTATTCAAATTAAAAAAAAAACGAAAAGACCGGTTGACCGGTTTTTTCTGCAAAAACCGAAACCGAAACCGGTTTTTTTTAAATTCTATTTTTCGAAGAAACCCGAAACCGGTTTTTTCAAAAGGCCGGTTTTTTGAATACTCTAATACCAACGAAGAAGTCTGGCACAAACAAAATTTTAAAATTCCGTGCATATGACAATCTGTTCCGATTTTCTATATCCCATACCTTTTCCACCCTTGGCTCCATACTTGGTACATTTATTTACATAAATATGATACAGAAATGTTTCTATCTATTATATTTCCATTAAAAATATAAAATACTAATAATATTTCAAAAAATTTTCTTACTATCCCTATTTTTATTCACATTTGACTATAAGAAAGGAAATTATAATACTTTTTAATGTTGTTTCTTTCAATTGCAACAACAAAGTTTGAATTGTTGCTTAAAATGAAGAGTTGTTGTTGTTATATAATCTAAAAATAATATTGTTAGTTTCTTTCCAAAATGTATGTGTGTTTTTTTACTTTAAATTTGTTGCATGCAAGTGTCCCTATTTTTTCGCACATAACTGTAATTGATGTGAGCACATATAGGAAAGGCAAGGATTTTTGGAAAAATTTAAGTTTGTTTTTAATGTAATTAAATGCTGTTGCATTTGATTGCCCATATGCTGATACATGGGTTAGTTTTAGTAATGTATGGTGTATTAGAAAACTTACTATTTCCTGAGTTGTGTATGGCCTTGACTGCCTTTTTCAATTTTGTTAGTCCTTCACGGTCGAATTCCAAACGCTGTAAAAAATGCATAAGAAACACACAAATATTAGAAACATATTTTATGAACTTGTAGAAAAAAAAACAGAACACTACATGAAAAATATAAAACTTTGATAAAGTTGTAAGAATAAATTTTCATATTAATATAAACGACTTCATAGATTAATAACCATTAACTTGGAATATTGTTATGTTATTCAATTTAGCACTAGATTTTACGTACACTCAGAATATTATGTAGTTAACTGTTTGTAGTTTAATAAAAAAGTTTTCCGTTCCATTTAAAAATAAAGGAACATACATTTATTTTTCAAAGAAATATCTATATTAACTTTTTTATACATTTATTCGAAATAATTTACTATCATTTACCATTTTTTTCAGTTTCATTTATTTTTTTCATTTGTTTGAAATTTAATAAAAATTTACCCACAAAACGGAAACTTGTGGTTTATTTGTGTCCGTAACAGTTATTACAAATTTTAATTTTGTTTGCTGTCTGTTTCAAAAAAAAATATTCAAACAATTTCAATTTGTTTTTTTATTTAAATTGGTTGTATATATACAAAATTTTGCAATACAAATTACAAGAACTTCATAAACACACATACATACACAAACACATTCATACAAAAAGTGTTTATAGCTTCATATGCATACATACATTTTGTATTGTACGAGTATATTAAAAAAAAATACAAAAACGGAAATAATTTCAAATAAATGAAAAAACATTTATTTTTTAAGGATTGGTAGGTAAAATTTTGACATTTATTTTAACTGATTATATCATTTCTTTCTTACGGATGTGTCAGTTGATTAATCAACATTTAAAAATAAATAACAAATGACATTTAATTTAAATGAAAATTAAGTAGACCGGTTTTTAAATGAAATATCATTTCTTTTAAATGATATTTTCAGTTATTTTAACTTACAAACTTTTTTAAGTGTATGGTTTATACGTCTGCCAAATCATATTTTTTTATCATTATTTATTTGGCGTATTCTGTTGCACAAAATCTTTTTATAATCTAATTTGAAGCCATCGAGAACAGATTTTTTTTTTCATAAATGGATAACACTTTTTTAGAAAAATATCTAACTAATATTTCAAAACAAAATTCCAAGCAGTTTCAAAATGTAAGCCTTTTGAACCTTAAAACTTCAGCATAAATTGTATGTGTTTTTCAAACTTCAATAAAATTTTTTGAAAGCATTCCCATGCCTTTTAAATATAGTAGAAAGTGCATAAAATGTTATATAGGGACTACAATCAAATTCCTATTTTAAAAAAAGTTGTAAAAAAAATGTCACTACTCTTTACTAGTTTTGCCCATTGACGGTTATTGGGACATACATATACGATATTAACCAAGGCTTTTTTAATCGAGTTGATAAAAAAAAATATTTTTGGCGACACTTTTATTTGAAGATATTGGGTCGATAGTATAGTAGTTATAATAACGGTAGTTGCCTACCATAGCCACCGATAAGAAAATTTTAAAATAGCGATAGTAGAAAAATTTGTTAGTAGAAAAATTTGTAAACGGTTTTCAATCCCACTTTACTAAATATAAATTTGTATATTCGAATTCGTAAGGCAATTTCAAAAGGAATAAGCAGCTTTAAAGTGTAACAAGTGTATCTAAAAATAATTGATTTAATTAAATTTTATAAATTGAAAGTTTTGAGCAATTTACTAAAAATTTTGTAGCGCTTACTAATTTGATTGTACTAATATTAATATTTAGTAAATCTTTTTGGCTAATTTTAGCAAACCGACTTTAAATTCCACTTTACAAAAGGTTTACTAAAATTTAGAAGCGGGTACTTTTTTCTTTTACTTATTTCATTGTACTACACATCAGCAGACATGTGTTGCAAAAAATACCGCTGGGCTCAAATTAGTAAAACTTCCCGTAATAACAGCAACATTTTCAATTGCCTTTACAGACTTTTTTTGGTGAGTGTATAACAAAATGTAACAGGTAAATATTATGAAATAAACCCCGTGATATTAGAAGACAAAAACAAATGTCACTATTGGAATCGCAGTGTTAAAATTTTTGTATCAGTATCGAACAGAGCGTGGTAGACAACTACCGTTATAATGAAAATGCATTGCTTGCCAACCTTGGTATTCAATTAATGGACTTTTCATTTTAATCGATTAATTGTTCAAATAATTATTCGGGATTTTTTCATGTTACTTTGGCAGCCGTTTCATACGGTCAGTGGTATTGGATAACGGTATTTTAAAATTATATCGTTAGGTTATCCTAAGGTTAAAGATATTTTCTTAGTGGTAGTTTAAGTTTAGCGATAGTTTTTTTTTGCATTTTTTGACAAATCCATCGTAGCAAAGCCATAATTTTTCTCGGTATATCGACTGGCCGATTTTAGTGAAAATAAGATTTGTTTAGGAACTCTTAAGTATGAACAATTTAAAAACCATGCTGGTATTATAACAATCTTATAAATCAAATTTGTTTTTTTTTTACATTTTAATTTGATTTAAAAAGTATGTTATAAAAACCAACAAAAATGTCTCTGCAAAATGGCTGTTAAGCTTGAAATACTTTTTGTAAAATTCCTGAAATCATGTAGTAAAACCCCAAAAACAAAAAATTTAATTTCGGCTAGCAACTAATAAAAAAATACAAAGTATTATTCAATGTTAAATGAAATGTTAAATCTTTTTAAATTAAGATCGAGTGCTTGTTAATAGACGTTAAAAATTAATTTCTGATAAGAAATTATTAATATAATATAAATAAAAAAAAGAGGTATTTTCTAATATATGTATATCTAATCGGATAAGAAAAATCTTCAAAAGAACAAATATCTTAAATCTTAATATCGTGCAATATGTAAAGAATTGAAAGAATCATACACATGCTTTTTAAATGAAATCAGCAAATTACAAAAAAAAAAACACAAAAAGTCTAAAGAAATATTTAAGAAAACACAGTTTTCAACAATTATTTACATCCGGCTTACATATGCATTTAAATATATTTTGTACTACAACTGTCCATTGTTGTACGGTCAGACGGTTAAAGGCTGGATTAGCCAGACGTAAACGTAACGAAAATTTATTTAAAACAGATTTTATGCAAAACTGATTTTTGCATAATAATGACACAAAAAAACACAGCACAGTATCTTCTATTCTATTCTTATTTTGTGAGCGCCCAGTAGGCTAGTTGGTAGCGTGCTAGCTTAGTGCGGGGGTCGTGGGTTCAATTCCCACCAGAGTCTCTGGTCTGTTTTCGCTACAATGAGCCGAAGGCCTTTGTTGCTAGTGCTCGGTTAGAGTATTAAAATATAATTTGTAATTATAGGATTAATAAATAAAATAAATTTGATATACAGCCTTAAGGCTTAAGGCTCACTAAGTCATACGTAACGTGACGTATCTTCATATCAGCTGATTCGTCACGTTACGTATAGCTTATTCTAACTTTATAGCATCTTTTGCTGGTGCTAACATTTTAATTGATTTCGAAATCAGTTACGTTACGAATCGGATATTAAACGATATTTAAATACGTTGATACAAACAGTTGTTTCACCCATTTAAGTTTTACACTACGGATAAGAAAATAGCATATCGATAGTTACAAATAGACTAACTCAACTACTAATGTTGGAAAATGGATAATATAAATGATACCTAGTAAAACAAGGGAGCATTGTACAGACTATATAGACATACTTTTTGATATACTACTTCATCCATAATAATACTTTTTTTTTTGTGTAGCAAACAGTACATACTCGAATATGTAGTTTAAGTGCAACAAGCACTTTAAAAATATAAAATAAGAAAAAAAAATAACATGCAAGAAACTATACTAGTTATACTATTTTGCTTTTAAACGAAATATGTTATGGATTTAAGCGATAATAACCTCATTTAACACAGAATTGAAGACTTAGGCAGTAATAGCGCTCAAGTGGAAACAAGCAAAAAAAAAAAAAATTAACCAACAAAGTTGAAATAATATAAATAAAATTACTTGATTTCTAAAGTTTATTTAACAAATACAATTTTATGAAATTATTATGTTGTTAGTTAAAGTTCTGTTTTAAAGAGTCAATATTTATTACAGACATATTCACAGCACTGCCAACCATTCCGCTTTTTAGACAAAAATCGGTTATTATTTTTATGCAGTATGCAATTAATTCAGCAAGTTTTTTTAAAACATTTTTGGAATTTAAAGCTTCGTGTGGCTACTTAAAAAAATAAAATATATAAATCGGCCACGATAAGGATTAATTACACAGTTTGGCTTTAAGAATAACCATATATTTTTAATTTCCGATAGTTCGTTAAAGGTTTAGCGTTGCAGACAATTTTGACTATTTTAAAGCAATTGCAACAATAGAGTGGCATCCCTGGCGATTACCACAATCGCCAGGTTTGACAAAATTTAAAACTGATATTTTTTTTAAGACTCCAAAATAAAATGTCACATAAATAAAAAAAAGTTTATTTAAAAATATTGTTATTAGAATAGTTGTCAGCTGTTCAAATATTTCCTTTATTAAGTTATTCCTTCAGTATAAACCCCAGTGGGGTTCCAATACATTTTAAAATAATAATTATATAATCGATTTTTTTTTGTAAACAAGATAATAAAGATTTAATCAAGCACAAAACAACAAAAAGTTTAATTCTTTTTCAAAAAAAAGTCTAATATGTTTATTTACTATATTAAACTTTTTTAATACATGCAAACAAAAAACAAAGTTGCAACATGACTACTACTACTAAATTATACTCGCTGCATTCGGATATAGTTGTCTCAAGTTATTAGATTGTAAATAGGTTCTAACCAACAATATTGTCTTTAAACTTATTTTATTTGATCTTGAATATTATATTCATTAAAATTGAGCTTGAGATCTTTTAATCAAAATAATAATGTTTATTTATTTTCCAATTCTTCGTCTCCACATTGAGTGACTTCTTCAGGGAAAATTAAATTATTTCGCTACCATCATTTGTATAGTTAATATTTTATTATTTAATGATTGCCACTTTCTATAATATAGTTGATTTGAACCATAATAACTCCAACAAAAAAAATAATAATGATGCAAGTAAAATTAATGGCAACAATCATAGAGGAAGGATAAGTTAACGATATGACAACGTAATCAGTGCTCCAACAATATTTTGTGCATATTACAAAGGTTCGGTAACAGGCTCCCAAATGAGAGAAAACATAAAAAATTTTACAAATTTACCGGATTTCAAAGCAAATTTCTCACCTCTCTGAGCAAGTTTAAGCAAATTTCCCTGATTGATTAATTTTGCTCCTCTCTGAGAGCATTTCTTTGAATTCAAAACAAACTTCGTATATTTCACAACAAACCTCCCATTAGCAAACCTTGTTTTCATATAAAAATGAAGACAACGTTATTAAAAGCGTGAGCGGCATCGATATAGTGTGCGATAGTCAATGAATAATTAAAAGTCAAATAAAAACGCATTTTAGTAAGGTTAGGTTGCAAAAAGGCAGGGCCATTCGCTCTTCATAGGTGACATACATCTATTTCAGAGAATCGACTTGGAGTACGTTCTCCAAAACTAAGTAAATAAACATTCCAGTCTACCTAAAGAATTCAGTATCTCTCAGAATCTCTTCCGTTTTCTCAAATTAACTCCTTCACTGAAGTGCTTGACGGTATATCATCCTCCCAGTCACTCCATTCCCCCAGTCACTCCATTCCAATATCGTAAGGTGTGATCGTAGTGTAAAACCTGTGAGGATTCGCATCATGTTGATCAGTTCCCTCAGTTTCTGCCGCCTCATTCCCCTCCACACCAGTGTCCGGGTACCCATATTAGCCTCAGATATCCCCTGCCAAAATAAGCGTTTATCACCCTCTTACAGTTCAAAACCGTTTTCGATTTCACAGTCTCCACTGACAAAGCCCTAACCGCAGCGCAACTATAAGTGAAGATGGCTACGTCCCAGATCTCCCCAAAAGAAACCTAAGCCAGTTCTCCCATTCAGTTTGGAGCTTTCAGTGTAGAAATTTATTCCATTGGTATCATCCAAAATATCTTCATTCCTCCACCGTTCCCTGTTCAGAATAAAAAAAATCGCAGACCGCAATTTTACATTTACAGTCTATTATTATATTTTTTTTTATTGCCAGTTTATTATTAATACAGTATCGAAAAAAATTATATGATCCTAATAATCATACATAAGATTCTTACTGATCATATAATGATCACTGAATTTTAATCTTAACATAAATACCATATTACGACGTCAAAAAATGATAAAATAATGGTAATTTTATTATCATAATATAATAACTATATTATTTTTGCTACTATGCACTATGGGGAATATTTCGGAAAATTTCGACTCGAAATTTGACAACGTTACTAGGCGTGGAGTTTTTAGGCTCTGCATATTTCAAAAGAAATACATCTTTTATATATATACAAATCTTGAACCATTAAATCTATCCTCCGATTTGAATACCGTTTTTTGTATCCGACAGGTGGCGCTGAGGTCTAGGTATTCCAATGTAGCTCACATCCAGAATATATGGTCTGATTAGGCTTGTAATGACTTTATAATGGCATCAAAAAAAATGATTTTGAAGCACATAAAAATTGAAGTTTTGGCCAACAATTCCTTATAAATTCCCCATAATGCTATGGTTGGCACAAAGGCAAATCCTAAAATATATGATGGATGCTCTTTGAATATTATTGCCCTAAGCCTGTTTTTCTTTATGTATACAGTGAAGTCTATAATAAACAAATCATTTGTGACGAAAAGACGTTTACTGCATTTTGTTGCTTGCTGAATAAATCTTAAGAAGTATGTTAATTATTAAAAGATGTCTTAATGTTAAAACACTTTTTATATTTAGTAAATAATAATTTGAGAGAATATCTACCATCAAAAGTGGCGAAATGGGTGAAAAATCACTTGAAATGCAATTATAAAAAAAGCATTGCTTAACACATGCAATCTGCCATGTGCATTAGAGTGGCCTTTTTTTTTTTGCTTTTATCAATTATTATTTGAGATTATTGTAGTTCAAAAATTTATGTGCTGGGAATTTAAAAAAAATCGAAAAGCTTAACCCCTGATGACGTGCAACAGAAATTACCGATTATTTTCAATTTTTAATTTATATAAAAAAAATTAATCGCGATATATCGAAAACCGTTATGGCAGAAACAGGATTAACTTAGGTGACCAAAGTTAGGTACGTACCAGAGAACTGCAAATGCTGATTGCAAAACGTTCATACGCAATCAACACAAGAATAAATATATGTTTGAGTTCAAACGTTGAATACACTCCAATGCACATACTTGGTGATGATTTTAAATCAATCAAACGACGTGCAAATTGTTGTCACTGATTTATAATCATCGGTCGTTTTTATACCATTGATTTTATTCTTGTTCGTTCGAGTCAACAATAATTATTTTGATGTAGAATAAATCAGAAAAAGCGATAAATAACGCGTATGTGTGTATTCATAATTAAAACAAAATAGTTTCTTATCCATAAAAAGGGGGTGGTTTTGTAGAAACACATTTCATAAATTAGGGTGGGTCTAAAATCCGTTTCTTAGAATTTTTATTAGTAATACCAAAAATATTGTTCTTTGTGAAAATTTTTTTTTTAATTTAGGTCGTTATCTCATGTTCTCCCAATCCGGTTAAAGTTAAATATTGCCTAATTTTCCAATCAAAATAGATGAAAAAAAATTAGACAATATTTAAATTTTTCCGTATTAGGCAAGCCTGAGATATTGACCTAAATAAAAGAATATTTTTATTTCACAAAGAAGAATATTTTTAGTATTGTATTACTAGTAAAAATTCTAAAAAAGCGGATTTAAGTCCCACCCTAATGTACATTTATGAAATGTGTTTCTATTTTGTTTTGATTATGATTACACTCATACGCGTTGTTTGTTGTTATTTCTGATTTATTCAACGCTGACTTTTTGTTGAGTGATTACATTTGCATAAAACTTAGTCGACAGATGATTCACACTGATCCCAATTACGCGTTCAGTAACATGATGCCGATTTTATTCTACAGTGAATTTTGTTGAATTATTAAATATGAACAAGAATTTTTGTGTATGATTAAAGCAAGAAAAAAGTTGATTTTGCAGTTCTCTGGTACGTATCGGTACGAAACGATGAAATTGATATTTTTTAAATTTAAATAATCGTTATTCAAAATTTTCGTTTTATACCAACACCCTTTAGCCAATTATTTGTGATTTCCAAAATTTTAAAAAATGCATGATCATTGTGCTAAAATTAGATTACCCCATTTTAGTCCACTCATTGATATAGTGGAAACTTTTGGGAAAAATTTAGTAGAACGATATATTGCAAAAAGTCTGTAATGGCAACTAAAAATTTTGCTGTTATTAAGGGAAATTTTGATAATTTGATGCCAGCGGTATTTTTTGCAAATCTTAGCAACACATGTCTGCTGACGTGTAGTACAATGAAATTAGCAGAAAAGTTAGTAGCTGCTACTAAATTTCATTAAACTTTTTGTAAAGTGAAATTTAAAATCTGCTAAAATCAGCAAAAAAAATTTACTAAATATTATTAATATTAGTACAAAATATCAAAATTATTTTTTTTATCGAGTATAAAAATTTTTTTATTTTTTTTTTTCAAAAAATATTTTAGAAAAAATTAAAACAAAAATCAAAGGCTTAAAAATTGTAAACACATAAGCGAATTTATCATTTTGTTTTAGTTTGGTAATTTATGTTTTAAAAAATATTTTAGTAAATTTTTTTTTTACTTTTAAGCATGGTTGGCATTCAATAGCTTTTCATAATAACGGTAGTTCGTTACCACAGCTATTTTTAGCCCGATGTTAAAATTTATAAATTGCCATTCGATTGAAGGCATGTGTGTTTTTGTATAACCGAGTTTATTGCGCTATTTTACCGCTTTAATTTTAAAATATCTTAAGCTACCGTTATAATAACGCTAAACTACCGAAACACCGATTTATAAAGATATTTTACAGATATAACAAAATTTAACAGGTAATATTATGAAAAAAGCCCCGTGGTATTAGAATACACATGCCACTATTGGAATCACAGTTTCAAAATTTTCGTATGTGTATTGATTAGACCGTGGTAGACAACTACCGTTATAATCAAAAGGTATTGCTTGCCAACCATGCTTTTAAGGTAAAGTTTTATTTGTTGTTAGGGCTGATATTTATAACCAAAAAAACTTTTTAGTGCTATGTCCTATTTTTAGACATGAGTCGGTATCTTCACTTCCGATCCCTTTTTTTTAATTTATGTAACATTTTATTGAAATTTAAGTTTGTAGGTGTAAGTTTTAATAAGAATTAATATTTTCTTCAATATCCACTTTTTTAAAATTAGTAAATTTTTTTGTTAATTTTAGCAAATCGGTTTTCAAACATTTGTAAAATGATTTCTGAAATTAATAACAAAAATTTGTAAATATTTGGTAAAAATTCTGTTATTTGCAAAATGTAGATAGCAAAAAAATTTGCGAAATCATATTTTTTTTACTAAAAATCAGTACAAAAATAGTAAAGTGAGATTAAAAACCGTTTACAAATTTTACTACTAACTTTTTTTCTCAGTGTAGTAGTGGTATACATAATTAGAAATCAAATTTTGACGCTTTGTGTGCACTTAACGGGTTAAGATTTTATCAAACTTTTAAATTTTTGTTTATTTTCTAATAAAGAAATACTATTAATCTAATGTATAACATTTTATCAGTCTACCTTTTGCAATTTTTGAGAATTTTATAAAAATCTTGCTGTTTTTGGAAAAAAAATTTTTTCATACTTGTTTGTAGATACTGCACAACAAATTTTTCGTATTAAAAATAAAATTCCTATATGTCCTTACCATTTTTACAAAACCTCTCATCTTTCTTTATTCAAATAATTTAAAAAAAAAAAATCTATAAAAAATGTCAAAAACTGATTTTTTCAATGGCAACCCCATAATAATAATTTTTATAATTTTTTAAATTAAGTTTTATGATTTTTATTGCATAATTATATCGCTCTTCTAGCTAAATTTATCGGGTCTTAAATGTAGGTACATATTAAAATGGTTAAAATAATTATTGGTAAAAGTAATTTAAAAAATAAAAAAAATAAAATATCGGAAACTTTAATCGCACATCTCTAAAGGTTAAGCAGAAGATGTTTACCCAGAGCATAATAATGCACATATTATATGGAAATCAGAAGAGAAAAAAAAACATGCCACTCTAATGTGCATGTAAAATATTTGTGCTGGTTTGTAATTTTTTGATCTATTTCAATTATTTATATCAACATAAACTTTTTGCTATACAATTTATTATAAATTATTTTAGTACACGTAGTGTGCCTGCCTAGCTTTCATTTGCGATTCTAAAGTGACACAAGGTCGTTTCAGTTATTAAACTTAATAACCTATTTAAAAAAAAACGAATATTCTTGTTGACATCAATATGTATGATTTAATTTTTTTTTTTTTGTTGCATTAATTTATTTGTTACTTTTTCTATATTTTAATGTGAAATCAGCGAAATGGATTGTTATAATATAGGTAGCTATTGATACGATAACTAATATATAAAACAAATTATAGAATTTCTTAATGCAAATAATGGGTGTGTGAATAAATGATTACACATATAGAAATTATAAAGAACAAACTATGTATACATAAATATTAGTGTTTTCAATTCCTCGATTAATCGCCTCTATATCGGTTAATGTCGAAACAAATAATAGGTTTGTTTTTTCGAATTTTATATCTATATCTATAACTACTTGTAAAAAAAACGACTATCCCTACTTACCTGACTTTTCTTTATTTTTTGTAAACAAATACAATTTTTATACGAAAGCTGTTTTCGTATATGGACTGCGCGGGAACGCGAAATAGAGCAATTATATTATTTGCCCTGCTCTACCTTAACTTACAACCACATAATTCATTTGTTAGCTTTTGTAGTATTTAATATTTTATCAAATTAAAAACACAAAAATTTCAAATATTTTTGTTTACATTTAAAAGAGAAAAGCAAAAAATTTCCAAGACTAGGCAGCATTTTTATACATTCTTAATTTTTAAGTAGCTATATTTATAACAACTTGGCAAGTCTATATCTACTTAAATTTGTATGGAATATTTATATAAAATTCGAAAAAAAAACAAACCTAATTTAAAACTCAAATAACACAGTTCAACACAAAAAAAAATTACGGGGTTACGACGATTGATTCTTGTTAAGGAGACCAAAAAAATATACGTGTGTCGGCGTTTTTATAATTTACATCGGAATTTCATTTTAGAGGCGGTTTAAGTTTCCCAGCTCTGGCCTGTTCTTGCAGCATATCGGTATATAAAACTATGTTTTCTTTACATCTGAGGTGTAGGGTATGTTCAACAACTTTGTAGATAACGGTATGACAAATAGTATATTTTTTTTGGTGTCCTTAACAAAAATCAGTCGTCGGAGCCCCGTAATTTTAGGAAAAGTTTGAAATTGTTGTGCAGTGTAATTATTCGACACGAAAAATCGATTAAGATAGGTCGATTAACCTGAATTTTTCTGTTATTTTTCTTAAGACTTCCTAATTTTCTTAACTTTTGCAAGAAAATCTTAGAAAAATATATCAACTAAAATACAATCAAATTGACTGAATCAAACCAAATGTTATACAGGGTGATTCAGTCACGATCCGCCGAATTTCACCAGCGTATTCCTTGTCTGATTTCATGAAAATATGTCCACTACGGCCATCCCCGAAAATGCTAGTGTGCGAAATGGCAGCGGTATGAAAATTTTAGGATTGGTGGTTGGAGGGTAGAAGGGTAAAATTGCTAACTTCTGAACCAGTGGTGGGATTTTTTTGTTTTTGGGCTTGTTGGAAAGGTCTTTGGGAGAAAAAAAACAATTAGAATTGCAAAAAAAAGTATTTTTCCAAACATTTATAATTCGAACATATAAAAAGCAAGATAACATTTTTTACATCGTGAGAGACATCATTATGGAGGCATACATTACAGCTTTGCATGAGCTGCGCATCGTGCCTCTAAAAGCATAATATGGCAACACTGCAAATGTCAAATGTTCCTAAATGCATATGATGCGCAACAAGAGCACAAACAAATATCAAACACGCATCACAAGAATGGCTGATGCAATAGTAAGTATAAAATTTATTAGTTTAATCTTTTGCTTTAACCCTTTGAGACCGAGGTACCACAAAAAATATTTACATTTCTCTGAAGAAACATCGAAGCTCACAATTATGGGTTTGGGTCTCAAAGGGTTATGTTATTTGCATTTATGTACTTTTTAACTCAAAATTTGTGCAAAATCTTCAAATTACTCACAAATTAAATTTTTTATAAAGTTTTTAATGTAATGTAAATCAAACTGGGTAACAAACAAACATCGACATGAGCGGATTTGCATGAACATCAGAAACGACTGCAGCGCTGTAATATTTTCGAATCTCTACATTAGGTCATGAATTCTTTATTAAAATACCAATAACATTTTTGTTTAATTGTTAAACAATTATTTTTAGATATTTTTTTTTTAATTTGTACATGTAACACGAACGATAAATTTGTTACAATAAACGAAAGCTTTAAAAGGCATAGAATCCTTTTATGTTTATTATCATTGATAATTATGTGCCGTAAATGAACAATTTCAATTGCAAGTTAACTCTTAGCACCAAAACAACTAAAAAATATTTACACCATACAGTGGCTTCTAACTATAAAAATGTGTTTAAAATTATGCTAGCTAAAATGCTCAGCGTTTTCCAGAATATTATAAATTAAAAAAAAAATAGAAGCTTATACATTTAATTATTTCGCACGCTTTGGCGTATTTCACACCCACAATATTTCAAGAAATGATATTTTAAGTATTTAATTCACTTATTCCTTTTTTAAGTGAATTTAAATTTTGGAAATAAATTCCCTACCCGACCATTTTTCGATTTATTTTAAAGAAATTCAGTAATTTTTTTTTTCGATGCCTCATAAAATTTAATTAATTTATTCATTAAAGAATTCATTCAAATCAATTTAAATCAACATTTGGTCAGGGTATTCAATAAAATTACGATGGTCTAATTTTTAGGTTGAGAGGACGTGTCAAATTTTGCAAATAAAAATCGTGATGTGCTTATTTAATATTTGCCTTGAAAGAAATTTTATGAAGATAAAAAAAAACTAAAAAGATGTTCCCTTTTTAAACGAAGTCCTTAACCAATAAACCTTCAAGAGGGCACATAAAAAAATTTGACCGAAGATTTTTGACCTCGGAAACATAAGTTTTTAGTTTCATTCATATTATTCAGGAATTTAACACACATAAAAGATTTATTTTGAGACTGAAAAAATACTTCAACTTTTTCTTTAAACTCAGATATAAAATGTTTTTGCATTTCAGTTTTTTTAAAGCTGTAAAATAACAAATTACGCTCACAAAAAACATATTTGTTAAGAAATTTGTTATTTTTAAAGTATTGAACGAACTTAATACCAATTTAAAGAGTTTAGTAAATTAACCAGTTTTTTTAATTTTTTTGCTAAATTTCGCGAAAATGGTACGTACTTGAAAAATTTTAATAACAACTTTGGAATCATCATTAAAGTCTATACCAGGGCTGGGTACGTATTTAACACCAAGGGCACATTGAGGTTTTCCATAAATCATAAAGAATCGCATCATATTTGAAAATGTCAAAATATATATCTTCACCGAAGCTAAAGGGTGGTTAAATTTAAGGGCCGATGTTGATTTTTAATAAAACACAAAAAATTTAGGAAATTATTGTCATTTCTTTTTATTATGATAATATAGTATGGTTCAATTATGTATGGATCAAAATATCGGCCAAATGGCCGCCGCGACCTCGGCGGCCCACCTCCATCCGATGGTCCAAATTTTCGACAATCACTCTTGCATTATCATTCGCCCAAATGCGGCAATTCTGCTTATTGACGAATCCACTGAGGTGAAAATGTGCCTCATCACTAAAGATGATTTTCTTCGAAAATTGATCATCGACTGTTGCCATTTCTTGCCACCATTCTGACCATTGACGACGTTTGGAATAGTCAACAGGCTTTAGTTCTTGAGTCAATTGCACATTGAAAGCGTGTTAATGCAAGTCTTTATGCATGATGTTCATCAACGACGAGCGTGAGAGGTGCAATTCTTGGGTACGACGACGAGTTGAGCTGGACGGCTCTTCAGCCACACTATAGCGAGCAGCAGCAATATTTTCTGCAGTACGAGCTGTACGAGCGCACTGCTGTTTTCACATCTCCTACAGACCCGGTTTGCACAAATTTTTGCACGATTCTTCGATTGTACGCACATTTATTAAATATATAATTACAAAGAATATCTTAAATTCCTAAACGAGCACTAGCAACAAAGGCTATCGGACGATTAAATTGACCGAAAAAATCACGAAGTGCACGATATGCATTTTGATTTGAACGCCCATTTTCATAAAAAGCCTGAATAACTTTAACGCGTTGCTCGATTGTGTATTTTTCTATGGTTCAAATTGAGTACGTCTGAAATGGTGAAATGTCAAATGAAATGCAGAAAAAAACTTGACGTTTAGGTGTGGTTCACATTCAACATCGGCCCTTAAAATTTAACCACCCTTTATAATGAAAGCTGAATTACCTTTTTTAATTTTTTTAAAAACTTATAGCCTGTTTCTCGATTTCGAAAACCTTCGATCCTCTTTACTTACGAGTGTCAATTTTTACGCTTTTACAAATTACAGCGATGCCAGATCATATATTTTGAGCATTTATTACAATTTCCTTTAAAAGTACTAAAAATACCACTAAACTGCTTAAGGATAAAAACAACCCTATTTAAATGTGATCAGCTGCATAGGACAAATGAAATAAAAAAATAACAACAAACAAATCAATTTTTTTTTGAGAAAGTGTTTATTTGTGAAATTTTTTGTTATGGATTGGTTGTGGGTGGGAGGGATTGTTGTTCGGAGGGCTTTTCTGTTGCCTGTTGCTGTTGTCTGTTCGGTGTGGTCACTGTTACAGCCCTGTTAGCAACACCGTAATAGGGGGTGAAACGGAGTTGTTTTCTGGTAAAATTTTTCTCCTCTCCCTCTGGCAAAATCAGGCCTTTCTTCCATATAAAATACAAGTGTCTTCGGCTGGCTGGTTGATTTTTTTAAACTGAAATTTAAAGTTCTTTATAAACTATAAATATTTGTATTATTTTGTACTTACTTTTTGTTATCCTTTGCTTTTTTTTCTTTATTTTGTTTTAAAAAAATATCAAATATATTTTCACTCGAAAAAAAAATAGCAAGTGACTGATTTTGACATTTGCGTTCGCACTTGTCATTCGAGTCATCGACTTGTCGTTTGAGTCATCGTTCGCAAGGAAGTAGAGTTAGTGAAACCCAAATCAGTTTTCTTTCGCTTAAAAAGCGAACGAACGTGTTCTTTCGAAATATAGGAACAGGCTATTACTGTAAATTTTTTGCATATTTTCCGCTGAACTTGCAGAAATTATTTATGTCATATCTAAGGTTTCAAAAACTATAATATGTACGGATAGTCTAAGTGTTGTCAATGCAATTTTTTACAACAAAAAATGTATTTATGACAGCATTTAAAAGAACCCAAAAATACGTCATCCTACAGCCAGAGAAAAGATTGGTTGCAATTCGATCAAAACCATAAACATTTATTTGTGAGGATTTAATTTTATTTGGAATAACCTTAAATTCAAAAATCTTGTATTGGGAATTAAAAAAAAGGGAAAAGAAATCAAAAATCAATCCTATTATTCAATTATTGGTATTTCCAATCACCTTTAAAAATAAAATTCGTTTAGTATTTGTGTGCGGTAGAAGCAACCATTTATTTAGTGAATATATTCGAAATTTGGTACAATCTATCAAATTTGGTAAAAAAGAATCTGAGAAATCATATTTTATCTTAAGCTGTAAAAAAAAACATTTATTGCTTTTTCTCTTTTTTTTAAATTTTCTAACAAAATAATTTTTGTCAAAATACCGACACATTTGAAAGCAGACAAAACATTTATTTAAATTTATTGTCAAAACGATACCTATATTGTTATCGTGCAATTACAATCGTTTTGACGATGATTTTGTGAAAATTAACTATAACGAAAATTTCAGTTACGTGATGCAACACAATATTCAAAAACGATATCTTTACACGATAATCGTCCTATAGAATTTGGGCCCTGGTAAATTTTTTCTAAAACACACTGTGCATCATTACATTAAGGCACACCAAACATACTTAAAAAGGTAAAAAGCTATTGATTATACATTTTGTGTTGACGAAATTAAAATGCATTTACGTCAATATGAATCAAGACACAATAATAATAATAATACATATAGAAACGACAATACGAATTATGTACTAACTACATTAGTCCCTTGAAATTACTTTTCTGTGACTGTCTTCATATTTTTTAATCACAATTTTATTCTTTTTTTTTATTATTTGGTATGTATTCTTGGTATGTATTTAAGTTTACACTTTCATTTAGAATTTGTAATAAAAGTAAGAGAAGTTGGAAAAAAAATTGTGAATTTCGAACCGAGCGACTATGTCTTCCTTGTTCTGAACCAATGATGGTTTAATCAGGCTATATAAACCACTCAGAGGAAAGGCACGGTTAGTGGATTGATTACTTGAACAATGAACTATTAATATGTATCAGTACATACTAAATAATGCTGCATTTTAGTTTAATCAACAACCTTTGATTCTCAAATGTTTATAATATTCGAGATATTCGAACAATTAATTCCCTGATTCCATTGTTTTGAACTGAATTAAAATAAGGAATTGAATGAATTCCTTTTTTCATTCGATATATCTTAAAGGAATTCATTCATTATTTTCTAATTTATTTATAAAATTTAAGAATTAATTCGCAAAAAAATTCATTCAAATCAAGTTAATTAAACTTTTGGTCAAGGAATTCATTCTCTAGAAATTCATTTTATTTTTGCTCAACTCCCTAAGCACTTAAATTGTTCACTTGATTTCTATGGACTAAACTTTTTCGCTTCATTTTCAAAGGACTTTTTCGTTTGATTCCTAAGGTCTTTACTTTTTCGTTCAATTTCCTAAGGAGTTACTTTTTCGTTTTATGGATGAAAGAACGAATGAATTGCTTGATTAAAAATTGAATTAAGTACAATAGATTTTAAGGAATTCCTTAGTGAATGAATTCCTTAATTTTAATTCTTAATGTTTTAATCAAATAATTCATTAGTACTAAGAATTAGTACTAATTCTTTGAATTCATTTCTGGTTCCTTCTTATTAATGAATTCATTTCTTGAATTAAAAAATTAAATTTTATTTTTAGGAACCGATACGTGGACGACTACTTTTTACAATAATTAATGGCCGACAACAGTCTACTTACGACCACAATTTTCGCCATTTTTTGAGACCAAAAACGTTTAATAAAAAAGTATTTAGTTGACAATTTACACAATTTTTATAAATATTTAATTGTAATAATGGCTTTTCTTAAAGAATTTTTAATTGATGTCCGAAATTTGGTTTTGAAATACAGGTATGCAGGAAAATGTTTCAGACAATATTCAGTAACTTTAAAAATATGTACTGGTACAATTGAAAAGAAGCTGCGTACTGGTCGTCCAAAGAAACTTAACTGTAGAGACGTCAACTTTATTTTAAAAGAAGTAGACAAAAAACCAAGAGAAAATGCCACAAAACTGGCGGAAGAACTCGCAACAAGATCGAAAATTATTGTACATCAACGAACTGTACAAAGAACCTTAAATAATAATGGTTTCCATAGTAGAACTCCTCACAAGAAACCCCTAATTAGCGAAAAAAAAATTACAAATTTCGTTTAGAATTCGCCCAAGAAAGTGCACGGTGCACTTCTTCCATTTTATGGTCAGTTTGGGCAAGGAAAATATCGCAGCTATATCCGCCAATGTTATTGAAGATCGTGAATTATCGATTCGGCGCTACCGTGCGATGATTACAAACTTTTGTTTACCCAAAATGGAAGAGCTGGACTTGGCTGACATGCCACATAGCACGCGAAACAATGACCCAATTAAGAGGCGAGTTCTGTAAAGAGTTTATTTCACGTTCGGGGCCGGTCAATTTGCTTCCTAGATCTTGCGATTTGACGCCTTTAGATTATTTTTATAGGGATAAGCCCGCAACGGTTGAAACACTGGAAGCCAATATTGAAGAATTTATTCGTGAGTTACCGGCCGATATGTTGGAGAGAGTATGCCAAAATCGAACCCAGCGTATGAACCATTTGAGGCGCAACCGCGGTCAACATTCACATGAAATTCTTTAAATATTGAATTATATAGACTCAAATAAAGATTTCATGCATTTCTCTAAATAAAATAAAGCTCTTAAAAAATCACGCAAATACAGCAAGCAACGGATCCGAAGAACTTAGTCCCTACTGTTAAGCATGGTAGAGGCAGCGTGATGGTTTGGGATGCTGTGGCTACTTCTGAAGTAGAAAAGTTAGTGTTTATTGAGGGTACTAATATTTTTTGGAACAAAATTTAAAGCCATCAGTCGATGCTTTAAAGCTTGGTCAGAGTTGGATTTACCAACAAGATAACGATCCGAAGCACCCGGCTCAAATTGTCAGAGACAGGCTGACCATTCAGTTACCTTAAAGTAGTTTGCAATATTTTAGGCATATTTAAGTCAAAATACCAAAATTTTCTGAAAAAATATAAGTAAAAATGCAAGTTGCTAACACCTTATATGAACAAATGTCTCAAATCTGATCTTAATTTTTATGAATATTACGAATCTGAAAGTTGAAAACAAATTTGTAGTTTTTAAATTATGCGAGGATTTTGAAAATTTAACAAAATTCCATTTTTTGTGATATTTTCCTAACTATCTAAAAAGGTTATCGTCGAAAAAGCAAGGGCTTTCATTAGACGTGATAATGTTTTTTATATTTGAAAGAAAAATAGTTATTCTTACAACTGAACCTAAAATTAAAAAATTTAAAACTAAATTGTTGGACAGAGGTATATATAACAAAATTTCTTGATGTGTGCAACAATTAAATAATAATATATTTTTATTTTTTTTTAATATGCTTTTTTTTTAAAATATGTATTTTTTTTTTTTTTTTTTTTTTTGTAAACTTCTATAACTATAATTATTAAATTTTTAATCTTGTTTTGTAAACAAATAAATGCAAATACAAACTCATGGAAAAGGGGGATTAATCGTTCGAAGCTCTGTATGACAATTAGAACTGTTTGCTATAGTCATCTCATAGCTGTTATACATTTTTCAGTAAAAAAGTTAATTTATGTGGCCGTTAAACGAGGTATCAGTATTTATTCGTACACGTAATGTAATTGTAAATGCACAATAAACAAAAAATTAAGAACCGACAAATATGTCAGTTTAAATTGACAATGTTTAAGATTTGCTTTGTTATTTTGCATTTCTTTATTTAAACTATATTTTTTTTGTTATGATTAAAAGTTTATTCTAAAAAAGAACAACTGTAAAAAAAATAGTTTATTGTTATAAAAATTTAGTTAACATGATAAAACACTCAAACAGGTTTTTAATGAATAAAATCTACAGTAAGAAGTGAGATCGAAAAATAACCGACCCAAATTTTCGTCAATAACTTTGTTTATCATTTTTAAATCACGCTACTTTCCAATAATATGTTAGATATTAAATTAAATTTAATTTCTTATTCCCATTCGCTAATATAAACTTCTGAGCAAAGTTTATAGAAAAGTATCATAAAGTACAATACACCGCGATACTGTTTCCAAGGTTATTAAGACCAAGTTTTTAGGATGTACATTATCTTTAAAATCAGTTTATCGCAGTTTGTAACTGGACTACTGCTCTTGAAATTTGGTTTATTTTGTTTTATTTCAGTGAAGTCCAAAATTCCATGCAAAGAAAAGTTGTTCCGACAATTTTAACCATTTACAGAAGAATGGATATAAATTTTGTAAAAATCTTTAATGCAAACATTTTTTAAGCATAAACGGCATAAAAATTTAAATAAAATGTGTATCAGTTCTACACTTAAAAAAAAAAAAACATTTTAAAAAACACTAAACATTTTATGCAGTGTGCACACTTAAAAATGTTCGTAAGTTAAAATAACTGAAAATATCATTTAAAAGAAATGATATTTCATTTAAAAACCGGTCTCCTTAATTTTCATTTAAATTAAATGCCATTTGTTATTTATTTTAAAATGTTGATTAATCAACTGACACATCCTTAAGAAACAAATGACAAAATAAATGTCAAATTTTTACCTACCAATCCTTAAAAAATAAATGTTTTTTTTCCATTTCTTTGAAATTATTTCCGTTTTTGTATTTTTTTTTTTTAATATGCTCGTACAATACAAAATGTATGTATGCATATGAAGCTATAAACACTTTTTGTGTGAATGTGTTTGTGTATGTATGTGTTTTATGAAGTTCTTGTAATTTGTATTGAAAAATTTTGTATATATACAACCAATTTAAATAAAAAAACAAATTGAAATTTTTTGAATATTTTTTTTTTGAAACAGACAGCAAACCAAATTTAAATTTGTAATAACTGTTACGGACACAAATAAACCACACGTTTCCGTTATGTGGGTACATTTTTATTAAATTTCAAACAAATGAAAAAATAAATGAAACTGAAAAAAATGGTAAATGATAGTAAATTATTTCGAATAAGTGTAGAAAAAAGTTATTATAGATATTACTTTGAAAAATAAATGTATGTTCCTTTATTTTTAAATGGAACGGAAAACTTCTTTATTAAACTACAAACAGTTAACTACATAATATTCTGAGTGTATTTCATCTCCTCCCAATAGCAGACACCTCCCCCCTTAATGGAAAAATATTCCGCGACCATCGATATTTCACTGTATTTTAATTTATGTTTTAAATTTGTTAAATATTTACTTAAAAGCGACACACAATTTTATAAATAGAAATTTGGAACAGAACATCAAAAATATTTACTCACATTTATCTTTTAATTTTTTAAATTTTTTACAGTGAGTGATCTAGTTATATGTACATTTTTTATTTATTTCGACTAAAATGCTGCAATTAATTAGGGATTCTTTTCTTTAGAAAAAAAGTAGGTGGGGAAAACTGAGTATGAATAAATGTTTAGAAGAAGAAGGGGGATGGATATGGGAAGATATGAATACGAATGTAGAAAACAGTTCAAAATAATTAAATGAAATGAAAAATATTTTTGTATCCGATTTGTTTTCTACTTGAAACCACCTTGCTTTGCTGTTGGTGTTGCCGCTAAATATTATCATATATTTTTTAATCGTTTTGAGTGAAAAATGACTACTGCTACTGATTCTTTCTGCTGGGGTAAATATTAGTGACGTGTTTCGTATTTTGTTGCTGATGTTCATGGGATGCACAAATGAATTTGTGTCAGACACACGTTAAAACGCTAAAGTAGCAGCAGACAGACAGACAGACGGTTGGACAGACAAACAGACATACAGACTGATAAAAGAAAAGTAAAATAGCTTAAAATTTATTAGAGGCATCCAAATACGGCCAACCAACCACTTCATTTGGCAAAATGCCAAATAATGACAAACAACATACCAACAATTATACAATTTTGTGAAGAAACACAGAAAAAATAAAAATAAACTGATTATCACTCTCATTGCTTCGCATCGTATCCAACCACTAACTAACGACATCATATGCATTTTATATTAAAAGTCATGGAATCCACCATGAGTGTTTTTTAAAAAATAAAATTTTTCAACAAAAACAAAAAGTGCAAATTATTTTTAATGGATCTTTATTTTCATTTAAAAATCTTATTTTTTACAGAAATTTTTTATCATAAACAAAAATTTACTAAATTCCATAAACACCGTGCAACAATAAAAGGCACAGAGTAATACAGTAACTATAATATTAAGCGGGCATCTAATATATATTAGCTCTGTTCCCTTACTTTCTGGGTAAAGTTCGGTAAAATGAGAGTAAGCACAAAATACTCTCATAAAATGACAAAATTACCCAAAAGTACGGGAACGCAAAAAACCACTTTTCTAGCCCAAAAAAAATGTCAAAATGCATAAGTGATGCCAAATTTTTAGGTGCAATAAGTGTAACACGACAAGTGAAAACGCGCTAATGGAGAAATGCAAAAATTGAAATAAGACTCAAAAAAAATATATTAAAATTGCCCGCCGTTTACAGTGGCAGGAAATTTCGAGATTTTGATATTTTCCTCTTTGAAAAAACACACATAGTTATTTCTAATAAATATATTTTTCTCATAATTTAATGTTTATGAGCTTTTTTTTTCATTGTTTTTTCAAAGTGGTGTATATAAAAATCTCGTGATTTCGTGCCAATGTAAAAGAGGGGGTTACAATTTTCAAAAAAAAAGCGATAAGAAAAATTAAAAGGTCCCAAACTGTCCCTGTTTTATAAACAGAAAATATTTGCAGTTTTTAGAAAGTAAAAAACCGCTTATTGTAACACGAAAAGAGCTAAATTAGCATCGCTGAAGTTCCTTAGTTTTATATTTTACAATTATAAAACAGCTGTTTTTGTTTAACGACGGTTCTTTTGACAATTTACCCAATTTACCCAAAGAAAAAGTTTGGGTAACTTTCGGTAAAAAGAGAAACACTAATACACTCTCATAAACGCTCTCATTTACCCAATTTTCGAGTACGGGAACGCTTTTGGGTAAGTTTGGGAACCCGCGGTAACGTACGGGAACAGACTTATTGATAATATACAGTGGGTGACAATTAATTAGAAACTTTTACAAAGTTTAAATTTTACTGATTTTAAAATTTTATAATTTGCTTTATATAACATTTGTACTTAATCTCAAAATAAGAAATTTTTATATTTTTTTATGTTTAGACTTTCAAATTCCATATAAATTTTAAATCGAAAAGTTGAAAAAACGAAAATACGTATTTTGGGGTTAAGTATGAACGTAGTATTATGCAAATTTTCTTGAGACCCCCAATCACTCTTTAGCATATTTGCTGTACAAACGTAACAAATTTGTTAGATTTTTTATAAAAAATACAATGTAAAAAATTATCATTTATTTTGTAATCTGTGTCAAAATTCGTTTTAACTGTAAAACTTGAATCTTGTAATTCTGACAACTTTTTTCAACATTATAATTCTATAACTACTATACAGAATATTTTTAAACAATTTTCAAGAATCGAAAATGTACTATATGTCGATTTAAATGCTTAAAAAATATTAAAATTTTTGGTTTAATCCATAATTAACACAATAATGAGAAAAATATCGGTAAAACTGCGATTTTAGTTTTCCGCACAAGCAGTAAACAAATTGAAGTAGAGTATTCATTTAAATTCAATTTTTTTATTGTATTTCATTTCAACATTTTATTTATTGGTTTTAATATTTTTTTTTTAATATAATATCTTTAAAATTAATATTATAAAACTATATTCATATTAAATGAATAGAGATCATTAAAAGTACGGGAACGCAAAAAACCACTTTTCTAGCCCAAAAAAAAAATGTCAAAATACATAAGTGATGCCAAATTTTTAGGTGCAATAAGTGTAACACGACAAGTGAAAACGCGCTAATGGAGAAATGCGAAAATTGAAATAAGACTCAAAAAAAATATATTAAAATTGCCCGCCGTTAACAGTGGCAGGAAATTTCGAGATTTTGATATTTTCCTCTTTGAAAAAACACACATAGTTATTTCTAATAAATATATTTTTCTCATAATTTAATGTTTATGAGCTTTTTTTTCATTGTTTTTTCAAAGTGGTGTATATAAAAATCTCGTGATTTCGTGCCAATGTAAAAGAGGGGGTTACAATTTTCAAAAAAAAGCGATAAGAAAAATTAAAAGGTCCCGATCTGTCCCTGTTTTATAAACAGAAAATATTTGCAGTTTTTAGAAAGTAAAAAACCGCTTATTGTAACACGAAAAGAGCTAAAGAGCTAAATTAGTAATTTGAACGTTTACAACGTTTGACATTAAACAAGCTTTTTTAATATTACATTTTAAATATGTAAAAAGAAAATCTATTTTTCAGTTCTAAAATAATATTTTAGAAATAATATGCAATTTAAATGTTTCGTTTTAAGACGATTTTTTTGTTTGCTTTTGATAAAGCTAGAAGTGGAAAATACTCTTTCACTAATAGTAGATGTTGGACAAATAGTCAAAAGACAATTATATAAATTGTCCAACTTTTCAGTTCTTTTGTCGCATTTATCAAGATATATGAAATCACCATATGTGACCTTCTCCGAGAAAAGGCACCTAGTGTGTCAAAAAACGGGTTTAGACTTAAGAGTGGATTCTGGGACCTAAAAGGGTATAGAATAAGATGAAATGAGTTAGATTTCTGATAAAAATTTATTTATCCCATAAAAACGTACAAAACGAACTTGGGAAAGTTGATCAAAATGAGAAAAACATTAAGATTTTACTTTTTTTTATTTTTGGTTTTAAACTGTTTTTAAATTGTCACTCTAAAAGCGAAAAAAGTACGTCACCACATAGGCATAACGTCACCAAAGTCGGCACCCAATCATAACTAACTACACCAAATCGCATCTCCCAACTGAAGGTGTGTTCACAGTGATAATGCGTTATGAAACTTTAAATACGTTTTTCTCAAAACTTAATTTTACCACACTAGGTCCCTTTTCTCCGAGAAGGTCACTTATAATGATGAATGATTTTGTACAGTCTCCTTTTTTGGATTTTGAATATTGTTTATTGTGTTATTTAGATCAGAAATTAAACTGTTTGAATTTGGAATATCCAAAGTTAGTCTTTATCGGAATCTATCAGACTTACATCTAAATCTTCATAACCAAACAAACGATTACAAGTGTTCGGAAAAAATAAAAGAGACCAAGTAACCCAGTTGGTGATGTAATTAAACCGGTTAACCGAACAAAAAAGACCAGTTTTCGGTTTTCTTCGAATTTACAAAATATAACCGGTTAACCGAACAAAAAAGACCAGTTTTCGGTTTTCTTCGAATTTACAAAATATTCGAAACCGATCGGTTTTAAAAAAAAACCGGTTGACCGGTTTTCGGTTTCGGTTTTTGAATACTCTAACTTGAAGCTAAGAAATTATAATAGCAATAGGCAAATT
Organism: Eustalomyia histrio; assembly: GCA_949748255.1. Classification (NCBI taxonomy): domain Eukaryota; kingdom Metazoa; phylum Arthropoda; class Insecta; order Diptera; family Anthomyiidae; genus Eustalomyia; species Eustalomyia histrio. Next base: position 52,562,624 of record OX456527.1, read on the forward strand.
AACTATCTGAATCTTGAAAAAAATTTCTAGAACTGAAAATTTCCAAGCAAATGAGGCTGATTGAAACTGGATAATTTACAGATAATTTTAATTCTCTCCAAAGAACATCAAAACTGGTCTAAACTTATTTTTTTTTGATGTGTCATAGATTAACAAGAAAAACAAGTTGGAGTAATGTTTGTAGTGCTAACAGTTAAGTTCAGTATTGTTTTTTGTTTTGATGGTAACAGGAGAATACTCTTCTTTTGCTTTTTAAAATTTTCGGGAGACTCAATTTACTTTAGATTTTCCAATATTTTTAACCGTTATACATATGGATTTATAAATGCTTCTAAATTTCTCAAATTATGGTTGGGCAGTTTTGTATATTGAATGTATGTGAAAAAAAGTCCTGTGAAATCTTCTTATGAAAACGTTACAAAATCATACGTCCTTATGTACATTTCATAAATGGTCGTAAATTTTGTTAATCGGGTTTGCATTGGGATAGTGTTGTAAACAAGTACTTTGCCAGCGCTTTATATTTTGACACCCTCCACCATATATGGTGAGGGTATATATCAGTTTGTCATTCCGTTTGTAACATGTCGAAATATCCATAGGTCTAAGACCCCATAAAGTATATATATATTCGAAATACTTATGCAATTTTAAGTCGATTTAGCGAAGTTCGTCTGTCTGTATTTTGAAATTGCGATCACGATGCGAAGACGCAAGCGGGGAAGCCAAGTTTTACGCAGATTATTGGAAATCCTCCCAAGCAGTTTGGTATCTCTAAATTTTCCATACAAATTGTTGTATTTAAGTATTTACAATTTCATAGAAGCGACTGATACAAAATATATATTCTCATATTTTTCACTAGTCGCTTAGAAATAAATTTTTTGTATTCATCTCAAATATTTTTCCCCTAGAAATATTTTTTTTGCCAATAAAATTTTTTATCACCACAAAAAATATTTTCACCTCAAAAAATTTTTTCACCACAAAATTTTTTTTCCACCAAAAAATTTGTTTTCGCATCTAAAAAAGTTTTTTACCTCTAAAAATTTTCTTTTACTTCCATAATTTTACTTCAAAAGTTTTTAACATCATTTGAAGGTATTCAAAGCTTCGGCACAGCTGAATTTAAGCCTTTTATTACTTGTTTTTTTATTAAGTTTGTATATTTTGTAAATCAAGTACTGGCAAATCACTTTCTTCAATGATGGGAAAGCGTTCAAAACCAAGGATGTGCCAGTGCTTTTATTATTTTTTACCATTGGAAGTTTCTGGCTGGGTATGTTCAACCGAAGTTTGAATTGTTTGATTAAAGACGCACCTAATGATTGGTATTAGCAAATACATTTTAGACTATATAAATCATTGTACTACCATTTTTTTCTAAGTACATTTATAGCGGTTCCTTGAGTTTTTGTTGATTCCAAATATATCAAATATATACATAGATGTTAGTTTGCTTTTTAAACACAAAAAGAATTGAAGGCTTGATGTCGAAATGTCGAAATGTTCAAACTAGTAATCAGTAAGTCTTAGATTATTGAGTCTTAAGTGGACACATAATTAAGTCACTTAAGTTTAAGTATGTAAATAAGATCAGAAAATAAATATTTGATTACAAAATGATTGTATTAAAAATTGCAGCACCCTCTAAGACGTTTATAGTGTTTTTTAAACTAACGGGCAAAAACAGAAGTACTACCCCCGCAGAGAGGTAACTCATTTGGAAATGCTTCCAAAATTTGGGTCAGGTGGCTAATATGGTAAAATTACTTTCATTATCGCGTGGAAAATTATTCAATGCAATTAAACATTATGAAAAATATAAGACATTTAATATTTCAAGGAGTCAGAATACAATGTTAAAATATCAACAGGAACTGAAAGAAGGTATTTGGTCTAAAATAATTTACATGATCGCATAGAAAGACGAAAACCGAATGTGCCGAAGGAAAATATAAAGCAGGGTTTAGAGTTTGCAAAACAAAGTCTCCACTGCGACCAAAATTTTTTGAAACTGCTTGTCTTAAGTGATGAATCTAAGTTTAATGTTCATAGTAATGAAATCCATAGGCGTATCTCATAAAATATTCTGGGTAGTGATTACGCCGACGATTTGTCACTAGCAATGATATTTCAACAACTTAACGACCTGAAGCATAAGTCTCGGGTCGTTATGACTTGTCTGTAGTAGAATTACATTAAGGTTATCGAGTGGCCAGCACAAAGTCCATGTATGAATCCAACAGCGTACATAAGGGGAATCATAAAACGGGCAGTTTCAGCAAGAAAACCTACAATTGTAAAAGATCTGTGGGGCATTATTTAAGAAAAGTGGTATAATATCAGTGTTGTGAAGTTGTCAAAACAATGACAAAGAGATGTGCCGAATTAATACGCCATAAAAAATCCCACCAAATATTAAAAGATACAATACACCATTAATCAAAATTGTTTTAATTATATGTCCACAAAATAGTTAGAGTGTATTTATAAAAGTTGAAAAAAAAGCAGTTAAGTAATCGTGGATTGTTTATGTTTTTATGTTTAATTTAGTTTTTAAAAATTTTTTTTAGACAAAAATATTTATTTTTGAAAAGAAATTTCATGAGTACGAATGACTTAATTGTGTGACCACAACTGTATATATATATAAATTCAAAATTAACCTTTAAAAATTATGAATATTTAAGGTGTAGTAGGTGGAAAGGTATAACAGTATTCCGAATTTCAGAGTTCAAATTTTGAAAAAGGCAGTGTGGGACTGTCAACCATGAATCTGACTGCACTGCGCTGGTTCAATACCGGAAAATTGAAAAAAATGACTAAATAAAATTTTGTGAGACGTAATAATATTTATGTGGAATTTAATATTAAAATAGGGTCTTGTGGCTTTCGCGACTAAAAACATAATTTATTATAAAGACATTTGATGTAACCGCCGGTAATCCGGTAACCACGACAGAGACTTACTTTTGTCTGTGTGAAAAATTGTCTTCATATTAACATTTAAAAAAATTGTCAAATTTTTTTTTCACCAAAAGAACTTAAGGGAATACATTTGCAAAATTAAAAACCATCGTAGTATAAAACAAAAATTAAATTTAAAATGTTTCCTTCACAAAATTTTAATTTTAATATTAATATTTTAAAACCTAATTCGCTATATATATGCGGTGTCCTTATATGGGTAAAGTGGTTTGTAGTGAGTTAAACGAAAGTAAATAAAATTGGATTCCAAAAACTTATTCCAGGAAAAATAATGCCATAAGATAATAAAAACAGTTGTTTATACAAAATTGTTTATTTTAAAATCTAATATTTAAAAAAAATTTATTTAAAAATTATTTTTTAAATAAATATTTGGTATGATTTAAAATACTAACATTATTTTTTACTAGAAAAGAATTAAACTTGCCTATAAACATTAGACTTATCAATTATTTGGGTTTTTATTTTGATCGATGAAGCTATCAACCAGATTTTGATCGAACGAATAAAAATAATATTAAAAATAATAATAAACATAAATAGTTGAAAATTCCCAAATGCAGGGTATTCAATCGGTTGATCATTATTCGATTAATTGTACAGTTTTGTCAAATAATTGTTTGTATAAATTAAAAACTTTAAAATTTCGAATAACTAATGACTCGAATAATTTTATACGTTTAATCGAATAATCAAAATTGGCAAAAGAAAAAAATATACAAAAATCTTTAAAAAAAAATGTTTTTAAAGATTTTTTAAAAATTTATACAACACAAAAACATTCATAATATCCTCTAGAAAAAAGGATATTTTTGACAGCCATAAGATTCGAAGTTTCTTAATATGCAGTTTACAATGCAGATTAACAATTTGTTTACAAGATTGCACTCACACTTAATTTGTAATGGGAACTTAATAACTTTTCAAACATATGAGTTTTTCAGAAGTAAATTGAGCCAACTCCTTAAAAAAAATGCATATGTATGGACAAACTTGGACATACATGCTTGCTTATAAGAATGCATGAAAGTAAAATTATTAACTCCGTCTTGTATTTTTTCAAACAAATTTAAAATTGAAAATGGTTGAATCCATTATACATACCTCTTCCAGTATTGCTATAGTTTGACGGCAATCAGGCATTCGAGATGCAAATGTTGAAGTTGTTGGTGAATTATAATCATCTCGAGTTTCTTCTACAAACTCAGCAATACCAATAAGTGCTGGCGGCATTTTATCAGCTAACACGAGGCACTACAAAGAGTGCCACGGCAGGGAGTCCGAAACAGTCACAAAGTTTAAACTCCTCCAACCGATCGGTTATAATAAGCGTGACGATGATAAAATAAAAGTTCTTAACAATAAGTTTCACAGCTGCTTAAAATTCTCTAGCACAATCACACACAGGTTTGAAAAAATCAGAAAAACTAGAACATTACATTACATTAATATTAACTGAATTGTACGTGTGTGAAGTTGTTGAGCAATTACACTATTTAACAAAATTTACAAACATCAATGTTATGTTTGTTTGATTATCACACACAATAAAAAAAAAAAGACGAGCTAATAAAGTGTCACACCAAATTGTAATTTTATTTGTGAACGAATGTCTTTTTTGCATTATTTAGTTTTAACTAAAAAATACAAATACAAAATCGTACCAATGGTAGAGTTTTAAAGAATTATATTATTTTTTTAATGAATTCACTAAATCGAATTCAATTTTTATCTTAAGGAAAGAAATTTATTTTTTACCAATTCAATTCAAGTCAATTCATTCATTCGAAAAGAATAAAAAAAGAAATGCGATTCAACCACTCATTGTAATTTTTTTCTGATTTATATGAATTTTTAGATTTGTATTTGGCTAATCAAATCACAAAACTAATTATTTTATCGAATCGAAATTAAATAAATAAATATAAATTATACTCAATCATATCTCACTATTTCTCAGTACCAAATCATTTATATAATGTGAATCAGGGAAGGAAAATATGTTTTCTGTTATTGTACCAACCAGACAAACAAATTGTACTTTTTCGATCCTCATTTTAACAATTTTATCGTATTGAGTCAGATTTGCTTAGACACTAAAAAGACTTAAAAAAATTTAAATTTACGTAGTGAAACAAAATTTATAGCTAATTTTATGTAGTCGTATAATTACCACAAAACTTTGAGGGCAATTTAACTTTTTCAGGATTTGCTATTAAAAAATTTAAAGTCATTTAATTGCTTTTTAATAATAATACACTTTTTTATTTTATTTTTTTTTTTTTTTGTTTTGAGAGGTAATTTAAAATCAGCTGTTCAATGTTGCCACTTCCGAATATTTTAGTACAATGTGTATGCAAACATTTGGTACATTTAAGGTGACACCAATTTAGAGCCGGTTCAACTTAAAACTGACTTTATTTTTTACTATAGTAGCTGGAAAAATAAAAACAGGTTTTAATTTAAAGTTGCTTTTAAAAAAAGTCGACTTTATGTTATGTTGTTTTATCAAGTTATAAATTGAAAATTTGAAAAAATTTCAATGAGCCGCGGTAGTACCACAGTACCAACCACGGTAAAAATGTACCAAAAAAAGTACAATTGTAACATGTTTTCCATCCCTGATGTGAATATAAGTCATTAACTGATTAATTAAATAAATGGTTTTTATGCTTGTTCGTATCACCAATATTGGCAAATAGTAGATATGGGCGGAGAGTAGATTTTGGGAATTGGACTTCCTAGAAATCGTTAAACGGAATTACTCAATAAAACTGGAAAATTTTAATAGTGATTTTTGTTAAAAAAATTATTTAAATTTTGTGAATTTATTATATTTATAATTAAGAAGTTAAAAGTCTGTTCGTTGGGGCTATAATTTTTAAAATATATTAATCTTTTGCGTTCATTGAAAAGTAAGAAATGTATAGTATGCACTTCTTAATTCAATAAAAAAAATTTATTCTAAAATCGATAAGGCTATGAGTACTTTTAATATGGTGCACTTTTCATTTCGTTCCTCTGGCATTAGTTTACGTATAATTTACGTCAGCTGTACGTAACGTTACGTATCTTATTAAAATATTAATCGACTATTCGGTACATTTAGTATTTTTTTTTCTTTTAAATGAAGCAAATGTTTTATTATATTATAGCTTAAGAAGTGGCTTGTAGTTAAAATAATAAAAAATAAACTGGAAGTGTTATTTTTGTTTATTTGTTTCATTATTTAATCCTGTATTTCCCATCCGAAATGATGTATTTTTCCGTACAAATTGACAATAAAATAGTGCCGAACGTTGCAGTTTTTAAATAGAATCTATTTTATTTTCAAAACGTTTTTTCTTATTCTCTTGTTTTTTGTTTCTAATACTCTCAACAGAGTTCCCGCATTTTAAGTTTTATCATATGATATTCTTTAGCTCTTATATTCTCTTTTTATACTCGAATAAATAACATACTTAGTATGTTTCTGTGTAAATTTTTATTAAAATAATTACTTCTTTTTATTGTTTTTTTTTTTTAACTTAAAATGTAAAAAGTAAAAAAAAAAAAATTGGGTCGTTAATAAGGAAAGGAGACACTGGAGTGTAAAGAATCTCTAGGGTACTCTTTACACTAAAATACATATGACAGTTTGTGCAGTCACCTTCGTACGTCATTATTTTGATCGCGTTTTCTCTCATAATCGCTGCATGTCACGTTCTTATTCTGGGCCGACACTAAGCAATAAATATACAAAACCTTAAGCAAAAATGCCATCTTAAATCATGAACTGTAATACCTGTCCTTTTTAAAACGCCAAGAGAATAAGAAATTCCTGTGATAAGAAGAATTTGAAGAATTAATTCTTTTTTGAATTAATTTTAATTTTTCTATAAATTCAAGTGAATGCGTTCATCTACAGCTGTGATTTGAGGATTAATTCAATTGTAATAGTTTTCATTAAAACTAATTCACACACAAATGCGTTAAATGTTTATAAATCGAACGGAACAAAAAGGATTTAATTTAATTTGTTGTCAACCGTTCATTGATAACGAAAAATTTTTCACAACTTTTTAATGATTTAAGCCTTTATGGCCCTTGAGAGTTTAAATATAAATAAAACAAACTTATGTCAAAAGTGAGCGCGCCGGTAGGCTAGTTGTTAGCGTGCTAGCTTATCAGTGCGGGGGTCGTAGGTTCGATTTCGACCACAGGCTCTAATCTGTTTTTGCTACAATGAGCCGATAGCCTTTGTTGCAAGTGCTTGTACGGGGTATTATGAAATAATTTGTAATAATATGATATAAAAATATTGTCAAAAGTAATAAATATAAAGAGTTCCACTTTATAGATTAAAATAGCTACCCATCAAATCAAAAAACTAGAAAATAGCGTCATATAGCCTTATTTGTCAAATCGAGATCACTTAGGCAGCAAAATTGATACCATTTGTAAAACATTTATTAAAGTTGTTAATTTCTGGAACATAGATTTTTGGCCATCAATGCAAATAATATTAAGGACACTGCCTTACCGACTTTAATTTGATAGAATGCTATTTTATCTTTATAGTGGAATTCTTCATACTAATTATTTTTTACATAATTTGGTTTGACCTCTCTTCTAATTTGAATTATTACTACTGAAACTAGCAAGTGTCATATATGCTAGTAATGATTGTCAAAAAAAAAAACTAAAATCTAGAATCTAGCAACTAGAAAATGTTAAAGCCCGTATGCCACTTTTTAGATTTCGTATTGCGAAAAATTCAACTATAAAGAATAAATAAGTATCTGTCAAATGTATGTCGGTGAGGCAGTGCTCCCATTTGCTTTACATTGATTTTAATATCAATCCAATACAAAATAAATCTAGCGTCGTACGTGATTTAGCCAGGGCTTAGATTTGTTTTACATTAATGCAATACAAACTGCTTCTGAAGAATTTTTATAGGACTTTACTAGTACTCAAATAATGGGTTATTTCACATGTATTCTTCGTATACTGTAACATTAATTTTATGTCTTGTGTATACGTCAAGTTGGAGTAAGTCAAATTTATGTGATAATAACAATAAGCTAACGTTGATAGCCGCCTTAACAAAGTTTGTTTGGGTTAGTACTATTTGATACATTTTTTGATAACCCTGCATTATAACTTTTATCTCGATATAATATTTTGCCAAACTTTTGGTAAATAAATTTTGACAATTATTTTTTATTAAAATATGCAACAAATTCTTTTACTACAAAAAAATTGTTGTTGATATATTTAAACAATTATGATATTTACGATAATTCGTTTTTTATAGTATTACAAGTACATTATAGTACACAGATCCTTTTCTATTTAATTAGAACGCAATTGAAAGAAGGCAACAAATATAAGTAAAAAAAAGGTGAAGACGACAACGACGATTTATGTATTTTTGCAATTGATGATGACTACTGCTGCCGTTGCTGCTGGTTTGCTGCTACTACAGTTTGTTGTAAAATTGTTTCTATTACTGCTATTGTTGTTGGTGTAGTAGTTGTAGCAACACCCATTTTTTACTTCCAACTTAAAAACCGTCTTTTTTAACAAAAAGGGTTTCTTTTGTACTATTTATTTAAATTCCTTTGTTTAATTTTTTATTTTTCAATTATTTTCTCTTACGCGAATTTCTTTTTATATGTTTGTGTATTTTTTCTCTGCTTTTCAACCTTCAACTACACATTTTTTTAATTTTTTGTTATAATTTCTTTTATGCAATTTATTTTGTATTTATAATTCTTACTTTTTTGTTTCAAATTTTCATATTTTCTTTTTTTTTTGTTGCTTTTTATTATATTATATTAAATATTTAATAATTTTTTCACTAAAATGTTTTCACACAAAATATTTTTGCTAGTATCGCTGTTGTTGCGCACAAAGTCACTGTTGCCAACTCGTCGCTTTTCCCGCTAATGCAGTGCTTTTGGTGGTTCGTAGTGGGAGAAGCGTTTTTTTACCGTAACGTTTACACAACCATATAAATCTAGTGTAAATTGGTTTTGAAATCTAGTTATTGTATCATATTCAAAGAGTAGTTTACAATAGCTGTGTTTATGCGTTAAGCTATCAACTTTGGTTTGTGACATTCCCATACGAATTTGCGTTAAACGACATCACTAAACGTGATTTTTTTCCATATAATCTATTATAATTTATTTATTTCATTCAAAATTTTATAGTTTTTTGTTGTTTTCCATTTTTTTTGTGGCATCTTTTTTATAGTTTTCAAAGTAACAGCTGACAATTGTTAACGAATATTGCTGCTTAGTCAGCTTATTTTTGATTTCACCTACATATATGCCAAAAAGTTTATAACGAGAAAATTGATAATTAAAGGAACTTGCAAAAGAGGCAAATAGCTGTATTTTGGTGTCGCCCAAATTGCGCCAGTCGTCTTAATCGATAGCAAAAATGCATTAACTCGGTGTTTAGTCAATAGGATTTTTCAACTGATTTTACATTTGATAAATCAAAACAAAATCCTATAAAATGCTACGCTTGTCAGAAAAATATTTTTTCAAATTCTTTCCTGCTTAAAACATTGGATGCAAATTAAATGCAATCAAATAAAAACAGCCGTTTTAAATTAAACCAAAAATCAAAAAAAAAAAAAAAACATAATAAAATATAAAAAAGACAAAAGAAATTTCTGGGAAGACGTGTTTTATAAATTAAAGCTAAAAAGTGTGTTTAAAAGTTCTATTAAAAAAGGTTTATATTTTCATTATTTATTTATGTAATTAACTATTAATTTATGTATTTATTAATTTAAGTTTATGGATGCAATATTATGGCTACAGTATTAAGTTGGCTACAAATTGAAGATAGGAATGTGTTATTCTGTGACAACTAGAAGCTTTTCCTTCGGGATTCTAGATTTGACAGATTGTTATTTATTCTATGTGGTTGAATTATTTATGCTCACAATTTTTCAAATAAGTTGCTTTAACCACTCTTCTAATTTGGATTATTAATACTGAAACTAGCAAGCGTCATATAGGGTAAAAAATGTAAGCCCTATTTTATGTTAATTCATTTTTATATATTGCTTTCTTTTTTTATTCCACTTTAGAATCAAACTTCTTTGACTCTATAATACAGATTTCCGTTACTTAAGAGTTAACATTTAACATGACAAATATACCTTAAAACACATCAATAATTTGTTCATCTCTCTAATTGGTATGTAGTGTGTCTCCATAATTTTAAAAGTGACTTTATAAGAAACAAATGTTTGTAGGCCAAAAGCTCTACGTTGACGTTCCCGAGCACAATGCTTTAATAGTTTTTGGCAACTCTTGTTTTAGGTTCCAGCACTGCCAACATCAAAACCTTAAGATAAAACCTGTACTTCAATCTGGAAAGTCTGTCAGCTCTTTCTTTATGTGGAGATAGAATAAAACAAACGTATAATAAAAAATTACGTTTGTATATGAAATTTATAAGTAATCCAACATTCTATCTCGTTCTCACACTTCATAATAGAAAAATAAACGTGCGGCTTTTAAAAACTTGTTGGTTTCTGACATTTATTCGTTCCTAATTAGTCTGTGACTTGACCGTGTTGTATAAAATAATTTTGCATGCAAAATTGCACTTCTTTAAAAAACACACTATAGAAAACATAAATGGCTGGTAAGAGACAAGCAACCTCTGATTTAAATCACGATAATTGGGATCGAGAAGAAGAACCTGAAGATCGTGGCACTTTTCGCACAGCTACCGAGGATGAGCTAAAGAATCGTGTTATCAAAAAGGCTAGACGTAAAATTTCACCCGGCACCGGTAGTGCAGATGTAGCAGATGGCGGCACTGCTACGAAAAGTGTATTCAGTGGGTTTTCGGGCTTTGGAAAATCACAGGCAACTGCAGCATCTTCACCGTTTTCATTTTTAAGTAAAATACCGACAACAGGAGGAGCAGCTGCGTCAACAACAAGTGACGTTGTAAGTAGTAGTACAACTACCTCCAGTTCAACGACAACATTTTCATTTGGTGCTGGGACAGCCACCACAGCTGCTAAAACAACAGAGTCATCAACAACTACATTTTCATTTGGTAATGATGCTAAAACAGCTACTAATGCGGCTGCAAAAACTTCATCCACATTTTCTTTTAGTCCTTCAACAAAAACTGTAGATCCCAAAGAGGAAAACAAAGATAATACCGATGATAATACCAAGTCTTCGGAATACTATGAAAAACTAAAAGAATTAAATCAGGCAGTTAGTGGATGGATTAAGAGTCATGTCGATAAGAATCCCTTGTGTATTTTAACACCAATATTTAAAGACTATGAAAATCATTTAAAAGAACTGGAACAAGAGACAAATTTTAAATCATCACCGAAGAGTTCAACAATTCCATCTTTATCCAATACAACAACAGCAGCAACAACAAATGGATTCAGTTTTGGTTTAAAGAAACCGGATGAAACCTCAACTAAACCGGCTGCACCAGCCACAAGCACAGGTTTTACTTTTGGTCTTAAATCCACCTCGACTGATTCGTCTCTTGCAACCTTAACTTCTTCGTCGTCAGCTACAGCTTCAAAGCCATTCTCTTTTACACCCGGTGGCACACCCTTTTCATTTGGTAATATACAACCTCCAGCTGCATCTACAACCACGACTTCCACCAATAATGAAGACGAAGATGAAGAACCTCCCAAAAATGAATTCAAACAGGTGGTAGAAGATGATGCTGTCTATTCGAAAAAATGCAAAGTATTTGTTAAAAAAGAGGGAAATTTTGTTGATAAAGGTGTGGGTACATTATATTTGAAGCCAATAGAATCATCTGGTAAAACGCAACTTATTGTACGTGCGGATACAAATTTAGGCAATATTTTGGTTAATCTTATTCTAAGTTCGGCTATTCCCTCGCAACGTATGGGTAAAAATAATGTCATGATGGTTTGTGTGCCAACGCCAGAGGTGGAAAAACCAACATCCATGTTGTTGCGCGTAAAGACTGCTGAAGAAGCTGATGAACTTTTGGAAAATATTGATAAATATAAGAAGTAAGAACGAGGCAAAATTTTTTCAATTTATTAAGTGATTATATTTTTTTGTAGTGTGTTTAGTTTATAATAAACAAAAAACTATAAAATATTTTTAAATTTTGTATTCATTATAAATACTTGTGTTATTTGCATGAATTCAGCCGTTGTACATCAAATTAAAGCTTACAAATTTTTTAGAATACAAAATTTTATAGAGCATACACAGTTTTTCTAACTTAAAAAAGTATTCTCATTATTATTCGTGTTTGAGAGTGGAGTTGTAATTTAAAAAAAAACTGCCTTTTGAATTACTTCTGTTTCATAATCGTTTTGTAATGCGAATCTGAAGTCAAAAAAGTTCCATGATATCGTCCTTTCGAGTTATAGGACTGCTTTTTGTAATCCTAATTGATTACCCTGATGGGTCAATACTGCGAAGAAGTAGCATTTAATAAAAAAATTACGCCATTTACAACCTAAAAACATACAAATTTTCAACACTTTTTTCGCAGGACTGCCACTGTTTGCTTGCAATTTCTATCTTGATTTTGCTTGTAGACAATTTTGATATACAAATGTATTTAACTCGGATTTGGAACAATTTACCCATAAACTTTTGGTCTTTTTCTGATTCAATCATTGTCTTCAGGAAAAATCCAGCTTCGTATTTCAACGCATTGATTGTGCTTGATTTTATTTTTAAATTTACATATAAATATTTTAAATTTTTTATTTTATATGAAATGAGTGTATGGTAGTTAGGGATTAATCTTTTAAATATGTTAGTTTAAAAATAAAAATCTTTACTGGATTAAATTCACATGGATATTTTTTTTTTATTAAATAAATGAATAAGAGTTTAAAAATTCATTTAGACAAATATGAAAACTTTTTAAACAATGGGCCTGTTTGTAACATAATAAATAATAAACTTAGAAAGCATGAGAATGATTGCAACAAATTTATTTATTTTCAAGTGAAATAATAGAAAATTATATCAAAAATAGTAAAAAGAATTAAAAAATTAGTAAACTTTGCATCAAAAACAGATTTAATAGAAGAAATTAGTACAACTTTTTACTGGATGGCGTTCGCTTACACAAATACTCAGTAAACAGAAAGAAAAAAAAGAGAGAATTTAGTAACAGCATAGAGTAAGAATAGTATAGAGATTGCAACGCCGGCAGCGGCCAAATAAAATTGTATACAGAACACAAAGGTTCGGAAACTGAGAAAAAACAGGGAAAAATTGAGCATATTTTTCTGAGATCTCCAAAAATTTGAGCAAATTTCCCTGATTTTTAAACCTTTTCAAATCCAAATTGGAAAATCAGCTAAAAACTAATTGGATTTGCAAAGAAAATCAATTGGAATCGCAGAAAAACCAATTTGAAAAGATGCCGAACCTTTTAATTTGTCCATATAAAACCAAGAGAACGTTTTTTCTACGTGAGCGGCATCGTCAAGAAAGAAACTCTTTCTGGTAAGATTGGGTTTCCGCGGTCACCCGTGGTAGCGTACGTCGAACACACCTAATACAGGAATAAATAAAATAATAAAATCTTATAATATTTATACAGATATTGAAAAAAATAAGAAATTTTTTACAAGTATAATTAAATGCTATACTCACCTCCAGCACAATTAGCACATCTCTCCATTACTGAGGTTATGGCCCATTGAAAATTAAGAAAAAACAAGTAAGAGCGGCTAAATTCGGCTATGCCGAATCTTATGTACCCTTTACCATGGTTGGGAGAAAAGTGAAGTTTATATATGGACATATATGGAATGGACAGATTTATATACGGACGCCTTTATAAGGAAATTAACCATTTAGTTTGGTGATAAAACTTGAACTCGGGAAGATTTATGGTTCCAGAAAATAGGTATTTAAAAAAAAATATGTTTTGGGCATAACTTTTTTGTATCTAAACCGATATTTCCGAGTTTTTTTTTTAACAAATATGTTATACTAAAGAATTCCAATCTTTTGCTATATAAGACGTATCCATAGGTCATATTACAGCTCTAAAATAATATATGAGAAATAAATTGGTTTAAAAATCTTTTTATAAATTCTTTTAAATCAGAGCAAAAATAGAAATAAAACCGTTTGTATCAGAGGGTTTTTATAAAAATTTTAATGTTTTTATCCTATTTATGGATTATTTAATTATTAATATAAAATTTTATTTAAATTGATTATTAAATGTTAAAAAAAAAAAACAAAAAAAAGTTTAATAAATAAAAAAAAAATGTACAAAAAAAAAGTTTAATTGTGTCTTTTGTAGGAATTGAACCCGCGTTCTTAGAGAAAAAAAGTATTTGTGACATAGCGTTTAGACAACTGAGCTTAAGGTCATATGGAATCATCGTTAATAGAAGGAAATAAACAGTTTTCGTTCAATAGGGATTTGTTTGGTTTTATTTAAATGACAAATCTTTGTATGTGTTTGTTGTTTGTGCATAAAAGGTGAAGACGTGAAAGAAAAGAATTTCAACAAATTAATGTGTTTGTTATACGTAATATTCAACATACATATAAAAACAAAGGGATTTTACGGAAAAAATTAGAGGTAGTCCTGGTTTTTTGCTAATATCTCAGCCAATTATCAACCGATCTGGCTGATTTTTAATAGCAAGCAGAAATGGATCACATTTAACAGAAATATACAACAATTAAGTTCTCATCATGTCTGGGGTCTTCGGAAAACCCATTTCAACACACAGACGGACATCGTAAAATCAACTTCGGTCTTCATTAGGACCCGGAATATATATACTTTATGGAGTCTGATATCAATATTGTAGAAATTACATACGGAATGACAAATTTATATATACCCTTCCACCTGTGGTGAACGGTATAATAAAACAAAGTTTTAATTTAAGTTTAATTGGTAGTCTTTACGGTATAGTCCAGCACTCAATGCAAATTTGCACTTTTTTTAGAAAATCTATTATAAACTGTCAGACAATATTTTTATTTGCAAAACTGCATAAATTTGCACACATCATCGTAAAAACTTTTTTTAAATTTCATAAATATTTTCCTCATGAATATTATAACTTAAAAGTTATTTTTACTGTATGATGGTGGTGAAGACTTTGAATTTATTAGAGAGCTAACTCTAGACATCTAAATTTCTTCACCTAAGCCGCTCGACCCGTATGATTTCAGACATTTTTTAGGTTTTAATTTTTGACAAGAAGAGTTCAAAGTAACTAAAGAAAAACTGATGAAAACCGATAAAGACCATATTTGACGGTACAGAAACGGACACACCAAAACAGAGTCAAAACGTATTGTTTCCCAAATTTCAATTATGCGGTCCGTTAATGTTCCGTAAACGTACAGTAGAAGCCGGATTCATGAATGCGTACGTATCAGAGAGTCCACAAAAATGATTCTTGGGAAGGTTCAGTATTCTACTCTGCAGTGTAGGCTGTTCCATGACTTTGAATGGCTCTTTAAAATTAAGCATAATTTATTATTTTCCAAAAGCGTAAATGTTTTTTTTTTTATTTTAGCAGATAAATTACATAGATCCAAGCTTGAGACTAGAGATTGGTACGTGCGCGATTTTTGACTCACGCATGATCACGAATCAAAAATTACAATCACGCACGAAGATTTTTTCTATTTACGCTCACACAAAATCATGTAATTTAAATTTTGCTCACGAAACTTTTGATTCTGAATGGATGCCTGTGACAAGTGGGGTCCCTCAGGGATCAGTTTTAGGGTCGTTACTGTTTATATTATATATAAATGATGATATTCAGCTATTTTTTTCAGGTGATCGCCCATTTCTTGGTGTTTTTGAACTGTCTATTAATCAGTTGTTGACTGATGTTGTTTCTTGGATGTCTAATAGTAATCTTTGCATAAACCCTTTCAAGACAAAGGCTATGCTCTTTAAATCACCTACTTCTGTTGTAAATTTAAAAATAATGATTAATGATGTTCCGGTGAACTTTGTTGACATTATGAAATGCCTTGAGTAAATTAAAATAAAACATTAGTGTGTGAGTTTAAAATATTATTTAATTTATTCCGTTTGAAGATCTCTTAACGAGTTCAAAATAACAATTGTTTTTTAATTTTCAAATATTTAAAATAACGGTTAAAACTACTTTAGGATAATTTAATAAATAACGATAACAATAGGAGTTAGTAAGAACGTAATTTAAAATGTAACGGTTAATAATATTTAAAGGAAAATAGTTGATAATGAATAATAAAGGAACAATGGATAATTAATAAATATAACGTAAAACTAAATAAAGGATACTAAGTAAATAATAAGGAATAATAAGAATTAGGTAGGGAAGAGGAAGGGTGTATACCCAGCAAAAAAAAATGGTAGTCATTCTGTGACTATAACTTCATTCATTGCTTCCTAAACTTCAGTTGACATTCTTTTATGATTTTTTGGTTTTATTCTAAGGCACTTCCAAAAGAATTCATGTGCTCATATTTAAAATGCAGTGATCTGGATGTAAACCCGAAGCATATCTAAAGCATAAGTTATAGTATATCGTATAATTTTTTTGAATCTAAAGCATTTATTCGAATTGAGAAAATAGTTCTGATGAACTTTTTTAATTTTTTTTTTTTTTAATCATTTTTTATATTTTAGTTTAAAATTTCTCGAGGGTTAGAATTTATGCAGTTTTGCAATTTTTATAAAAGTTTTGGAAAATCAAGAAAAACAAATTTTTTGACCTTTTATTGAAACTAGCTGCTGGCATTTTTTGCATTTTTTCAGCCTTAAATATTTATGACGACGCAATCCGTGCATTTTTGCATTATGTTTATTATTTAACACTACACCATTTCCAGTTTTAGTTCAGAATTTATCAAAATAATTTTAAAAGTGTGCAAAACTTATTTAAAATTGTTCAAAAATATTTTAAAATTGTCTAAAAATGTTTCCAAATTGTACAACCAGTTTTTAAGTTATCCAAAAATATTTTAAAATTTGTCTAAAAATTCATTAAAATTTTTGAAAAATGTTTCAAAAATGTTTTTTCACTAATGCAGAATTATTTATTTGTTTTAATAAAAAGAATTTGTATATCAATGCATAAATTTCGTTTCTTTAAACTTATTTTTCTGCATTCTTATGAATTGAATTTTCATTAAAGCTACAAAATACTACAAAGTATATGAACATTTTCCACTCATGCATCAGAATATCTAATCATTGTATTATCATTGCTTCCTTAAAGTAAAGTATGGGTAATGCTAGTAGCTACATTTGAATACTTCCAACCAATGACGCGCTAATGTTAAATTCATCGATAAAACCATTAGAAAAGAAGTGATGCCTTTGCCATAGTAGTGATGCTTTTATTGCTTCTTTGGCAGCTTCATTTTTGCTGGGCACATAAATGTATAACTCTTGGGGTCATGCTTGATTCTAATCTCCACTTTGATCAACATATAAACTTGTTATCCTCCAAGATAAAATTCACATTAAGACGATTGTACTCCTTAAATCTTTATCTCCCTTTGTCTGTTAGGAATCATATTGCACATGCTTTGCTAATGTCGACCATGATGTATTGTGCTGAAGTCTTTACTGGAACTTCAGATGGAGAATTAATAAAACTTAAACTTCTTCTTAATAAAGTAGTTCGTTTTGTGTATTGTGTTAGGATTCGAACGCCTATTTCAAATTATGTTATTGATTTTTTAGGGTGTGATTTTAAAAGCTTTCTTGATACTCGAATTATGTTGCATTTTTATAAAATTATGAAATTTAATTGCCCCGAGTATTTCTCCATTTTTAAGAAACCAACAGATAGTGTATCCTCTTATGAGATTTACTTGTCATGAACTCTCTTTTCAAGTGAGAGTTTCGAGAATTTGGAACCATTTGCCTGATGAACTTAAATCTTTTTCTGTAAATTGTTTTAGACGCAAACTTTTGGAACATGCTCAATTGACGATTTCCTAATTTTTGCGTCTTATATATTTTTTTGTTTTGATGAGTTGTTATAATGTTTTATTTATTTAAATATGATTTTATTTTTACAATTTTTTTGTACAACATAACGGCCTTTATATAAATTTAAATGTTTTCTTATTTTGTTAAGCTTAATTTTATCTGTTAGTTTTTTTTTTTAAGATATTTATATTTGTGTTAGCTTACTAACCATATATGGCCCTATGGGTTCGGTTAGTTTTATGAATTCAATTAATAAATAAATACGAACTGAAAATATATTTCGAAAAACAAAAAAGAATTTATTTTTATCACTTGTAGTGTAACCACACTTAGAACCGATTTATACGAAAAGTCACCGGCTAAATTGGCTCTTAAAAATCCAAAAAAAAAAAATAAAATACAAATAAAAGAAATCACGACAAAAAATTTACGCACAAAATTTTGTTTAAATTTAAATTTTCACTCACACGTGATTCATTATTAAAGCACAGTTTTTCCCATGAATAAATTGTACTCGAAATTTAATGGACTTAAATCGTAATTTTATTTTATTTAATCAAAGCTATAAGTACAATTAATACAATTAAATATATATGTAATGAACAGTAAGTTTAAATTTAAATTCTAACTTAAAATAAATGTAATATTAAAGAAACTTTTTGACTAAAAATTTAGGTATACTTTTAGTTTATTATCTTTGACGTTGGTATTTTAGTTATTGTAAAAATGAATAATTTTTTATTCAATATAAGTCGAAATCTCAATAAACCTAAAATGCCAATTTTTCACTAGAAAAAATAAGTCTTTTATATGAAATTCGCCTGAAATCAAATTGTACTAATTTTTTACGTGAAAAATTTACCGTACTCGTCTTTACATACTTTTGTGAAAAATCTGTCAAACTACCAAAAAAACATTAATTTTATACTTGCGTGAAATTCTTGCGTAATAGTGACATTTCAATTTGCCACAGTTGTCGCTTTCTAAAAGGAATGTAAAAAGTTCTAAATCTAAAGTTTTATTTTTTCGCCGGTTTAAAAAAAAATATACCCGACTTCATGTACAAAAAAAAAACGAAGACATTTTCGAGTTAAATTAAAGACTAATTTATTATTTTTATATAAAGAACAAATTTTATTTTTAATAATTTGTAATCTTAAACCAATAGAAAACAACGTGTAATAAATGAACTATTACACATTTTTATTTAAGAAATTCATTAATTACACACATAAAATATAAGTGATATATTATATAATTATAAAAATAAAGAAAACTAATAATCTAAACAAAAAATTTGATCATTTTTTTATCACCATAAGAATGCCAATATCATCGGTTATGTTTTCAATGTCATAATAAACAGATTTCTCGATAGCTACCATATCGCCGACACCAATACACTTTTCCTTGTCATTAGCGGTTATGCGGAATCGTCCCACCAATGTAACAAAGTGTAAATTATAACGCTTAGCTTTTTTCTTCGGTTTTATTTGGCCAGGTTTAAATCTTAAATAACCCAAACTGGCTTTTTCGTCGGTGTCATAGAAAGCATACTCCACACCCTGAATTGTGGTAAACGATAAATTAGAGGCAGCCGAGATGCGCATTTCTTTGAAAATTTCCTCATTACTGTCGCAACATTCAGCATCGGTAACATATTTAAGCCATGAAATTAGTTCAAAATTTGATTGATTACAACCGCCTACAGAAGATGACGAAGAAACTGTATTGGTTGTTGTATTAACTTTAGCAAAATTGCCAGCATCAAAACGCTTCAAACGTACTCTTAATTTTTTAATATTTTGATGTGATGGATACGACGACGGTGACGTATATTCCAAATTATTTTCTTCTGTTGCTTGTGATGACAATTGATTAAATACATTATTAAAATGATCAACTGCTGGTGGTGGCGCTGTCAAATTTATTTTACTACATTCTAATTCTTCTTCTGTAAGTTGCTGCTGTTGTCTTTTATTATTTTTACGTATAGCTTTTGAGTTTTTCTTTTTTGTAGTTAATTTTTTTGTATTTAATGTTTTCACATCTTTATTTAACGACGACATAATATCATCTTCAGCTATTGTTGGTAACTTTTTTGTTCGTAATCTGGTAGCTTTTGTCGTAGGCTCTTTTTGTAAAGTTGTGGATTTAATACTATTTATAGTGGAGTTATCACCCAGTGAAATTTCACGTTTTTTTTCTTTAAGCCTAGCTTCATGTTTTTCTCTAGCCTGGAAACGTCTATTGAGATTTTCTTGGTATAATTTTTGAAATATGGACAGTTGTTTATTCTCCGATACTTGGCGTTTCGATCTACGAACTGTTGTATCTGCAGAATTTTCTAGCGTTTCATGCATATCATTCAAGAGTACATTATCTTTTTTAGTTTTTTTCAAACTTTTGTTTTTAGCCGGTGGTGGTGGTAATGGTTTTTTGAAAACATCATCATCATTTAAAATTATTCGGCTGCTTTCGGTTGTATTGGCTTGGTTTGTTCCCTGGTTCATATTAAAATTATTAGAACTAACACCAGAATCACTATCAAATTCTGGAGGAGGTGGCGGTAAAAATTCTTCAATTTCTTGACCATTATCTTGCTCTTCTGCAAATTCTGCCGGTTGTGCTTCTTCTCTTGCTTCTAAACTTGTAGTTAAAGGTGGCGGTGGAGATACAACTCTTAATTCCGGCATGTGATCAGTTTCTGACACTGGCGGTGATGGTATATAGGGTAAACTGGGCTTTTTATTTATTTTACTGGGAGTTGTTTTATTTAAAGTCTTTCCCAATTCCTGATTATCGGTCGAATTACTAGCATTTAATTTTTCGGACTCTGAGTCACCCTGGGTATAAAGAGAACGTTTTGCTGTGTTTATTTTAGTTTTACGAGTTTTCTTTTTTGTTTCTAAAAATTTTGAAACTTCTAAATATTGTTTTAAGACATCGGGTACCGATTTAGATCGACGTTTGTGGCTTAGCCTCTGACTATGTCGTTGTTCCGGCTTAAATGATATACGATCTGTAGATTTTTCATCGATCAAAGAAGATTCAATTTTTTCTTCTCTTTCTTGTTCGATGTGTTTAGATTCATCTCGAAATTGATCCGGTACAAGGGGATATTCTTCTGTTATATTTACATTTTCTATTGGTTTAATGGTTTCATTCTGCAATTTACGTCTTACCAATTCCATTTCAATATCATCATCTAGTTGCAATTGTTTTTTGGTAGCTTTCTCTTGGGCCCGGGTAGATTTTCGTCCTAGCATGGGATAAATATGCCCTATAGAATTACGTTTACGTAAATCGAGTATTTCATAATTACTCATACGTTGCAATTCTACAGCATAAAGTTCACCATTTAATGGTGTTCCCGGTGCACGATTAAGTGGTAAATATTTTCTCTTTACTCTGCGTCTACGTTGTTGCGAATTGTTGTTTGCATGAGCTGCTGGTGGTGATTCCGTTCTCGTTTCTTTACTGAACAATTGAGAACGATCCATTGGTAAATGCCGTTGTGATAGAGAACGTTTTCGTAAACGTTTAGAGCGTACATTTGTAGCAGAAGGAGCCAAATTTAAAGGAGCCTGACTATTATTATCATCCTCTTTACTATGAGAAACAGCTTTTGGAGCTACATCATTTTCTTCGTCATCATCGGTAAATATATCTGTTAATTTAAGTTGATCTTCTGGTTTATACAGAATTTTGCTTTCATTTGTAGGTATAGGCGTCTCTTTTGAATTCATTTCTATATTTTTAGGTTCAGCTATTATGATAGGACTATTGTTATGGTTGTGTGGTTGTTGTATATGTGTTTGATTACATGAACGATTTACTGGTATAACCACAACTGGAGTATTGTTTGATGCTATCATAATAGAATTTTCATTTTCTGCCAAAGGTTGTTCTTGAGTTTCAGGTATTTCCATAGGTTCTTGAGTGGAAATTACAATCGATACGTTCTTTTCGGGCGTATTTTGCACTTCACAATTTGTTATATTCTGCTCCTGCGTTGGATATACAATAGAAACATCTCTGTTTGATACATTCGGTGAATTGTTTTTGTGCAAATCAGTTTTTCTTGAAGTTTTTTCTAACGTAGTTGCTGATCTTTCAATTAAACAACTAGGACTTTTAATTCTTATAGAAATCATGGAATGATTAGCAGAATGTTCTGGCGCCTCCAAAATTTTACAAGGGGAGGGTTCTTTTTGCCGTCTGGGTCTTAAAGACATATTTGTTAGTGTACTTTTGTCAACATGGGATCTTAAAATTTTCGACTGGTAATTTTGTGAATTTTTTGTTGCTTGTGCTGACGTTCTGTCGGCTGGTGTTAAGATTACTTGTCCCGGTGATTGACCTCTTTCTATGGAATAGGTACGTTTTAAAGGTGAATTGTTGTTTTGTAGCGAAGTTTGAGTTTTTGACAGTGTGTAGGTGCCATTGTTTACATTCTTCTCTGTTTCTTTATCTCGTTGCATATTTTTTAAAGTTGTCTCTAAAATATTATCCATATACTGCTTAAGTCCTTCCTTTTGACGTTGTATAGTTTGTATCAAAGCATTAGTATGACCACAACATGATTCTGACAAAGTCGGCGGTGGTTTATCACTGGCATTTGGTTCTAGATTTTCTGTCTCTAAAGGCGAACTAGGAATGGGAATTGAAATGGGTGATGTTGGGTTTATTATGGGTTGCTGAGAAAGGGGTGTACTACATAATGGAGGCTGAAAATTATCATCGTTGACAGTATTTTCAAATTCTCGTAATAAAGTTCGTCGTCCACCATGAATTTTTGTTGTCAAACGCTTTAAACTTAAACGTCGCAAACGATCGCCTGGTGAAATACATCCTCCACTTTTTCGCACCGCTAAAGTTCTAGGACTTAGGGATGTTGGTGGATAAACTGGACTAGCTGGGCTTATAGGTCTTACCTGATTTGGTGACATAAAAGCTATTATAGGACTTAAGGGTGGTTCCGGTGAGTTGTCTTCATTTCTGAGACTTACAACAGGTGATGTTAGGGGTGGTGGAGATGTTGTAGGGGGTGGAGATGTTGGAAGTTGTGATGTTGGGGGTGATGATGACAACTCATCTAATTCACCATGTAAAGATGCAATTTTTTGTTCCACTGTTTCTTCTCTTTCATTATTCTCTGTTATTTGTTGTTGGCAAGTTTCTTTACCAATTGCTTTATCATTTTCTGCTATATCTAGATTATCACCCGTTTTTTCTTTATACTCCTTTTGTGTGTGTGTCAATTTTTCCAATTGCACTTTTAAACTTTTTCGTTGTGTCTCACAATTATCGTATAAATTTTGTCGTTGCACACCACCGCGTCTCTTTTGGAAATATTCAGCCAAACGATGGTCGTCATTTTCGTCATTATTGAAAAACTTTGACAAATCTAAACTAGACATTATTGCATTTTAATGTGCTAATTCACCGTATAATTGTATTATTTTTCTGAAATTGAACTTTTTTAGAATCATTGAAGAGATTTTATTTGTTACAAAACTCACAGTTAAAACAAAATTTTTACCACTTTTTTGTGCTGTACAAAAAACTATGCCATTTTGTTGTAGCTTATTGATAGCAGTGAAGCCAACTTATTGTTTTTTGGCACTTTTTTTGGTGCTTTGAACCAAAACGCAAAAACTCCACTTATGCTTAATATGACCAACCACTATTCCGCTTTTAAACGAAAATCTCCAGATTTTTTATAACAAAAAAATTTCAGATTAATAATAGAACTAGTCATTTATATATGTATTGTATATATTGAAAGAGTTCTATCGATTAAAAACTATATTTTTATAGAATTTCTGAAAATTTTATAGCAAAAATGTTTTTAAATACTCTCTTCGAAATCAACTTAAAAGTATATTTCAAGAGTTCAACGTAAATCCAATAAGAATAAGTAATTTCTAACACATTTTTCATACAAAATGAAATCCAATTTAAAGTTAATTTTGCTGAAATCAAAACGAAACCTAATAAATTTTGTATACTTTTCAGATATCAAGACTGTAAAATATCAGTGTAGCATTAACCTGTTGAGTACAACTCTGAATTTGCCGAAAAATTATGTTTCTGATTAGTAACGCTATAATTTTGGCAATTACATTAACACGCAAAAACAAGTGATCACGCAAAACGTAAACATTTTAAATTGGCACGTTTTTTTCTGCGACAAATTTTTTTCAAAAATTTATTAAAGGTTATTAAATAATTTAGTTCATAAAAAATTTTCTCTAAATTGCGCTGTCAGTCTCTATATATAAAATAAATTAGTTTAGTTTCAATAATAGCCTGTTCGCACGCAAACAATAACAGAAATTTTTTGTGAGCATGTTTTGTTAAAACGATAGTTGACACCACTAAAAAAGCATACACAAATGAGCCGACACACACGGGATTAATATTAAAGCGCACAAATTTTGTTCTTTTCGTTACACGGGAATATTCATCTGCTATAAAATGTATACGCTTTATGTGTGTTAGTGTGTTTTGTATTCATTTAACATATCTCGTTATTTTAAAATACGCATGTATTGGTTTTTTGTAATGCTGTGACCTGCTTCCAACAAGCCGGCATGTTAAGCCAGCACAATTGGTCTCGTGTGTGATAACTCAATCAGATTCATTCAAATCACGATAGTGCCCAACTCTGCGGTTACCGTACAAGATTATTGCTTAAAATTTTGCTCATATACTGTATGTCAAAATCCCTTAAATTGAAAGCTGTGACGCATGCTGTACGCCGTATTGTATACACTTTTTATAAAATACCGTCACAGGGTACCCTGGTATACCCTGTGAATGCCGTCGTCAAGGAAACAACTGAAAATTTCTTGTCAGATTGCCTCACGGCTTGAATGAGATATTGAATACCATCCAGTTTTCAATTTCAAAAAGTGTGTGTTTTTAAAAAAGTGTGATTGTATTGTAAATTGAATTCAAGAAATTGAACGTGTAACCTCCGGATTAGATCGGGGTGTAAGTGAAAATCTCAAAAATTCCGATACAAATGAAATCCCGCAAATTCACGAGAATGCATGAAAAAGTGGCAATGCTAGTCAATAGCTGACACATATTATTTAACCTAATTATATATGTACATATGTGTTACAAACAAAATAAATATTGTGTAGTTCTACTTTTTACTTCCGAAAGAGGAAAACAATGAAGAAAGCTTTTACCTGTTTTCCTTCCAACAATATATTGATAATTCTTGACTAGAGTATTCAAAAACCGAAACCGAAAACCGGTCAACCGGTTTCTTTATTTTTAAAAACCGATCGGTTTCGAATATTTTGTAAATTCGAAGAAAACCGAAAACCGGTCTTTTGTGTTCGGTTAACCGGTTTTTTTAATTACATCACGAACTGGGTTTCTTGGTCTCTTTTATTTTTTCCGAAGACTTATAATCGTTTGTTTAGTTATGAAGATTTAGATGTAAGTCTGATAGATTCCGATGAAGACTTAACTTTGGATATTCCAAATTCTAATAGTTTAATTTCTGATCTAAATAACACAACAAACAGTATTCAAAATCCTAAAAAAGTGACTGTACAAAATCATTCATCATTATATTATGATTTCTTATATCTTGATAAATGCGACAATAGAACTTAAAAGTTGGAAAATTTATATAATTGTCTTTTGACTATTTGTCCAACATCTACTATTAGTGAAAGAGTATTTTCCACTTCTAGCTTTATCAAAAGCAAACAAAAAAATCGTATTAAAACGAAACATTTAAATTGCATATTTTTTCTAAAATATTATTTTAGAACTGAAAAATAGATTTTCTTTTTACATATTTAAAATGTAATATTAAAAAAACTTATTTAATGTCAAACATTTTAAACGTTCAAATTACTAACGTACCTAATTTTACCCAATTTACAAACTTAATGATCTATATTCATTTGTTGTGAATATAGTTTTATAATATTAATTTTTAAGATATTATATTCAAAAATATTAAAACCAATAAATAAAATGATAAAATAAAATACAAATAAAAAAAAATATTATAAAATATTTTTTTTTCAAAGAATGTATTTTTTTATTTTTATTACTTTATGTATTAAATTTCTATTTATTTTTGTTTGTAATTAAAACAATTAACAAATTATATAAGCTTTTGAGCACCCCGGTAGGCTAGTTGGTAGCGTGCTAGCTTATCAGTGCGGGGGTCTTGGGTTCGATTCCCACCAGAGGCTCTGGTCTGCTTTCGCCACAACAAGCCGAGAGCCTTCGTTGCTAGTGCTCGGTTAGGGTATTAAGATATAATTTGTTATTATATGTTTAATAAAAAATAAATAAAAAATATAAGCTTTTTATTCAAATTAAAAAAAAAACCGGTTGACCGGTTTTTTCTGCAAAAACCGAAACAGGTTTTTTAAAATTCTATTTTTCGAAGAAAACCGAAACCGGTTTTTTTAAAAGGCCGGATTTTTGAATACTCTATTCTTGTAGTTCTAACAGAAAAATAAAAGTACTTTTTAGAAAGACTTTCGTTGTCATTTCGAAATCTCGCCAAGTGCAAGTAGAAGCCAGATTCATGAATCAGTACGTGTCGGAGAGTCCGTAAAAATTTTTCTTGGGAACATATAAAAAAAGATTATGGATTAAACGTTAAAATTTTGTACAATTTGATTTCAAGCTAATTAAAATACAAGACTTTTATTTTTCTTGCTTGGAGCGTAGTATGTTGTTTTGATTTCAAGTAGAAAAACTGTTATACTTCTTATACAAATATTATTTTTCACGATAATTTATACCCGTATTGATAATGAGAATTTAAAAAAGCGTCGAGTTTTATTCATGTTACTGTTGTTAAACTCATCCTAAATAGTGTTGACAAAAGCTGTGTTTATGCAGCAAGCTATCCAGTTGACCTATGTCACTCACATATAATTTGATATAAAAGCCAGCGTTTTTTTAAGTGTTAACGCTAATAAGTCAAATTGTTAAAACAACGTTTTATAGCTTGCCGCATAAACATAGCTTCTAAACAAGTTGTAAAGCCTAAAATACATTCTAGTTAAAATAGCTCGTTAATTGCAATGATTTGAGATTTATAGGTCGAGACAAATTTTTTCACGAGAAAAGCAATTTACTACGCCTTAAAGCCGAATTGGCAATCCGAATCGTCCCGAGATGTAGTCTGTGCTTATACTGCATACATGCTCATTCACCAGAGCCTTATTCGCATTTATTTGGAAAATATGTGTGTTTTAAATTAATTATATGTCTGTTTTACTTACCTTTGACCGCTGTTGTCTGATTAACATCGTTTACCTAATTATAAGGGTCACTATCACTCATTTGTAATGTTTACTGATGGTTGCAATTGTTTATTTACAGGCCGGGGATTGTGCAATATGATTAAATAAATTTTGAATAAATACATACTGCAACAAACCACGGTCTTCAAATAATTATGCACACTGAGATAAAACAAAATATGTACATGAATTTATAAGAGAAGATCGAACTTCAATTTACTTATTTTAATTCGCAAAAAAGTTCAATGATTAGTATTTCCAAATTATTATATAAAGTACATTTTTAAATTTTCATAATTCATTATTTATTTTTAATTATTTCTTTATATGTACAGTCGCTAACAGCTTAGTTGATGCAGTTAAATATTTTTTAAAAACTGTTATATATTCTAAATTTTTATTCTAAAGATAAAAAAAACGTAGGTTTGTTAATAATAGTGTTTTATTCATATTCAATAAAAAGCAAACAAAAAATGCGCATTGAACTCTGTGGAATATAAAAAATAAAATATGTACACAATTTCCCCCCACAGCTTAAATGATGCAGTTAATTTTGCCGTTATATTTGTTGGTGACTTCAGATTAAAATTTGAAAATTATTAGCTGTAATCATTCTAAATTGAGTTTTTGACTGATACGTATTGGAATGCGTAAGTAGTATTAGAGCACTACAAAAGTGGACACACTCAGCGGAAAATTGAAGAAATGGTTAATTTAAGCTCAGTTACATGATAATCGTGTAGACAAGCTCCAAATAAAATGTTTACAGCCTCTAAATGGTTAGTTAGAAATTGACTGTTATGGCCGAAAAAATATTTGGGAAAACATATCATCCTAAAACAGAATATTAAGAGATGCTGATTTTAATGGCCGAATTGCTGGAAACAAATCATTTATAAATTAAAAAATAAAGTCATAAGACTACAGTTTGCTCGTGAGCAATTAAATAATAGTCCAGCGTTCTGGAGAACTGTAATTTGAAAGTGAAAGTTAACCTATTTGTACCGAATAGAAGACCCTACATTTGGCTCAAAACACGTTGGTGGTAAGTAGTATGTTTGAGTTGTATTTTTAAACCATATATGGCCCTCTGGGCTCGGTTTTTGTGTAACATTGATTAAATAAATAAATAAATAAATAATGCTATGGTTTGGGGATGCATGCCTTCAAATGGAATAGGTAACTTAGTCTTTATCGAAGGGAATATGGAAAAAGCCATGTATGTATTTGAAACTTCTCCAAAAAAAATTTAATACAAAGTGCGAAAAAATTGCAAATTCAGCACGATCGCGAAATCGTGCAACGACAACGACCCTAAGCACAAGTCAGCAATAGCACAAACTTGGTTGATATGGAAATGCCCATACATAGTTCAAACTCCGGCATTATCACCTGACTTAAATGTAATTGAAAATTTGTCGTCAGTACTGAAAACAAATGTTCGAAAACACGATATATATAAGAAATCTGACTTAAAAAGACGTTGCAAGAAGAGTGGGATAAAATACACCCACATTATACAACAAAGCTAGTAGTCTCAATGCTAAAAAGGCTTTAAGCAGTTACAGACAACAAAGCATGTACTACCAAATAAAAAATGTTAACTATTATAGTAAATTGTTTTTTATTTAATGTTTTTTAAACTGCATCATTTGAGCTGTGATCTGAATTTCGTATTTTTTAGTTTCTTGAGAACTCAAAACATATTTTTTTTCTTTTTTTAATTTTTGGACCAAAATTTTTGTTAAACCCTTTCACTACCGTACTATTAATAAAAATTCAGAAAAAATGGTTAAAAATTATTATTTTTTTAATTTAAAAGAAATTAAACATTCTAATAGCCTGCAGAAGAAAGATATGTTCTGGGATTATATGTCCCACTGGGTTTTTTGAACAACATAAAAGTGGACTACTTGTGGACCATTGGTAGATATATAATTTTTTTAATTTTACTTGGGATGAATGATCCCCATGGTAGTGAACTAGTTCTAAAAATAATCATTTTTAAACAGTTGTCTAAAATTGTCTAAATTTAAATAAGTTTTAAAATAATTCATAATAAAATCTGAGTTTGAAAATAAATACTTAATTTGTTTATTGTGAATTGAGTTGAGATGCGAATAACTGGTATAGTACTGGTGCCAACAAGTCACTTCAGATTCACTTAAGTTCCGCGACATAATTACCAGTTTTGCTGCCTATTTTTCTTTCCTAAATTGTAATTTTCAAACTAGTTCTACTGTCACTTCCAAAGTGGGAGTACAATTTGTTTTCTCGCAAATTTAATATACAATACAAAACTATAAGATTATTTGAATCGGTAGAGCTGGATGTCCGAGAAAAGTTTCACATTTAAGGGATGAAAAACTACCTAGAACTTTTAACAAGAAAAAATGGCAAAAAGCGATGAAAGAATTTTTTTTACAAAAAAAATTAAATGTATATATATATGTTTTTGTTAAAGAAGAGCCAAATGAATGGAGGTGCAAAGCGATACTAGAGGTTACAGGTTGCAGTCAAAGCCATTTAATTATAAGGAAACCTTTTCCTCCTTAGTAAGATATACAAATATAGTATGTTGTTAGCTTTAGCATGCTGCATTTGAATCAGTTAGATGTAGTGACAGCATACCTAAATAGAGAACTGCACGCTCTATGGCTTAAAGTAATCAGGAAGAGAGTGCTATGAAGTTTTAAACAAAATGAGTAAGAATAATAATTTGTGTAAAGCCAAGAATTGTATACCAAGAAAAAGTTTCAAGAATATGGCATGGAAAATTGTAGACCATCATCAGTTCCTCGTAATGCCGGCTTTTAAAAAAGTTATACTGGAAATTGTGAAAAAGTGAACACGACGACTTTATATTAATTACTTATCGGCACTTTATTGTATTTGGTTTTATCAACTCGTCCAAATATACTTCAATCAGTTTCATTTCGAAAATCATACTCAGTCTTTATACAGAAAATTGTACAATTTCATGGTTTGGACTGTTCTAACAAAAAGCAAATTCTTAAAAATATTGAATAATTTTCCCTGAAATCAAAAACAAAGTTTCACAGGACTGCCACTGGCAATGAGTGTATCTGGATTGGGCTTAAATCAAGCAGTGAGTATCAGTGACAATTATTCAAAATTTTTGTTTGAGAGAACTTTGCACTTTCACCATCTGGTTATTGTGGAATATTCTAACTATGAAGTAGTTAGTATTGATAAGTAGATAAATACAACAAGTTCTTGTGATTTTAGTCCGTTTTACGGATGAACATGTTAATACTTTGAATTTTATTTTAAATAGAGTGCACTCTATAGTTCCATTCGCAAAGCGTAGAATAGTGAAGAATCAAACAAAATGTTTAGATCCTCCTGAAGTTGAATATTTCTTATCTTTACGTAATTTGGCACACAAAGTGTATATGGAAGATAAAACAGATGAATATTTTAAAATTTTTCGTAAAACACGAAAAAAAAGCAAAGTTGATTATGAGAAAGTATAAAATGAAATCAAACTGTTTATTATTTGATGATCTTACTACTAAGCAACTATGATCCAAACTTAGAAATTCATGTATAACAATGGCAGCGAAGTTGTATAAAACATTCAAGAAAGGTTATTCTTATAGCTAGGATAGATTTATATTCAGCAAATCTATTAGGAATAAACAGATTTTGATACTTCAGCTAACAATAATATTGGTAAAAAGCATATGTGGATAGAGTGGCAAATCATCAAAGAGCGCTTAAATCATTTACTAATTCTCTTGTTTTACATAAACGCCATCTTCTTGACTTTGAACAATCACGCCTCAGTTTCATAAGTCCCGTTTCACACAGAGCAACTTTTGTGCGGCGATTCTTGTCAATTCTCTTTTAAAGTTGCCTTTTATTTCACACAGAGAAACTTTTTTCAGCAACTTTCGTTTAAAATGAATGAAAAAAAAAACGAAGAATAAAAAAACAAAACGAAGAATGAAAAAACAAAACGTATTGCGGAGAACAAGCAACTCTGTACCAACCCCCACTCTTCTTTCCCCTCTCTCCCACAAACTCAAGAGTTGCGCGACAAATGTTGCTTTGTGTGAAATGGGACTAATCTTACCTTTTCAAACATCAATTTTTAAATTTATTATTTAACAGAGTTCCCCAAATTTTAATTTATTCTTCATTATACATAATATTGTATTATTGGGTATATACTTATGTATGTAAAATAACTATCGCTGAGTGGGTTATTACTCTTTTATTTACGTACATTAGCTGTTTTTTTTTTTTTGTAATTATGCTGAATTGGCCCCATGGGCTTTAAAATTACAATAAATGGAATGAAAAATTGTAAAATTACACTATTGCAACACAACATTCAAGATGTCTAGGTCAAAATTGTATACCAAGTTTCTTTTTTAAATTTAAAAATAATTGTTTTATAAATTTTAACAATTACACGAGCTCATATGGTCTTGTTACCGTCTCCCTTTTTCCTATATTTTATAAATTAATTTATAATTTTGTAAATAAATAAAGAAATTTAGAAATAATGTTCAAGAAATTTTCAGAAAGCCCAAACAAAATAGATATTTGTTGTCATTGTCATTAATTTCTATTGGGCAATAAAACTTTTTTTTGCTTTTGGGCGTTTTTACTTATGATAAATTTTAAATCCAATGAACATATTTTATTTCAAGAAAGAAGTACAATAAAAAGAAGTTTATTATGATATATTTTGATTACCTTCTGGCACAATATTTTCGTCATTATTCGACTCATCTAACAATATTTCTTGCAATTTTATCATCTCCGGTTTGACAGACTGAATTTTCTTACGAAATTCAGTCATAGTTTCCATTAAATATATACGTCGTTGTATAACATCTTGAATATTTTTACGTAAATCAACATTTTCCTGGACAACTTCTTCTAATTCTTTATTTTGAAACTCCAATTGAGTCCGTAAATAACGTAGACGTGTTTCTTTAAAACGCATGCGTATGGGACGTGTACGTTCTAAAGGAGTCTTAGAATCCATATCCCTGAAAATAATATGAATAAGAAAAATGCGTACAATTTATAGTGAAATTTGTGTTAACCATTCTATTTGCATGCAAAATAATATTGGAAAAGCATTCCCAATCAAACCTCTCCTTTTTGGCTATTGATTGGAAATCTTTTAGAATGGCCATGCACAATCCAGTTCAATTTCAACTGTAATTAAATTGAGATTTCTTACCATTTGTGACCTTCATATGACTTGAATTTTTCTTTACACATTTCTAATGATATTAAAGAATCGGAGACATTATTCGCCTGCCACATATTGTTTATGGCATTTTGCATTTGTAATTGTAAATTACTTCTTACAAATTCGAGAAGTTCATCTTGGTTTTTCATTACAATATTTTCATTTTCCTTCAGAATTTTAGAAAATGGCTCCAAGTGACTGGCATTTAAATTGAGCCACATTTCACGATTGAGTTGTACATATTCCTGACGCACACTCTCACCAAAATCTTTGAGCCTGTCACAGCTTTCTTCAACTTTTGCTAAGGAATCAGATTTACAATTTTCCATTTCTGGTATTTTCTTAATACCGCGATTGTTTTTTAATAAAAAAATTAGCGCGTATTTGCGGTAGTTTTTGTTTTGAAATTGCCACTAGTAACTAGTTCATTTCAGCGAGTTAAAAGGTTGCCAACTATAGCTAAGCCGCAGTGATGCTAACCTGGTGCCTTTAGCATTACTTTTGGAGCTTTGTATTTCATATGGTCTTTTTCATATGCTCCCGGTCTGTAATAGAGATAAATATCTTAGCAAATAATAAAATATAATTCCTATCATACTAAGAGCAATTTGAACAAGCTTTACACATTCTGTAAACGATATTGATTCTTTTTTAAATTAAGAAAATATCTCCACCCATCTTCTCCCTAAATTTTAATCTTCATAAAAAATGTTTTTTTCTTATTTCTTCAACTTATTTTCTCTTAAAAGACATGAACTCACAGCTTCCAAAACATTTTTTTTGTCAAGAGGGTACAACATAATATATTTGTTTCTTTCAAAGGTTTGGTACATTCTTCTAAATATTTCAGTGAAGTTTTATATATATTTTTTTTTTAATATAACATTAATTCGTGTTTTCCTATCCTTAACATAACCTTTACAATTAGCAATGTTGTGCCGTAATTCTGCCGACACATTTTACTTATTGGTAAAGATTTTTATCTCTAATATAGGTGGGGAGTTATAAGTGCCAAAGTATACAATAAAATTGTTTGCATACCTTTTTATCAATTCCCTTTTAAAGTTGCTTCCTAAAGTCATTTTTATATTTACGTTGTTTTTTTTATTGCTCCACACTTTTATGTTTTCTTTCTAAAACCGATTGTGAATGAGTCAACACACACATAAGACTAATGAGGGTTTTCACTCTTGGTAGTAAACTACCCTTGTAGACCTTGTAGAGGTTGTAGATATAGTAAAAGTACTATCATTTACTACACCACAACAACAAAATGTATAGAACTAAAATTTACTAGGCTGTGGTTAAAATACAAGACCAAAAGGTATAGTAAATACATATTTAAGCGTACAATTTTTTTTATTTTCGTAACACGCGGGAATGATATTCATTTGGAATAAAATGTATAGAGGTATACATAGCTTTGTGTGCTGGTGTTTTTTTATTCATTAACGTTTGGCGTTTGTTAAAAATGTGCATGTGCTGCTTATGCAGGGTAAAATCTGGTTGAAACTTTACGCCACCAAAAAACTATTCTCTTCGCCACGATTGCCAACAACCAGGCATGTTATGCCAGCACAATGTTCTCGTGTGCGATAGCTCAATGTGTGCAAAGAGAAATATCAAAAACATGTACGAAAATTAAAAACTGTGCTTATTTTTTTGCTTCTCTACCCCGTTCGCAAACAAAACATGCGAGCAATAATTTAATGAAAAAAAGCATCGTGTACATTGGCATCAAGGAAAAACTACTTGGTTTGAGAGGAAATGTATTGCTACTCGTTACTTTTTCCCAATAGTAACACGGCATTTGATGAAAACAAGTAAGATGACACTTTTTGTTGACAACATCGCCCATTTTAGCGGCTTTAGTTTATCTTGGTCCCAAACAGCGCTAATGAAAATGTGTTGTTACGGAACCCACAGGCCACACCAGCAATAAATTTACTAAAATGCTGTTACCCATGATGTCTCTGTTAGTTAGAGACTCCTCAATTTCGTGATAGTGTTGCTGTTAGTCCTGTAATACCATTGTTGTTGAAACAGATTTTATGAAAACTCTGTTTTAACATCAGAAAAATTCTTGTTTTGTGCTGCATATCAGTTTTTCGAATTTGCTGTTTATTCATTCATTTTTATGTAGACACAGGAATTCTGTAAACAAAGCACTTCTGTCAGAGAAAGCAGTTCTGTCATTTCTTTTGGTAATAATATGTAACAAAAGTACTATGAAATATATTTTAGAATTTTTGTATGCAAATTTGATGTATATGCTAAATGCAACAAAATACTAAATAATTTTTTTATTTTATATGCAAAATTTGCTATATGTTTATGACAAACAGTGGTCTAAGTAGCAAACCGATGTACATTAAATGTCAGCGTATCTATATATAATACATGACATCGAGAAACTGGAATGAAAAAGAGAATATATAATCAATCCCTAACTAATTTATTATAAAAAAAGGTCAAAGGGTCTAAACAATAAAATAGTGTACGGCCACCAAGCGGCTATTAGCCGCCGGTTTAATTATTTACAATATATTGCCGCCGCTACTTATTAATACCCTCGGCGCAGGCCTTTGGTCGCCATTTGCAATTTTAATGAATTTGCTCGCGCATTTTTACTAGTTGTTTTTTCCGCTGTCTGTTGAAGCCGCATAAAAAATCTATAATTTTTTTGGCAAAAATTATTGCAAATATAAAATTATTCTTCACAGGAAAACAATTATATAAAAAACAATCACATTAACATTAGCCTAAAGTGTTTAGTGCAAATACAAGTTAAAAAACAAAACCTTGACAAAAAAGCGAATCTTAAAGCCAATAAACTTAATTAATAGACGCGGACCAAGTTTCAAAGGTGAGTACAGAAAATATAATTAATTCTTATAGCGTATGAGAAGCATAAAAAAAAATATGTAAAAACAAGAGGTTTTTTAAATGACACTATAATAATTTATACAATAGTCTAAAGCATTTATTTTTCTAAATTATTTGCGTATTCTTGTATTTTCCATATTATTGTAATTTTTACATTTACATACAATTTTTCTACAATGATGAAAAACGGTATTTTTATGCTCTAGTGCTTTTTTTGTGGTTAGCATTTGAGCGTGTATGAGTATAGGGAGATTCCCGGGTTTCTTGTTAATCATTTTACTTTTCAATGTTTGTTTTTCCGTCCTTTTATCATGATATAAAAATCACATTATATTTCACAAAAAATGGGTTTTTGTTCAAATTGTATTTATAATTCTTTCCCACTCGTTGGCATAATTATTGTCTGTATTCCACTGTAGTTTTCTTTCATAGGCTTAATTTTTACGCATGCGCCATTATAATGAGGGACAGTGCAGTATTTTCTTAATTTGGGAATCAAGAATGTAACCACACATTTTTGGATGTTTACTTTTTGTCTATTTCTTTGTGCTTAAAAGAGTTTAAGTGCAATAACCTTTTTCTAATATACAAAATTACATATTCCGTTGCGTTTTCGAAATTTAGTTTAAACTGGATTTCCATTAATTGGTTATACAAGAACTAGATCTCGTAATCTAGTTTAAAACTAAACTACATTTAGGTTCCATTTAGATTTTGTAATATAGTTTGTGTAAAATGGTGCACAATATATCAAAATCCCATTTAAACTTGATTCCGACTAAGCAAAAACTACTTAGTTTTTGCATAAAACTAGTTTGTACTCGATTTGTAATATATGCTTTTTAACAAATAAAAACTACGAACTATTACATCCAAAGCCCGGTATAACCAATGATATTTGTCTTTACCATTTGTTTTACCAAAATAGTCGTTATGTAGTAACCCGTTTGATTGCAAATATAAGATTTCTAAAATTCCTTATTTGAGCGCCCCGGTAGGCTAGTTGGTAGCGTGCTAGCTATCAGTCCAGGGGTCGTGGCTTCAATTCCCACCAGAGGCTCTGGTCTGTTTTCGCTAAAACGAGCCGATAGCATTTTCTGCTAGTGCTCTGTTATGGAATAAGGATATAATTTGTATTTATATCATTAATATAAATAAAATAAAATGAAATTCCTAAAATTACAGTATCGGACAAAATTAATAAAACAGAAACAACATGGCGATTTCTTTGAGTGTAGTTTACAAACTTAAAATTAAACTCTTATTCTACAAACGCATATCGGTTGATGAAAACCTATTATTAGCTGTGTTTATGCGGTATGCTATCGACGTTGGCTCCTGTCATTCCCATACAAATTTGACATAAGTAAAGTTAAGCGTAAACTCAAAACATTGGATTTTGTTTAATTTATATGGCAATGACATAAGGCAAATTTGATAGCTTGCCTCATAAACACCGCTATTACTAAAATACTTTTTTTATTCACATTCCGTACATTTTAGATGTATGGGTATATAAATAATATAAAGGTCTCTGAGAATGAAGTGGCAAAACATACTGAACTAATATAACAAAGATATTATTTTTTGAATTAATCAATTTTTTCGTTGAAATAATGAAATTTTTTGTTAAATCGACCAAATATTGTACTATTAAAAAAAAAAATTTTTTTTTTGTTAAAACATTAAACATTATTCTCTTGGCAGGTAAAACCGCTGAAGTACCGTTATTGTTGCAAAACACTTTCAACAGACTAATGATAGTCTAATATACCGTTACCGATATAAATAAAATATCGTAATCGCTTAAATACCGTTAATGAAATAATCAAAAAAGCGTTGCATGTAACATAACATTACCGAAATATTTAAAACATTGTTACCCATAAAATACCATTTCGAAATAATTAAAAAACTTTACCCATAAAATACCTTTACTGAAATAACTGAAATATCCGTTACCAAATTTCAAATTCCGTTGCCGAATTAATAGAAAATTGCCTTTCCCTTAAAATACTGCTACAGTAGTTTTTTGTTTTTAAATAAAAATACTGTTGTTTCCTTGGATATAACAAAAGCATTTGACTGTATAAATCACATTTTACTTGTAAGAAAATTTCGAGATAAGTTTAATTTTTCAAAATTTGCGTGTAAACTGGTGTATTAATATTTATTAGGTCGATCTCAGTATGTGTCTATTAATAGAGTTAATTCTTCTATTTAAGCAGTTACATCGGGTGTTCGTCAATTGTCTGCTTTAAGACCTATAATTTTTGTAGCATATTTTAACGATAATTTAATTCTTATGAATAATAATTGTTGTCAATCGTTCGTATTTGCTGATGACATTTTATTATTATACTCCTTGGATGTTAATGTCGTAATTTAATTTTAAATTAGATTTACTTAAATTGTGTTAAGCTTAACTCAACGCAAAATAAAAGCAATGCATTTTTCTTTGCAGAACTCAAATTTAATTTATCCGAGAATTTGTGTAAACGAACAAGTTATAACTCTATTTTATTCCTACTTTTATTAAAAACTATTTAAAAAATCCTGGGACTAATTTAAGAGTTCCCCATGTCAATAAACCTCTATAACTCGCAACTATAAAACAAAATCGTAGTACATATTTAAAGATATAAATGTTTAAAACAATGATAAAAAGTGGACTATGCGTTTTTCAGAAAATTTAAATTCTACAACCCCTTATTTTTTTTTTTGAAATGTATTTATAAAAATTTATAGTACAAAATTTAAAGTAAACTATATTAAATTCAATACAAATTTATAGTAAACTGAATTGTGGAAAATGCTTAAGCTTAATATTTTTCATCAAGAATCCTCTTTTCCAGTTATAATTTGTTTATGCGTTTGGTTTTACAATCAGCCGTTTAAAAAACTTGTAAATTATTGTAAATTATTCAAAATTTTTTGAAAATTTACTTTTTTTTAATGAAAGTTTTTCTTACTCTCTGTAATTTTGTTACTAATAATTTCTACTGGACTTGACTGAAAAAAAGCAAACAAATGGACCTTTTCACAAATGGAATTTGCTTATTTTTTAATTTAATTATTATTTTGTATGGAAAGTTGTGACTTACATTACGATTGAGTTTTTCACTAAACGAAGTACTAATTTTTGTATTATTTTTTTTTAGACAAATAGCCTACAAAAATAGTGCATAAATTATTTTAAGTTGTAAAATTGTTTCCATTTGTTTTTTAAAAATTTTCTAAGGCACATTAGCTTTGAAATTTTGTAAGAAAATAAGAATGTTAAATTTCAATTGAATCGGATAAGTACTTGAACCAAAAATGGCTCACATACAAAAACTCTCTGAAAGCCTTAGAAAAATTTATAAAAAAAAGCCCCAATTGTAATTTTATAGCCGGTACATTCAAATCAAAAGTGTCAAGAAATACTGTTTAGTGGGTGAAAAAAAGGTACAGCAAAGGTTTAAAAGTTATTAGAAAGCCGAGTAATGAAATATATAAAGAAACTGCCGACCATAACATGACCAAGGAAATTGTATTTCAGAAAAATTTTAGCTTATGTGGCAAAAAAGCTGTTAGGGGTTTTTCTTGTAAAAAATGTCAAGAGGGAAACTGGTCTTAAGATGTATCATTTTCAAAAGTTGTCTGATCGTGAAAACATGAGCTAAACTCTTTACCCTTTCAGTGCATTTGTTTATATTTAGCCTTTAAAATTTATTTTTGTCATTTATTGGTCCTTAATACTTATAATAATAACATTTAATTATATATTTAAAAAAAATCATTCCAAAGTAGTTTTTTTGGAATGATGCCATACGGCATAATTTGTACTATCTGGTGAAAAAAACAATGTTTGATATTTTATTTATATACATATGTATGTCTAATTCATGTTTAATAAGATAAAATAAATAAATACGTATGCACATTTTATAAACTAAAAATACTGAAAAAAGAAGAAATTAGAATATGTAAAATAAAAATAAAATTAAAAATAAGTTTAGAAGTTGAGAAAATTGTGCATGTCCTTGAATGTTTGCCTTAATTGAGCAAACAGAATTTTTTCAAGTTGCATTGATTAGATAAGGTAGTTTTTAAATTGTTAATATTTATGCTTGCATTCTTTGAACGCAGTCCTTAGTCCACCGATTTCAATCCCAGATTCCAGTCAGTCTGTTTTAATAATAATAATAAATAGAATGATATATTTATTACAGCAATAATATGTTTTGTTTTTTATTTTAAAAAATGTGGCTTTGTTTATGTTTTTCTTTTAACAGCTGTTAATTTTTTTTTATTAGCTGTTACTATTTTTGCTAGTTCTAACCTGAGTTTAACCCTCCAATATTGCTGGATTAGACTTGCAAACAAAACAAAAAAAAAACACATCTCAAAAACATTACTGGTATTAACCAGGGCTAACTCATAAACACAGTTAAATCCGAAAACAGAACAGAATTCTTTAATAAAAATGTCAAATTTTTTTTTTGTTTATTAATAATTTATTACACCTGTTAATTTTTTTAATTAAATTCACTATCTGTAAGTGTATTTGTGTTACAAGAAAATTAAACAACTACAATTTTCGCACATAACATTTGCACATTTGTGTGCTTTTGTTTATTACATATTTGGATTTTTTAAAACCTCATGTTTGTGTACAATAGGGTGTCCCTTTTTGCAATTAAAAATAAAAAAATGCTCAGGGTTACTTAAAACTAGCTACCAGACCTTCAATTCGGTAAAATTGGTTGTTTTTGATTAATTATTTTTTCGACTTTTTGGACAAAATGTGAATCAAAAGTTTGGAAATTTTAAACATATTTTGGCCTAAAAATTTATAAATATTTTAAAGGCGATTTTGATCCAAAACTTTTTTATTAATCCTTTAATAATAAAGTTTTGGTCAGAAGGACAAAAAATTTATATTTTAAGAATTTTTCTTTAGAACCCTTTTAATTTATTATTATTATAAATATGTACCTTTATTAGGGTAACTTTTAACTATATTTTAATTTAAATATAAATAATCAAAATAAATACAAAAAAATTTTAATTTGGAAAAATTATTATTTTAAAAGCCGCTACAGCTGATGTGCGGGAGGATCAATAAAAACGGCGTCTTGCTTTGATTGTGCTCTGGACTTAATCATCTAAAATGAAAAAAAAACTAAAAATATTTAATTTTTATAATGTATTATATTGAAATTGATATAAACGGAAAATATTACTCAACTTGTCTCAAAATTTATAAAATTTAGGAACACCCTATTGCATGTGTTGACATTGAACTAAATTCTTCTCCATTTGTTTACTTATTTATTTTGGTTTTCTTAAAGATGCCGTTTTTGCTAGCGAATATTTTCTCATCAATGTTTTTATAATGCATCTTTACGAATGCAATTATTTTGTACACCATGCCATAAACTATGGAATATTCCGTTTTTTTATAATAGCCGGGGAAGAAAATAATTTTTTTATAAACAAAATTAGCGTTGAATTCATAATTAACAGTATGTTTCCATATGACGTTCATCGCGAGACGATTAAATTTATACTAAAACAGGGTTGTAAGTATTGAGTAGGTAGTATAGTTTTAGTATTGAGTACTCAAAAAACGGCATTGAGCACTCAATGCCTAAATACCCAAATAGATAATACTTTTAGAACTCTAGCTCACACAGTCAGTTGAGATTTTCTAATTTTACAATGTCGATTACATTTTTAGCAAAATGCATAAGTTGTTTATGACTTTAGATTACATCAAAACATTTTTGGTTTTCGATTCAAAACTGCTTTCGACTGAAATGGAAAACAACATATTATAAATAGTACCATTTTTAGTAAAATATTTTATGCACTTGCAAGGAAAGTATTCTAAAGTAAACACTCCGATTTTGTAGAAAAAATAAAATATAATATCTACATGTGAGTCTCGGCTTTGGGGCCACCTCAGAAATTTAAATGATAAAAAGGGGTTTTAAAATCGTTGCTATTTTATGACTTGGCTTTTATGGCATTTCATTTATTTATTTTTTTTAAATCAGTTTCAATTTAAAACTCCCATGAAGCTTGGAATTTCCCATATTTTTATGTGGTGTTTGATATGAATTTGTAAAATATTTTTTTTTCATATCTTTCATATTTCTAATATTTTAATACATACAGTTATGTGCGAAAAAATAGGGACACTTGCTTGCAACAAATTTGAAGTAAAAAAACACACATACATTTTTGAAAGAAACTAACAATATTATTTTTAGATTATAGTACAACAACAAATCTTCATTTTAAGCAACAATTCAAACTTTGTTGTTGCAATTGAAAAAAAAAACATTAAAAAGTATTATAATTTCCTATAGTCGAATGTGAATAAAAATAGGGACAGTAAGAAAATGGTTTGAAATATTATTAGTATTTTATATTTTTTTGATTAAAATATAATAGTGGTTATTGTATCTAATAGATGGAAACATTTCTTTATCATATTTATGTAAATAAATGTACCAAGTATGGAGCCAAGGGTGGAAAAGGTATGGGATATTAGAAAATCGGAACAGATTGCCATATGCACGAAATTTTCAATTTTTTTTTTGTGCCAGACTACTTCGTTGGTATTGTTTATCAATTCTAAGCCAAACAAAAGAAGACCTGATCACTATTAAGTCCTTAGAAAGGTGATTTACTATCGAAAATTGGAAATTATTTACAAATTTTCAAGAGCCAAATCGATACAAACAAACGTGCAAATTATGTCGATTGGACTGCAGTGGAGAACTCTTTCTTATTTTAAAACACAAAATTTTATCAATTAATTTTTTTCTACAAATAATAAATAATAACATTTTTTCCCCAGTTAAAATTTTTGTTGTGTTTTTTTTACTGTTGAATTTAAATAATAAAAACAAAGAGTAAGTGTAACATTTGTTGGAAAACATCATTCCATACAAAATTAAGAAGATCTAAAACTTGCTAAGTAGTTATAGATATAGCTACTTTAAAATTAAGAATGCATAACAATGCTACCAAGTCTTAGAAATTATTGGCTTTTCTCTTTTAAATGTAAACAAAAATATTTGTTATAAACATATTTGAAAGTTTTTATATTTTTAATTTGATAATTTTCTTTACAAGTAGTTACAGATATAAAATTCGAAAAAAACAAACCTTTTGTCAATGGTATCATGATATTGCAATAACATTAAAATAATGATTCGTTTACATCTGCATTCAAATCACAAGATTTCGACTAAAATCAAAATTTCAGTAAAAATATCGTGTAAAATCTCAAGATTTCCCATACAAATAAAATCCCGCAAATTCACGATATTTGTAAGAAATCTCATGACATACAACACTATGTTTCACCTATTTTGTAGGCATAAAAAAGTGGCATTGTTGGTCGACAGCTGGCAAAAAAAATATTACAAAATAATTATTAAAAACATAATAAAAAATAAATCTAAACCCAATAAAAATGTGCGTGGTTCTGGTTTTTAATTGTCTTTTGACTATTTGTCCAACATCTACTATTAGTGAAAGAGTATGTATTTTCCACATC
Source organism: Eustalomyia histrio (assembly GCA_949748255.1). Taxonomy (NCBI): domain Eukaryota; kingdom Metazoa; phylum Arthropoda; class Insecta; order Diptera; family Anthomyiidae; genus Eustalomyia; species Eustalomyia histrio. Next base: position 52,605,582 of record OX456527.1, read on the forward strand.
TAGCTTTATCAAAAGCAAACAAAAAAAAATCGTCTTAAAACAAAACATTTAAATTGCACATTATTTCTAAAATATTATTTTAGAACAGAAACATAGATTTTCCTTTTATATATTTAAAATGTAATATTAGAAAAACTTATTTAATGCCAAACGTTTTAAACGTTCAAATTACTAACGTTCTTAATTTACAAACTTAATGATCTCTATTTATTTGATATGAATATAGTTTTATAATATTAATTTTTAAGATATTATATTAAAAATATTAAAACCAATAAATAAAATGTTGAAATGAAATACAATAATAAAATTAAATTTAAATGAATATATATATATATATGTATGTATTTTTTTATTTTTATTTCTTTATATATTAAATTTATTTTTTTTTGTTTGTAATAAAAACAATTACATAAGCTTTTTATTTCAAATTAAAAAAAAAAAAACCGAAAAAACCAGTTGACCGGTTTTTTCTGCAAAAACCGAAACCGGTTTTTTCAAAATTCAATTTTTCGAAGAAAACTGAAACCGATTTTTTCCAAAGGCCGGTTTTTTGAATACTCTACCAGACTGCAAATGCTAACTTCTAGATTTATAACCAAATGTAAACGCAACATTAATGTCTTCACTTGATATAAAATCAGTTTGACAATTGTTTGCTATCATTTTATTGCATGTAAAGATGTGGGGTTAGGTTTGTTAACAAACGAAAAATATTACACCAAGAAAACCAACCCAATTCACACCAAACCAAACCAAACCATGTAATGCACAAAAAGTACTACTGACAATAATGTTTGTTGTTATTTTTTTTATTTTTCAGAGGAAAACTTTAAACAAAACGTGGTTAAATCACCTCCTGAGTCATCTTGTCTCTTAAGTAATAAGTTTTACAAAAAAAAAGTAATCAACTACTGTTGTTTGTAGTGTATTTGTTTTATTCATTATGACAAGTAAGTAGTCACCAATAAATACTAAAAATGCTTGAGCTTTTACTGTATTTTGTTAAACATGAATATCTTTGTTTATTGGTTCAAAAAGGATTTTATTTTCAACATATTTAAAGTATTTATGAAATACAAAGTTGTTTAAATAAATAAAGTTTCTTATCGCCCCAAAGAGTCTGTTCTATGTTTCATGATAACTCAATTGGTTTGCAAATAGTAAAAAGTCCTATGTGTAAACCTTAGTTAAAATGTTCCTGCAAAAAGGTCTTGTGTTCAACTATTATTATTATATAATGGAGTTCGGTTAAGAATTATTCTAATATTAAGTTTTAGTTTGTAAAGCTAAATATTTATTTTATTGATATGCTCTTTAATTTTTTAGGTAAAATTTGAAGTTGATAACACAAATTTCAATTTAAATACCAATTTACTATGTGTTCGTTATATACATACAGTTGGTATGAAAATTTGTGAAATAGACTAAGAAAGTTCTTTACCTAAGTAAAATGAAATGAAATATTATTATATAACGACTATGGCTTGAGATTTCCTGTACTTTTTTTAATATCATTGTTAACAGGATTTGAAAAAATCTTAGTGTTATTCTGGATTCGACTCTAAATTTTGCAAATCACAAAAATAATACATCTAATCAATTTCCTTTTAATTTAAGAAATTTATATGCTTTAAAATCATATACACCGCGGTATGTTAGATGCCGTTTAGCACATGCTTTGCTTATGCCTAAAATTAACTACTCCTCTGGTAACTTGTACTACCTTGAGAGTGTTGTTAGAAGAGTTGTTCGTTATGTATTTAATGTTCGATTTAGCAAACATAATAAAGTATCTGCACTAGTTCCAGTATTTTTAGGTTGCAAATTTAATGATTATCTATCTTCTCGTCTTTTATTATATTTTTATAAAATTATAAAACTAAGACAGCCAATTTTTCTTGTGGATGAATTTTAATTTATTCACTCTACCCGTAATATACAACTTGAGATACCTCGATAACATCTTTTGAAAATTCATTTAAAATTAGAGTTCCAACCTTCTGCCGTCTACGCTAAGGCTATTTTCATATTCATATCCTACATTCAAGAAAAAGCTTTTGAGTTTGTATCCTTAGGAATTCTAAACAGTTTGAGTCTCTGATATTATAGGATTTTAAGCCTGTTCTTGTTTTTTACAGAATTTATTTATTGGTGATGTTTGTGTAGTTGGGGAACTATTTATTTTTTCATTTAGTACTAAAATATATTATTTTTAGTATTTTAAAGTCACATTGTGTTATAAATAAATAAATAAAAATAAACAAAATCTATTTCACGGGAATGCCAGAAAATTCTTCATTTATTCATATGTGTACATATATGGAGAAAAATTATAAGTAAAACTTTCTTTTTATACCCTAGACATACAGTGTTGAGCAGAATAAAAGCAACAAACTCCATTCAAATAAATAAAGTCATTTATTTTAGAATTTATGTACATTTTTATACTCTAAAAAATAACATTCAATTTATACATTAAAAAAAAATTAAATAAACTTATTTGAGATCTGAAAAAATAACACTTACTACAATACAATAAAATCCTGTTAAAATCGAGTGAAAGAGATTCCTTAGGATTACACAACTTTTTTAATCAACAAAAAACAAGTGCTTTTTAGGCTTAGTAGAAACAAGTTGTTTCGTGAAAAGTAAGAATATGAGTGTTCAAGTTTTATTGATTTTTTTAAATCTTGGAAAATTTTCTTAGGTCGACTTTTTGAATGCAGCTATTGTTTATTTAAAAATTTTCAAATTTCTCGATATTGATAAATAAATAAATTTAAATACCAGCTTTATCGACAAAATGTTGTACTTCGGTAAAACACTGACGACACTGCATTTATCTGTTTTAGGTTAAAGGTTTTACTTCCACTGAACATGTCCACTGAACATGTCTCAAAAACCATTAAGATTCTACGACATGATTTCTTAAAAAGTCTCAGGATGCTTCGAAAACCATAAACAAACGTTTTCTTTATAAACCGAATAATCGATTAATCTTCAATTTTTCCGATGACTCGAATAACCGATTAATCAATTTTCGTAAATTTTCGAATAATGCCCTAACCGGTTAACCGGCAGGGTGGAAACACTACTTAAAACTCATTTTGCACCAAATTGTACACACACCATCCGAACTTGTTAAGTTGATTTTTAATTCGTCACTAAATAAAATGGGTTTCCATTTCGGTACGCTCCACTTCTGTTATTTTTTGTTGCAAATGTTAGTCTTAAAAAATAAAACTACAAAAAATGATTAAATGAAAAAAAACCGGGTTAAATTGTGCACATTCAAATTTAGAGATTTTACAACCTTATTAGAAGTAGCAAACGAAAGTTCCAGTGCTTTTTTTATTTTGACGATTGTACTGGCAAAGTACTTTTTAATAACGTTGGCTAAGCGTTCTAAATAAGTGCTCTGCCAGCACTTTATTTGTTGTGTCATTGTCAATCAATGCTCTGCCGGTACTTTATATTTTTACCATCGGCAATTTCTGGCTGAGAGATTTTTAAACTTTGGATTATTATATTTAAAGAATTTTTTGTTATTTGCATCATTTTTAAATTTGCTGCTTTTACATTGTCTTTTATATTTTTAAAGCTAACATTTTTTTAAGTTAAATAAGGGTAGGGTGTTGTTTCTTATTTATGACTTTGCACAACACTGTACGTTATGAGGGCAGTTTGTGTTTCCGTTTGCGACATTTCGGAATATAGGTCTAAGACCCTATAAAGTATATACATTCTTGATCCTTATGGAATCCTAAGACGATTTATCTGTGCATTTCTGTCCGTTGAAATAGCGAGGGCGCACGTTTTTACTTGCTTTATACCGTTTGGATCAGTAGTTTAGAAAATTTATATTTATTACCATTATTTTTTCAAATACCCCACTGTGCGGCGTTTATTTATTTTGAAATGTTATTGCTCTGAGTTACGTCACAAAAGTCTTTTCTTGGTCCTTTAAAAACTCTTAAGTGGATTTAGTAAAATTTTACAGTCAAATTGTATTAATCTTATCAAATATTCTAAACAACTTTTAACAATTCCATTAAAGATTCTAAAGATCTTTTGGTATCGGTATAAAATGAAAATAAAAGAATAGCACAAATTTATTATTGTTTTAATTTCGTTTTATACCACAATAAATCTGAAGTCATTTAAGCCAATTATGTTTTCAGCCTTTACGTTTTTGTTTATGCAAAATACTTTTTTTGTGATTCATTTTTTATAAAAAGCTATTCGAACAATTTAATATATTTTGTTATTAAAATTAAACAGGTTTTATTTATTAAAAATTGCATTCTTTTTGTTTTAATATTATTTTATTGATTGGCGATTATCTATTTTGTTAACCATGAATATTGTTAATTTTCTTAATGCTTTTTTTTTTTGTTTTTTAATATATGGTTTTTTAAAATACTGTTTCTCATCAATTATGACGCCCAACCTTCTTATCGTCTGTCTATCTACACGTCACATTTAACTATAGTTTATGTTTTATTTATATATACTTAATACAGTTGTTGAAATTATTGAAAACTAACCAAAGTAATCAATAGAGTCTGATTCGGTCTCAGTGGCACAATTTTGGGCCAACAATTGCTGAAACCGTAACTTTATATTTTTTACTTTAATGCAGAAATGACATAAAATTATTGTGAAAAAAAATCTAATTACTTTTTTTTAAATGCTTCTGCTGTTTAGAGATGTATTTTATTTATCCAGGTAGTTTTTTTTTCTTCCGTATAGATGTGGCTAAACATATTAATATTTTTCTTTATCTTCTTATTAATTGTATTTTTATAAATAAAATGAATCTCATTTCAATTTCTAGAAATATTTTTTTTTTCTAAAATTCTACATAATTATAAGGGAAAATATTAACAAAAATATTTACGAAAATATTGTTTAGTTTTCTTCGATCTTCTTGATTTCTGTGCTTAAAGATCCTTTTTTGTTAAAAAAAATTTGTTTTAATAATTTATTTATCCCAATATTTCGTCACCACATTGTGCGACTTTTTCAGGGGAAATTTTTATATAATTACAATTAGAATATTATTTAGTTTAATAAAATAAGTTTTCCGTTCCATTTAAAAATAAAGGAACCGTACATTTATTTTTTAAAGAAATATCTATATTAGCTTTTTTATGCATTTGTTCGAAATGATTTACTCTCATTTACCGATTTTTTTCAGTTTCATTAATTTTTTTCATTTGTTTGAAATTAAATAAAAATTTACCCACAAAACTGAAATTTGTGGTTTATTTGTGTCCGTAACAGTTATTACAAATTTAAATATTGTTTGCTGTTTGTTAAAACAAAATATTAAAATAATTCCAATTTTTTTATTATTTATCGAAGAAACCTAAAAGAAATCCAGTTTATTTTTTTATTCAAATTGTTTGTTAATATACAAAATTATTTCATTCAACTTACAAGAACACATTCACACAAAAAGTCTGTAGACATACATACATTTTGTAGATTAAAAAAATAAACAAAAAATACAAAAAACGGAAACGATTTCAAATAAATGATTAAATCATTTATTTTTAAAGGAATTTGGTAGGTAAAGTTTTAACATTTATTTAAATAGATTAAATTATTTGTTTCGAACGGATGTGTCAGTTGTTTAAACAACATTAAAAAAAAAATAACAAAAGTCATTCGATTAAAATGAAAATTAAGTAGAACGGTTTTTAAATGAAATATCATTTCTTGCAAATGGTATTTTATGTTATTTTAACTTACAAAATACTTTATTTTTGAAAATTAAAAATTAAAAATTAAATTAAAAAAGAAAAACAAATATCAAAAAAAAAAAAATAAGAAAAACAAAAATTGAAAAAAACCCAATTATTTATAACAAAAATTTTATATTGTTGCTAATAAGGTTTCTGAAATCCGGTTTCGATCGGACTTAGAGTGGCGAAGAAACTTTATGGATAAATTTATGGGATAATTTAGCGAACATTTTTATGTTCCTTTAGACTGTAAATGGCATTGTTGTTTTTGTATCAACAACATAGAACCGACTGTCACGGGAACGTGTCGTAATTTTACACTATGAAATAGAAGTATTTTTTATGTTCAGTATTATCTGCAAAATCATCCGGGCAACGTTATTTTATCATGATGAAAAACAAAAAATAAATTTATCACTGTTACAATTTGCTGAATAGAAAATTGAAAATTAGGCGTTCGAAATAAATGGTACACATACACTGACTGTCATTAATATTCGTTTTTTATTTATAAGTTATTTTTTACTTAAATATATATATATATACTAGCTGACCCGCCAGACGTTGTCCTGCCTAAAAATTTATCATATTCTGAGACTTTTTCTATAGGAAAAATCTCTCGGAGTCTGAGACTTTTTGAAAAGGAAAAATGTCTCAGAATGTTAGACTTTTTCAATAGGATACACATTATTATCTAGGTAGCTCGCACAAAGTTTGAATATTCTCACAATAATAGTACCCCAGATATGCAATAATAAATTTGTACTTCGTATGGGAGGTGCCACGCCCATTGCTGGATCCCCCATATTTTTTGGAAGATTATGAATATTATTATCAAAGAAGCTCACACAAAGTTTGAAGACTCCCACTTTAATAGTACCCCAGATATGCAATAATGAATGTTTTCTTCGTATGGGAGGTGCCACGCCCATTGCTTGGATGGCACTCATTTTTTTGGGAGATTATGAGTATTATTATAAAAAAAGCTCACACAAAGTTTGAAGACTCCCACTGTAACAGTACTCCAGATATACAAAAATACATTTTTACTTCGTATGGGAGGTGCCACGCCCATTGTACCCATATAGGTCAATTGTGAATCTAAACCATTCAGGGATCAAATAAAACAGACACAACAAATTTCATCGAAATCGGCCCAGCCGTTAAGGAGGAGTGCAGTCACTAACACACGTACAGGAGAATTATATATATAAAGATATATATATTTATAGCTCATTTTTCACTATTTCTTTGTAATTAATATTAAAAGAATTTATTTAAAATAAATCAGAAACTCATATACTACAGAAATGCATGTTTCATTAATATTCGGTTTATTTTGTTGTACCGTGAATCTGCATGTCTACATAATTTATTTGTTAATTGAAGTCAAACAAATAAATTTAGCTGAATAAACATTGTTATTGTAAAGTTTTTTTTTATATAAAGGCCGCAATGGGACGTAAAGGTAAAAATACTTCGTTAGAGCAAAGAAATTTAGAGATTTTTCATTACGAAAAAGACAAAAATATAAATATATTGCTAAAATATTAAATATGAAACCCAATACTGTTGGTAACATTGTCCAAAGATATAAAAACGGGGATCGGATTAATTTTAAAAAACAAACTGGGCAGCCAAAAAAGCTTACCGAAATGGAAGAGCGCGCCGTATTGTTAGAAAAATCAAGGTAAACCCACGCTTAAGTGCCATTAAAATTGTTACTGAAGTAAAGGCGGAATTTGGAAAGACATTTTCGGAATCAATAATACGTCTCACCATTAAAAGACAACGGTTCAACGGCCGTGTTGTTCGAAAAACACCTTTCGTAAATTTAAGAAACAGAAATCATGGGTTAAAATTTACTAAGAAACATTTTAAAACAAATGAAAACTGGTGGGAAGACGTTATCTTCCTTGATGAAAGCAAATTTAATTCATTGGAAGTGACGAAAGAACTATGGTGTGGCGGAAGCCGAATGAAGAGTTAAAGGGAAAAAATATAACCCCAACAGTTAAGCACGGGGGTGGAAGTGTGATGGTGTGGGGCTGCATATCAGCGAAAGGAGTTGGAAATCTGGTATTTATTGATGGAATTTTGAACAAGGACCATTATTTGAAAATTTTGAGAGATAATTTAAATCAATTTGCAGAAAAAATTGTAATTTCAACAACTTTTAAACTGTATCAGGACAACGACCCTATGTAAACATAAGCCCACGTTGTTCGTTAGTGGCTGCTTTATAATTGCCCAAAAGTGATTAATACGCCCGCTTAATTCCCTGACATGAATCCCATTGAAAATGTATAGGACCATTTAGATCGCCGTGTTCGTGAGAATCCGGTTTCTTCGAAAAGCGAACTCAAAAAAGGCTGCAGGTAGAATGGAATAAAATCAGTGTTGATTACTTACAAAAAATTGTTTGCAACATGCCAAATCGTCTCTCTGAGGTGAGAAAATTTAAGGGCTACCCAACCAGGTATTAATTTGTTTTCTTAAAGTTTTTGTTTAAACAAAAATTTTCTATGTACCGAAAAACCGAGTATTAATGAAATATGAATTACTTAGTTTTTTTCTTTTTGTTTTTTTTAATGTATTTTGTTCATTATTCAGAATTCTGAATTTATAGCCTGTTCCTCGATCTGTTGCCTGTTGTCTGTTCGGTGCGGTCACTGCTCTTGTAAAATAAAAGATGTAAAATAATAAAATGTAAATATGAGCTGCTTGGGGCAAACGTAAGTCACAAACAATACACTTATCTTTTACCACTCAGCCACAGCGTAATAGGGAGTGAAACGGAGTTTAGTTTTCTGGTCAAATTTTCCTCCTCTGCAGAAAATTTGTTTGCTCCGAACACCACAGTCCCTCTGGCAAAATCAGGCCTTTCTTCCATATAAAATACATGCATCTTCGGCTGGTCCATTGTTGATTTTTTTAACTAAAATTTAAAATTCTTAATAAACTATAAATAATTATTTAATTTTGTACTTACCTTTTGTTATCCATTGCTTTTTTTACTTTATTTTGCTAAAATATCAAATATCAAATAAAAATATCAAATATATATTTACTCGACAAAAAATAGCAAGTGACTGATTTTGACATTTGCGTTCGAGCTGTTCGAAATAGAGAAACCAAATTTTGTATGAAAACAGTTACGTTTTCAATCGACTTGTCGTTCGAGTCATCGTTCGCATAGAAATAGAGTTAGTGAAACCCAAATCAGTTTTCTTTCGACTAGAAAGCGAACGAACGTGTTCTTTCGAAATAGAGGAACAGGCTATTAGTTTTTTATGATCTCGAAATGTATCATAAATAAAAAAAATAATATCTTTGATTTTTTTTTATTATTTTCCTTTAAATTTGTTTGAATGAATATTTTACTAACAATTAAAAAAGCACATCAAAAAAAGTTTAATTTTTAAAGCATAGAAAATTTAAAATTATTTTTTTCTTATACTATAATTAGACTGAACAAAAACTACCTAGTTTTCGTACAAAACTAGTTTTTGCTTTTTTTTTATACATTTGTATATATAAAAAAACATCACTGGCAAAACAATACTAAACCGTGGTGTTCCAAATATAAACACTGGAAGAGTTTTTTTTTGCCAACATTTGCAATTATTGCTTTACCAATTCTGCTTTGAAAAAAGCACAGGAAAACAATAAATTCTGACACTGCGAATGCTTTCAAGGTACTCTCCTAGTACTAGTATTGCTAGGTACATTTTAGGCACTTGATTTTGTCATTTTTATGAAGCCGAAATTATTGTTTTAAAAAATCAAACTTATTACTTATTTTTTCGAAGCGTTTTTTTAAGGAAAATTACTAGATTTCATGTTTTAAAGTATTTTCCAATGCTTTGTAAAACGGTGTTATCAGTTGGGAGCTGAGAAAGCACTTTGTTTTTAGACGTTGGGTTCTTAGTTTTTAGTTTCCGAACTTATAAAGCATTGACATCACCGTGAAATAGTGTTTTCATTTGGGCGTTGGGAAAACACTATTTGCAAGTTTTAATACCCCCACATTTCAATGCTTTGCCACTGCTGGCTCCTTCCTATTTTTCTACCAGGGAATCGTTAACTCTTTCCGTTTCATAAAAGCGTGACCGTTTCCTAAAAACGGATCACTATATCGTTAGGACATAAAAACTGTGCATTTTAAATTAAATTTTAGTTTAAAAAGTTCATAACTCATTGGTATAAAAAAACACTTTAGCAATTTTTATAAAAAAGTAATTTTTAGAAATTTTTATTACATTTTTTTTAAATATCGGCAAAAGTTATTTGCTATGATCTGTTAAAAATATGTACAACTGTTTAGACATGCACTATTAGTCTTATTAGTGTCTTATAATGCATACAAACCTAATTAAGACAAACTTTAAAACTGGGGTAATTAAATACCCTTTTCATAAGTAGAAGTACATTATCAAAAGTGGAGGCTACTAATTACAAATAAAAAATTAAACTAAATGTATTATTGAAGAATCTAAATATCGACACCATAATTAATTGTGTTGTTAAATTGAATGTGGTTAAGTTGGTGGCAGCAATTTTTTATTTATGGTTAGAAAAAATAAAAGAGAACAGGATTGATAATTTATTCTTTTTTACGCTTAAAATGTTTCAAAAAGTCGACAGTCGAAGCATTAGCATGATAATTTATTTTATACAATTTTGTTTTATTACATTGTATATTAATTGTCAATACGGATGGATGGTTCGTTCAAATATTTTGTTGTTTGCAAGGACAATGAAATTATATATACACCATCACCTCCTCCATTTTAGAAACTACCAAGGTTTTTAAAGGAAATGTTATTGGTAAAGTGTTTAAAATAACCACAATATATATTATCGTCCCCTGATTATACTACTATTACTATTATGTATAACGAGGGTTAATTTTTAAGTATATAAAATATTAATTACTGTTTGCTATTGATAAAATGTTTTTAAAACGAATCGAAATACAAACATTTATTTGAATAGATTGTGAAAATATAAATTTTTTTTGGACTCATAGGGACTTCATTACGGGGAAATGGAAATGTTATGTAGTGAATGGTACATTGTGTTAGTAACCGGTATACAGTGCAGAGAATATGACTTTTTTGATTAAATTTATTTACAGTATTAACGAGTTTAAAAATTAAATTCCATCCCAATTTCCTCTGGCCGTTTAGATACAAGTTTAACCTTTAAATGTTAAGGTGGTGGTAAATTTTAACCCTCTCTTTACATACAGCCTGATTGCGGTTGGCGGTTTTGAAGTCGAAGTCGGAAAATACGCCTGTATATAAAATGATATCTTTTATTTTGAAATTTACAAATAAATACAACTCTCTCGACAAATCTTTTGCAATTTAGAGAACATATAAGGTGAACTCGCTTGTAAAATTTTGCATACACTATTTTTATAACGATTTTTTTAGTAAAAACGCCAACCGCAATCAGGTCGATTATATATTGAAACATTTTGTTAAAAAAAAAACACTGCCAGCATTTGTACATCTTTAAAGTGTTCTGCCGGTGCTTTCCCGTTTGTATTTTTATCTTTTTTTTTTATTAAATAATTACACATTAAATTTAAAATTACGTTACAAATTTTATAGATTTCGTATATTTTACGAAAGATTTTCATTGTGCGAAATAACGAAAGGTTTCCTATAATTATATTCCGTATAATTTTTTTTCAGTGTATATTCTTAGTAATAATACAAGATTTTAAAATTTGTTCAAACTCCTAGAGAATTTTATTGGAGGAGCTTAAATAAAAATTTTCAGTCATCTGAATAACTATTCTTCATTAATTATTCTTCATATTTCCCGCAAGTTTGTTTAATTATCAATGGTCTGTATTTCACTTTTAAGTGAAAGTAAAAATTTAATAATTTTATTTTCAATTTCATTTAGATTGATTCAAAATTTTAGTTATTTATGATTGTACGTTGGTCATTTAATGAAAAAAAAAAGTTGAAACTAAATCAAATAAAACGTGAGAACAAATTGGCAATAGCGAAATACTTTTCTATTTCACGCGGATTTGTATTCGTTGTACGGTATACCTGAATTATAACCCTAAAAAATATTTATAAAACCTGCAACTGAATCATTTTTATTTGCGTTGTTATCGGAAGATTTTCCTCTAATCCTTGTGGCATGTCACACAACTACCTTAGAATGGGCCAATGAACTCTCCCAAAAAAACCAGTCGATGACATTTTATGTTAGTTCTGAACCGTGTCATTCTTTGGCATTGAATATCTCTCCTTATAATTTGTACAAATTTTTTTTCGATAATTTAAAATTACCTCTCCTATTTTGTCCAACTAAGGCCAAATTTTTAGGCTGTAAACTTTGTTTAACGCAATTTGTAACTGTAATTCAGCTTTTAAAAGGTGGTATATATTTTATTTTTTTTTTATTTCACTAAACACCATAACTATAAATGAGACTAAACCAAGTTTGCCTAACATCCTAAAAACTCGGCCTAAAATGCACATGTCAACTTTGTTTTCCATTTTTTTTTTACCAAACCAAGTGCTCACGAGCATGTGTTATTTTGTACATGTTCTTTAGTTGCTGTTGTATTTGTATTTGTGGTTGTATCCTTGTATGTTATATTATTAGTAATTGTCATAGGATATAACTTCTATTTAATATTTTTCCGCTAAATTATAGAGTGTGTCCCAAGGACTATTGAAAAAAGTATATTAAAACACAGGTAATGTTTACTCCTTTTATGTTATTGGACAACCTTCCTTCCGTACTTATTTCCGTTTATTTTTTCTACCGTCATCATCATCAACACAACATTTGATTGTTGTTTTTGTTTCACTGTAGAGTTTAGCTTTAACGAACACCGCTTATAGTGGGGTGATTACTTTGGTTTACCTCTTAATAGTGGACTCTCATAAACGGAAGGGCAAATTTTTGCAGACAATTTTAAAATGATTTCTAAATTTTTTTTAACAAAAAATGTTCATCTATTTTTTAATTGTCCAGCAACTGTTATGATGATTTTTTCAATAAAAATCCAGGGCCTTTTTAAAAAGAATCAATTCTTTCTAAAATTTTATAATTAACCCATATATCTTGTACCCAAGAAGGCTTTTTTTATCTTCAATTTGTTATCTAAATTTAAACCTCCGTGAATAATCAAAAATTCTGACATTGAGATTTTTATAATTAATATAAGGCAACCCTGGAATTATGATTTACAATTTTATTTGCACTTTAGAGCTAAACTTTTAAACTATTTTATCTATTGCGCTGTTATTACCGATCAGAATATATCGATTTTTTAATCGTGTTGTCATATGACGACGCTTGGCATAATAATGGTAAGGGTCTGTAACAGAGATGGGTATGCTTTTGTCACCGAGGCCCGTAATATTGAGGTCATACTAAAGAACTAAAAATATTTATCGTTAGCTAAAATGAAAGAGGACACAATTAATATTTTTTATTTTAATTATTACTAAAAAGAAATTAATAACATTTTTTTTGTTGATTTTAACTTTGTGGAGGCAAAATGTTGGATGTTTTAAAAATGTATAAAATTGGTGCAGCTTTTTTTAACGCCAACAAATTTTTCGTTCATTAAAATTTCAATGTTTTACTGACACAAATTTGTTAATCTCTTTGGCCGAAAACTGACTTCGAGAGGATGTCAGTTACTGTTAACAAATTAGCTATTTCCATTTTTAGGTACATTTAGTTTTTAAACGTTTTTAATATAAAGATATTTTTGTGTAAGAGTAACTGTCAACAGTGGCGCATCTGACCATATCAGATTTATTTTAAGCAGTCAAAATAAATAAAAATTAAATCAATTCAATGTCGTGAAAAGTTTCAGTATCTAATTAGATCTGATTCAAAAATCTTTTTAACCGTGAATAAATTTAACCTATGCAATTTACATCGTGAGAACGTACTTGGCAGCAATCTGAGAGCTTTTTGATAAACTAAAATAACAACTTTTTTGAATGATTCTACTACGAGTATTATGGCAGTTCAAATACTCTTGCGTCGATAAGCCACACTCGAAAAATTCGGCGATCACAACCAAACAAGTGGAGTGGCTACAGAATCGGTAGTCAGCACGAATCAGTTGTCTCTGTGTATAATTCCTTATGTAACATTCTGTTAAAAATTGACAAGTGGCTGCATTTGCCAACCTTTGGACTATAGGATCTAAGTTTATATAAAATTTGAACAATTTGCCAACAAAAATAATTTTTTATGACTATAACATTTACTCAATTAAAGTGCACGCTCTTTACTACTTAAGAATGTGTACAGAATGAAATTGCTTAGAAAAGAAATGACATTGCAAGGAAGTGTTAAACCTTTTTCGAAATTAAGATTTTGTTTAAATTATTTAATAGAAAAATTTTGTTCAGATCGGAAAATTCCCATCAAACTGGTATTCCAAGATCTAATATCGAAAATAAATTCCACATTATTTTCTAGCTCTTTACTTGAGCTAAGAATTGAACCCAAATCCTTTTTAGTTTTTACGCTGAATATTAATATAACATGAAAAATCTTTATTTTATTTGTAATTAAGAAAATTAAAATTACCCTGCGAAGTTTTTTGGCCTTATTATCCTCAATTTTAAACAAAAATTTATTTTTTTTAAAAATATCTTAAATGCAAAATGTCATAGACAAAATTGTGTTAAATTTATTTTCTTATATTTATTAAAATTTTAGGTATGACAAGATTAGAGATTTTTCCAAATTAAATTTAAAAAATATTGTATATCTGTACCGTGTTATTCTACAACAAAATTTATTCAAAATTAAAAGGATTTTTGTTTAGGTTCTTATTGTAAATTTTAATTTTTGCAAATTTAAATTTTTCTCAAATTCAAATTTTTTTTTTAAATTTAAATTTTTTTCAAATTTTAAATTTTTTTTTAAATTTTGAATTTTTACAAACTAAATTTGTTTTATACAAATTTAAAATTTTTAACAAATTTTAACAAATTTTAAATTTTTACAAATTTTAAATTTTTAACAAATTTTAAATTTTTACAAATTTAAATTTTTTTTGAAACCCAGATTAAAAAATATTGTATATCTGTAACGTGTTATTCTACAACAAAAATTATTCAAAATCAAAAGGATTTTGTTTAGGTAATTATTGTAAAAATTTAAAATATGAAAAAATTTTAAATTTGTAAAAAATTTTAAATTTTTTTTAGATTTTGAATTTTTACAAATTTATTTGTTTATTTACAAATTTTTTTTTTTTTTTTTACAAATTTTAAATTTTTTACAAGTTTTTAACAAATTTAAATTTTTACAAATTTTAAATTTTTAACAAATTTTAAATTTTTACAAATTTTAAATTTTTTTTTGAAACCCAGATGCACTTAAATTCCGCCTTTTTGGCACATTGATTCCGGTTTTTAATAAAAAAAAACAGTTGATCACGTTATGCATGAGTGCGTTATAATTAGATTTTACTGTAATCTTTTAGCTTTGCGTGTTAAAAATGTATTATGTCTTAATATGTGCTGTGTGTACCTGTGGTTTTGCTGTTCATGTCCCACTCGTGCCTCGATTTTTGTTTCCGTGCTATCTTGGCGTGCCAGTACATTTTTGTTTTATGCTTTAAATATTCATATACACTTTTGACAAAATAAACTGTCTGTATGTTTGAGTCTCTCTGACTGATGACTACCTCTGCTTGCCTGTATTTTTGGTTGGTTACACATTTGTCCAAATGGCTAACCGCTTGTCAATCTTCTATTCTCATTATATTGTAAAGCACTGTATTACAATTTACTACTGCTGCTTGCTAACCTCTTTAATATAGTACATACAGTAGAACCCCGATTTTTGCGATAAAAGGGATTATTTTATGTGTATAAAATATTTTTAAATTCCCACAAGTAATTTGGTTAAAATAGAGGAAACCCCGTAGGAGTTTTGTAATTCAATATGATGAATTGTAATAACATCATGTTTCAAATTGTTTGACTTACTAAAAACTTTAAAACTCGGTCTATGAGAAGACATTTTTACAATACATATTTTCCAGGTTTTATTGTCGTTTGCCAAAAATAACTTAAATTTTTCACTATAAAAACATGAAAATCTTCTGTTACAATTTTGTGCGAGTTTGTTTATACATTATCCAATTGTACTGTTAAAAATAAAACATTGTATGACCAGAAAGAAAAAAAAAAAACTATTACCAAATTGCTTCAATTAAATAATTTTTTATCAACATTTATGTTTACTGACATTTATTTCATTCATTGTACAAAATGACATGTAAAAATCCAAAGGGATTTTACAAAGTTTTGTGATTTAAGTTTTTTTTTCTTTTTTCCATTGAGAAATAATACACATATTAATTTAATAATTATATACTGTACATTTGTATTGATTTCAAATTTAATATTGTGGCACAATTTATAACCATAAAAAATTGTATTACACTCAAATCCTTTCATAAAATTTTATGAAACACGTGTTATAATGTCTCCATCACTTCATAGAAAAATGTCATCAATATTTTGTTTAAATGGTACATATCACGAAAACTGAGAGAGATTGGATAAAATGGACACATTTTTGTTGGTCTAGTGGTGTTCCAACTAACACAATTCTATAATGAAATTGAGCCTAGTCATGTTAGAAATATTTTTATAATTGTTTATTTTAATTCCATTTTTATTTAAGATTTTAAATGAAACTTTTGAAGAACTTCTTTGTAAACATGGATTTTTAGATTTATAAATATACAGTCACGAGCAAAAAAAAAAAAAAATCCACGCTGGGTTATATGATCTTTAAGTGTGTCTCTTTAATAATAACAGTATCACCTCGGTTTTTTTTTGGGATTTTTATTCTCTGCAGTTATGGTAAACTAGTTTAAATTACTATGTCTATATAAGTTAAATGAATGTGATGGTGCTAAAGGATATTTTGTCCCATTCAGACAGATTTTCTTTTTAACTTCCTGATTAACAAACCTCCATGGGTTTTCTATGGGGTTGAGAACAGGGAAGTGTGATGGCCAATTCAAAATATGCACATCATTGTCGCTTAAAAAGCTGCGAGCTAAGCGACTTGAGTGCTTGAGATCGTTATCATGTCAGGGACTATTTTTTCTCGTAAATGGGGAAGCAGCATGTCTTGTCCAAGTATTTATTTGATTATAACGGTATCCACATCACCTCGGTTTTTTTTGGGATTTTTATTCTCTGCAGTTATGGTAAACTAGTGAAGTTAATACGTCTAAATAAGTTAAATAAATGTGATGGTGTTAAGAGATATTTTGTCCCATTTTGACTTGAAAATTGATTCCAATTCATTTTGATCAGACGGATTTTTCTTTTTAACTTCCTGATTAACAAGTCCCCATGGGTTGAGATCAAGGGAGTGTGATGGCCAATCCAAAACATGCACATCGTTGTAGCTTAAAAAGCTGCGAGCTAAGCGACTTGAGTCAGGGACCATTTTTTCTCGCAAATGGGGAAGCATGTCTTGTCTAAGTATTTCACAAATTTGATTTGATTTTGATCAATGGACCAACTCTGTCACGGGAGAACGCACCTATAAATATATGGCATATAATAAATGATTTAATTTTAAAATGATCGCTTCTTAACTCACACCATAATTGGTCCTCCGCCATGTTTGACTATTGGTAACTGATATCTAGGGGAGTATCTGTGTTTAGGTGGTCTACGTACGAAATTTATTCCATCGGAACAAAAAAAAAAAAAAATAATAAATTTATTTTTGTCGCTCTACAAGACTTTAGCACACTGTTCACTTAACCAATGCAGATACCGTTTTGCAAAGTCAAGGAACTCTCTTTTGTTGACTTAACTAATGAGTGTTTTTTTTGCCGGTCGTCTAGCAAACAAATTTGCCTTATTTAATCTACGGCGTGCAGTGTTGACTCCAATAGAGTCACCAATATATTCATTTGCGAAACTAGCAACGTCCACTGCCGTCCTTCGTGAGTCTGTCTTGATCAAATTTTAACATCTGAGGGTAGTAGTTTCTGTGGACGACCCCTTCTATACTTTTCTTTTTTCTCAAGTGAAATCGTGATGCAATACGACAAACAGAGGCTTTTTTTACTCTAAAGAGCAGTCCAATTTCACGCATGAATTTTCTTTCCTCTAAATCTTTAATAACAACTATTTTGCTATCAGTTGACAACTGTTTGTAATAGAAAAATGGAATTGCACAAATTCTATAAGAAGATTTTATTTGAAAAGCAATTATTAACTTACTGTTTGTTTCACTTTTATAATTAAATAAAAAATATTAAATTCTATGCAATAGAAATTAAAACAGAATGTTGTTAATTTGTATACTTTCAAATAAAAGAATAAACAGCTAAAAGAAGGAATGAATTGGTTACCACTATTCTAAAACACATGCTTTTAAAGATCACATGGCCCAGTGTTGCATTTTTTATGCTCGCAACTGTATGTATATATTTAAAGTTTGAGTTTTTTCCAATTAAAATTGCACTAAAACAATTATATAAATATTTTTTTTTCTAATTTCATTTTTATTGATCTATTCATAAAATACTTTTGCATTAGTGCATAAATATTAGTTTATCATTAATAAAAATCTAAATTCATTCCAATACTTGTCATGTTTTATTAACCATATTAAGTAGTATTTTATCTAAATTTTACAAATTTAATAGATTCAGCCAATAAAAAAAAGAAGATTCAATCATTAAGAATATAAAGGGCTAGCTAATAAAATTTGGAAATTATTTTGGGGATGCGGTAAATAGTTCTAGATATTGGAATCCATTTTTTTTTTTAAATAATTGACAGTAATTAGTACGAGGGCGGGTCAATATGTCCGTGACTTTTTAAATGAAACAGGTTTTTGAACAAATATTATTTTTCAACATAGTCTCCTTTGAGCTCTTTACACTTTGTCCAACGTTTGTCCAACGGTTTTTCAATTTTTTTTATTCCTTTCAAAAAATAAAATTTGTCGAGGTCATCAAAATAGTTTTGTTTGTGAGATGATTTCATAGATGGAGTCAAATCTCTTTTTCCGTCGAGACATTACTTCAGGTTTGGTAACAAGAAATAATTACTCGGGAATTTATCCGGAGAATAGGGCGGAGGAGGGAGCAATTCATAGCGTAATTCATGGATTTTTGCCATTGAAACTGTTATTTACAATTTTTTTCTCAATCCTCAAATCAAATGACACAGCTTTTCAAATTTTAACAGGACTAGTGTTGCCCTTTTAGTTAAGAGGCGGGAAATTTAAAAAGTCACGAACTTATTAACCCGCTTTCGTAATTCTTCCGAGAAATATTTGTATTTTAATGTTTTAAATTTATACGATTCTACACCATATATCCACAAATAATTATGTGGGACTTTAATATTTGTTTGCTGCTTGCGTATTTATTCACGTTTTATGTCGTCCTTTTTTTTAACTTGTTTTATTGGGACTTTACAATTTATAATTTAAAGTATTTTCTTTTAATAAAACTAATTACTACAAATTACCAGCTACAAGAAAAAAAAAAAAAACTTATCGTTAATACATTATGGAAAATTAAAAATATATTCTGCATGAGAAAATAAACATATGATTAATAGTATGTGGTTAATTCCAACATATTGTACGTTGCACAGTGTCGTGAAAGTCATATAACGAGTAAACAAAAATAAAAGGAGTAGTCGTAGAGCAGTATAGTTTGCTAAAGTTTTTTTGGACAAAATAAATTCTTGTTCAAAATTTGGATCTCCGACCTCTCATATAATCAGAAATGAAAAAAAAAAAATTATAAAATCGGAAAATTTGACAGCAGAGATACAAAAACTTGTAAGGATGCTTTATATATAAGTATCAAATAGTAAGGAATTTTTTTCCAAATCGGCAAACAGTATTATATAAATCGGTTATATATATCTCTTCTTTTTATTTTTTTTTTTTTTGCCCAAAAACTTATATAAAAAAATTCAAGAAAAATTATATTTTGATTAATTTTTTGTGATAATAGTACACTAAAATTTTTCGATACCATTTTATAGTACGATTTGTCTTTAGCCTCAAAAGGGGCCTTCGTTTCGGCGATTACTTCTTCATCGGCACTAAATTTCTTTTCAGCGAGCATTCTCTTAAGGACTGATAACAGAAAAAAGTCGCTGAGGGCAAGATCTGAAGAATACGGTTTTTGCCATCGTTTTCATTGTATTGATGAAACAGCACTTTCTTCTTCTTTAAATGGGGGCCATTTTACCGCGATTTTTTTTATAAGAGAATCAACACTCAGGAAACTCTTCCTACTTATTACTCATAATGTGTTACTTTCTTTGGAAAGGAGGGGGATAAAGGATTGATGAAAACTGGTGACAGATGAAGGATTTCAAATATGGCAACACTGCGATTGCGCGAGATAATAAATCTTAGAACAGTTGTTGCTCGCGATCTGATAGTAAGTTAGCGAAAATTGTTGAAGCTTTTTAGTTAATAGCCCTGTTATGTTATTTTACTTCGGTGGGGTTAAGTGCTATTAAAACACCGAAAGTGGTCTTGCGATATGTATGAGAAAGAGAAAAATCACATATGTATAATATTTTTTGAATCGAACCCGTAACCTTCTGTGTAACAGTCCAACGCTCTAATAATTACACCACAACGCCCACATTTCGTCTTTCAAACGCTCCAACAACGCTATGTAATACTCGCTGTTGATGGTTTCCCCCTTTTTAAGATAGTCGATGAATATTATTACATGCGCATCCCAAAATACTGATGCCATAACCTTGCCAGCTGAATGTTGTGTCTTTCCACGGCTGACTGTCGATTGGACTCCGGCGTTAAACGATGGAGCCATGTTTCATCCATTATCAGATATCGACGCATAACTTCGGGTTTATTGCGATTAAAAAGGTTCAAATACAACTCAGAATCATTAATTCGTTGTTTTTGGTTGATTGTAAGCTCGCACGGCACCCACTTTGTACAGAGATTTCGCATAGCCAAATATTCATTCACGATATATCCTATGATATTTTTAGAGCCAAGGCTTGGCTTCAACAGTGTTTTTTTTAAAGCAATGCTTTATTAACACACGAAGTTCCTTTTTTCCATTGTTTTTGAACAAAAGTTGTTTCACCTAAAATACTATATCTCACAAACTAATAGTCCGAATATACACTTGTGGTTTCAAAGGTTAGGGCTAAC
This sequence comes from Eustalomyia histrio, assembly GCA_949748255.1. Classification (NCBI taxonomy): domain Eukaryota; kingdom Metazoa; phylum Arthropoda; class Insecta; order Diptera; family Anthomyiidae; genus Eustalomyia; species Eustalomyia histrio. The sequence continues at coordinate 52,626,557 of OX456527.1, forward strand.
TAAAAATCATATGGATTTCATTCTTGTAGCGCCATCTATGTGTCACCCTACAAAATTTTTAGCAAAACTGTTGTTAATGAATTTTTATATTTATGGAGTTTCATTAATATCATGAAGTTTTCTTTAAATTTTTATTTGTTTTCTTTTTAATTATTTAAAATGTAAACCTTATGAGAATTATAAACAGCAGTGTTTGGCAAACGAAATAAATTATTTGAAAGTTTTTTTTTTCTCAAATTTCACATCTGATTTTGTTTTTGTGAATTGATGAAATATTTATGAAACATTTGTTATAAATTTTTATGAAACACTTCATTAATTTATGAAAATTTCATAAATTCTTTATCATGAATTGATCAAACAGTTTCATCAATATGATAAAACTTTTTTCCCTGAGCATATATAAAATCAAAATTTTTTGATTTCTTGAATTGCATTTCACTATATTTGACCACCAACATAACACTGTGCGTCGTATGCTTGATGGTCTAAAATTAAAATAAGTGTGTCGTTAGAAAATTTTAAAATTTTAACCACAAATCATAATGGCACAAAAAAGTATTTACTTATAATTACATATATATGTATAGGAAATATTCTAGTACATAATAACGTCATGTTTTATAACGTAAAACTATGTTTTTGCAAAAATTTTAAACAAATCCATTTACAAAATTATTTTTTAATATTGAATAACAAAGAAATAAAAAATGGTATTAAAAAATAATTTATAAGACTAAAACGTCCACAGAAGTTTGTGCAAACTGCTTTTAAGAGTTTTATAAAGGGTGAAAATTAAAAAAAAAAAAAACTCGGAAAATTTGGAAAGGCGAATAAAATATTTTTTTGGGGCTATAAATTAAAGCGTGCCGGCAACAAAACTTTGGTAATGGGTGCGATATTCTCATGCATTACCTTGTAATGATAGCTCGTTACCTTTTTCATTATTTGCAAGCATAAAGTAATAAGTTACTCATTATTGATTACGTAATATATGATTTATAAATATATTTTTAGATACATTACTTTGTGTTTCTTTGTAAGCAAAAGGGTAATGTACGTTTGTTTTGATAACACTAGCGAAAAAACGAAGCGCAACAATTCATTTAAGTTTAAAGCAATAAAATACCATATGCGTCGATAGCTCAGTGGGTAGAGTTCTTGGCTGGCAACCAGATTTCCCTGGTTCGATTCCCATCTTGACCACATTATTTTTAATTACGAATATTTTAAATAAAATATTTGTAATCATTTTTTTTTTTAATAAAAATTCCTCTTTTTTAAAAATCTATTTTTAGACACATTACTTTTTCCATTATCGTAACCATATAAGTAACCCCTTACATTATCACCTCTAAAGTAATGGGTATATACATTACTTTGAGGCTCCTCGCCTGTAAAATTCATCAATGAAGTAAGGTGTAAAGTATTCCATCGGCCCCTATGGCTATACATTACTTTACCCATTATTTGGTAATGTGTGGTTTTGCTGGGCCATGTACTTTTTAAATATTATTTCATGCAAATATTGCCCGCGGCCACGCTGTAGGTGGTGCATCTGTTAGCTACGGGTTTGGCATACTTTTTCCAGCATTTAGGGCGGTATCTCACCGATGGCAGCCGTAATGTTGTTTTCCTGGGTTGGAATTGTGGCTGGCTTGTCCCTGTACACGGGAGACTTCACGTATTCCCCCAAAAAAAGTGGTGGGGTCAAATCGCATGGTCTTGGCTGTCAATGGACTGCTCTAAAACTTGAGATTAATAGCTCACCAAACTCACCTCTCTATAGGTTTATGGTATCGGGTGCTTTGTGGCATGTGTCATCTTGAAAACCACATGTCAACCACATGTCAACTAAGTTCAATTCATCAATTTTGGTCAAAAAAAATGGGTAATCATCGCACGGTACCTTGTTCCATTGACTGTAAAGCTGCGATTTTAATCGTTCTTGAATAAGTACGATCCTACGGTGCTGCCGGCTTACAAACTGCACCAAACAGTGCATTTTATGCCTTCGTTGGCAGCTCTTAAACTGCCTCTGGCTGCTTTTCACATCAAATTCGGCAATTCTGTTTGTTGATGACGTACCCATTGAGCCAATAATGGGCTTCGTCAGTAAAGACAATTTTTCGATAGAAAACACATTTCTCACACAGCACGAATTTTGGTAACAAAATTCAATGATTTACTTACTGAGCATCTTGGCATTGCCACACTGAAAAACTAAATAATGAAAAAATTACCTTTTATGATAAAAGTTTTTATATTATGATAATTGTAGTTGTTTTTTTTTAATAAAATACAAATATATAAAAATATATAAAAGTCAAATATATATATTAAAAAATATATAAAATTTTTGTAATACTCATAAAATGGAAACAACTTAAAATGATTCTCTCTAATGATAGTGGCATATTCAAATATGTTATTGTGTCATGTTTTATTTTTCATTATTTATTTATTTTTATCAGCTATAAAGCTTTTATGCTAATTACATTAAAATTGCAATAATTAGGACTAGGACCTTGTGTGGTAAATAAATTACATACAATTTGTTGCTTATGATGTGTGTTGGTTGTTTGTTGAGTTGGGTTCTGTAGTGAAAAATTAAAAAAAACAAAGAAATAAAAATAATGTTTGATAGGGTAAATAATCAGTTTTTATTAGAATGGTGGTTTTTATTATATTTTCCGCTGATATAATATTAGGCGTCCTTTATTACACCTAAAGTAGAGGCTTTACAGAAAAATTCTGTTTGAGCCATTATATATTCAAAGTTACCAACTTATTTCTATATTTGAATAGATACCAACTGTTACACTCACATTTTTATTTTGTTAAAAATAATCTAAAATACATATTAAATTAATCGAAAATACAATCAAAAAGAGGACTACTGATTTTTCAATATTTCAGCCCAAATAGTTCATTTCAAATAGTAAAAGCAATCGAAAGTCGTTTAAAATAACCATAAATTTTTTATTGCCAAACGTAAAAAAAAAACGATTTTTGTGGTTTACTTTTCAAATTAATTCTTTTTTATTTGTATGTAATTTTCCACACACAAGATGTATATATTTTTTATTTTATATGTGTGTATGTATATTCGAATAATTTCTTGTAATTTTTATTGAAATATTTTGTATATAAACAAACTATTTTGGTAAAAAAACAATAAGGAATTATATGAATTTCTATTTTCAAAAAAAAATAGAAATGTAACAATCAAAAAATTAACAAATAGCGAATCATTTAAGTTACCTTATTTAATAACGATCTGCATAATTCTTTTGTTAAAAAAACTACTTTTTTCTGAAAGAAATTTTTTTTTTTTGTAACTTTACCATTAAAATTTTTACAAATTTTTTTCTAAAATGAATTTTTTTACGTAAATCTGGTAAAAATAGTAAAGCCTGGTACAAATCCGATCAAAAACGGGATTTCTGTCAATACCGAAAGAGAATATTTAGTTCAGAAAGCTTTATTTGGTCGAAATAAAAAAATTTTTTAAAGTTATCAATATTTTCGCATAATTATGTAGAATTTTAGAAAAAAACAAAAAAAAAAACAAGTAAAAAAAGCCTTAAATTCGGCTGTGCCAAATATTTGAATACTCTCCACTAATATCCTAAAAATGTTCACTACTGGGTTTGATACAAATAATGTAAAAAACTTTTTGAAGTACAATTATGGAGGTGAAAAAATTTTTTGAGGTTAAAAACTTTTTTTGGATGTGAAAACACATTTTTTAATGTAAAAAAAAAATTTTGACGTGAAAAAATTTTTTTTAAGGTGAAAAAAATTTTTTGTGGTGAAAAAAAATACAAAATATTATTCACCTCTAAGCGACTGGTGAAAAAATATATATTATGTGCCAGTCGATAACATGACAGTGTACTAAAATACACCGATTTGTGTGGAAAATTTAGAGGTGCCTTCACATTTTCACTCATAACTTTTTAACCGCTGGACCGATTTTGCTCATTTTCAATACCAAACAGCTCGGGAGGATGTCCAATAATCTGGATAAAAATTTAGACCCCCGCGTGCGTTTCCGCGTCGTGATCGCCATTTCAACAGACGGACATCGCTAAATCGACTTGAAATCGCATAAGGATCACGATTATATATACTTATGGAGTCTTAGACCTATATTGAAATGAGATAAATTCATCAAAATTTAAGCCACACAAGAAATGAAAGTATATTATACTCAAGTATTTTTTGTAGAAAGTAATAGTGTAAAAATAACAGGGTTATAAGTAAAGGGTAAATATCGAGTTACTTTGCATTCAAGGGAAAAACATTTTTTGCGCGCCCAATCTATCGGAAAATGTGCGGGGTGTGCAAAAAATAAAACTTGTACTTCATATAATGTTGTATGTATGTGTCAGTACATTTGTCATTTTCCATACGCCTGAATGACAAGTAAATAGATTTAATTATAATAGTTTATACCAACTGCAAAATGGAACACACGTATGAATTTAAAATTTAAACATTTAAATATTACAACATCAACTTAGAAGACGAGTAGAAGAAGTTTTTCACCATTTAATAACAAATATTTATTTTATACACAATTTGTTGACTTTCTCAACCATTTAACTTTAATGTTAAACGACAAAGTGTCTTCTTTTACTTGTAATTATAAATATTAAATGATGGAAACCCATGCAGGTACAGTTGGGGGTTGTACTACAAAAAAAAAAAAAAAACAATTTACATACAATAATACTATTCATAGTCTTTGTATTTATAATTTTTTTTAGTATTAAATATGCAAAATGCGAAAAAAATCAGCTGATATTGACACAAGTAAATGTTGGCTATTATTCGAATTTTCTATTATCATATTTAATACGTTTGAGTGTATGTAAACGACAAGTCTTCTTACCCTTACTTCTTTCACTCGAAATCATATACAATTTATACAAAAAATTATACTCTTAAACTGCCCAGTCAGAAAAGCAGGCCGCTGGTAAAAATGTTTTCTCAATGTTTTTTCAAAAAGCTTCGCAAAATTACTGGCGAAACATAATTTTCAACATTAACTTTGACAAAACAAAAAATGATATGGCCTTAAAATAAAGAGACGTGCTTTCAATTTTTTAATTATTAAATTATTACTATGGTAATGGCAAACCACCCATAGAACAAGAATCGCATTGTGCCTAATGGCCATATATTGCTCTGTATACCATGATGCATGCTTATGTATTTATGATTATATCCAAATCCATGTATGACAATGTATGATTACCATTTATATATATTATACTATATATTTCCATTTTCACATGGGTTGCATAATTAATATGACTAAAAATTTGATATATTTTCTCAACTTAAAAATTGTGATTTTACTTTTTAAATTAATGGTTTTTAAATTAAAACAAATTAAATATCAAATGTCATTCGGGATATTTATGTCAAATTAAACAAATTTTAAACTACAAAGTCTCAATGACTTTCCACTGCACAGACAGGTTACCAATGACATATGTCAAACAAGAATTTTCGAACCGTATAGTTATTTTGACATTGCAGTGATTAGCAAAATGAGATAGAAAACATAAACTCCATAAAAATTGTATGAAATATATTTTATTGTATATCTATCCCCTTCTGTGTACCACTACATTTTTGACATTTCTTTTTACTCATTTTCTAGCCGTCATTTTGATTCAATCAGCTGTTTCCTGTTCCATTGTAAATGGTTTTTTTTTAAATGCATGTTTTTATATAGAACAAATTTTGAATCAAATTCTGAATTTATTTTTGGAAAATTCAATATACTGGATGAAAATTGCAGTTTCAATTTGTATTATTAAAATATTAAATTCAATTTTGAAATCAAAAGTCTAAATTTTTTTTTACTTTCATCTAATTTTAATTTAAATAAAAACTGTATTTTTACAAAACTCCTACACAGTAAAAAAACGTATTGTTATTCTTAATTGCAGGTTTTTATTGAAAATTTAAATTTTATGCAAAAATATCGTTTTTACTTCTAATATTCGCAATATGAATTGAAAAATATAAATTTCTGTTAACAAATTTCCTATTTCAAATAAAAAATTCCTTTACTTTTTAAATTTATAAATTCAAACTGTAATATAATAAATTTAAATTGCAAATAAATAAATTTAAATCACATTAAAATTATTCAAATTTCTTATATTAAATTAATTTTCCACACTTTAAGGAAAAAATATTAAATCAAAGAAAACACAAAAAAAATTTGTTTCTCAACATAATCTCTATAATTTCTCAGTGGTATTCAATAGCTTGGATACCCTGTTTGTTTATAATAAGAACTAGTTCCTCTTCATTGTTGGCAAGTCTTGTACCACCAAGTTTGGAAATAGAAAATAATCAGAGGGAGCTAAATCTAGCGAATAATAAGGTGCGAATAAGAGCAATTCGAATTTTTAATTCATTGATTTGGCCCAATTCGGCCAAGTTTTTTCATGTAAAAATTCACTGAGTTAATTTATTTTTGATTTTGATGATGAAGGTTGCCCATTTTTTTTTACCAAAGTAATAGCTACGAGGGTGGAACAATAAGTGACTTTTCGAATTTCCCTCGTAGTTATATAAAATGCAACACTGCTCCCACCAAGTACCACTTGTTAATAGACTACTGTCAAATTTTGAGCAAGTTCCGTCATTTACTTTGCGTTTAACAGCTGTTCAAAACATACAACCTCGGGGATTTTTTAAAAATGGAAAAAAGTGAATTTCGAGTGCTTATTAAACATTATTTTTTGCTAAAAAAACCGTTAATCAAATCAAGTAAAAACTAGATAACTGCTATGGGGACTCTGCACTATCGATTTCAATGGTAAAAAAGTGGTTTACTGACTTTTGTTGTGGCCTTACCAGCACGGAATATGCCGAACGTTCCGGACGGCCAATTGAGGTCAATACACCCGAAAATGTCGAAAAATCCAAGATATGGTGTTGGCCGATCGAAGAGTAAAAGTGCGTGAGATTGCTGGTGCCATAGGCATTTCATATGGCAGTGTGGTTTCGATTTTAAAAGGTCAGTTAGATTTAAGAAAGCTGTGTAAAAACTTCAAAGGATTGTTTAGAGTTGTTTAACCGCAATTGCAATGAGTTTTTGCGGCGTGTTGTAACTGTGGATGAAACATGGATCCATTACAACATTCCGGAGACCAAGTAGCAGTCTAAACAATGGATTTTTCCGGGTGAACCGGCTCCGAAGAAGGCCAATGCAAGTTTGTCGGCCAATAAGGTGATGGCAACAGTTTTTTGGTATGCACGCGGGATAATCCAAATCGATTACCTTCAAAAGGGAAAACAATAAACGGCGAATATTATTATGCCAAACGAATGGCTCGGCGGAATGGCTCGGTGGAAAGAGATTTAGCTCCAACGATGAAATTATTGATCAATCAAATGCCTATTTTATTTATGTACCTCGAAAAATTATATTTTTTTGGAAGGGAGATTATGTTGAAAAATATTTTTTTTTTGCAAAAAAAAAACTGTGTCATTCAAAAAGTCACGCACTTATTGATCCGCCCTCGTAATTTCATAGCAGTATACTTTTCCACATAAAGTATCCAAAATTTTTTGAAACTTTTAACAAAGCAAAAAAGTATCAAAAACAAACTGCACTCAAAAATCTCTTTCCAACGATACCACATTTGCAATACCTAAAAGCTTAAAAACGAAAAAGACCCAGTTTTGAACCGCTTTTTGACCTCCTTAAATTCCGAGACGACTTAAAAGCCAAAGCAAATTGATATTAGATTTTTTTTTTTTCTATCACTTATCCAAATTTCATCAACATTAGAGTGTTTAGTTTAAGGTACTTTCCTTGTGAGTCCATTCTACAATTTGTGGGTTTTTTGTGTGTCAAAAATATTTCCAAATAACTGCTCCAATGGTAAGACAAAAATGTAAACAACTCCAGAAATATGGACTTGAATTTAAGCGTTGATTTAAACTTCAATTCAATAGGATGAATTTAAATGAAATTGTACTTTGTTTTTTTTTACAGATTGTGAAATTTCAATGTGTAAAAAACTACAATTGCTATTGAATATTTTGTTATTTGAATTTTATGAGGAAGCTTTTCCCAAATTATATCCGGTTTTAAAATTAGACCTATTTTATAAACTATGTAAGTCCATTTATATACATAAGTAATTTTGTCCATAGATTATTTAAAATAATAAAAACGAATATATGAAAACGATTGTAAATCACAGATGTCGATACAAAGTTTCACAAGGACTTAACAATTATATTAGTCCCATTAGACTTGTGTTGTATACTTTAGTAGTAGATGATTATATTTTTAACCACCATTAAAATTGAAGTTAAGGTAGAATATCTATGTTATATTTTATATACAAATTTACTTGTCAATATTAAATGCAATTTTACAGTTTTTTTTTTTTTTTTTTTTTTTTTTTTTTTTTTTTTTATTGTGGTTCCCATTCATCTTTAATGTGTGGGTTGTTTTATTTGTCTTTTTAGTTGTTTGGACTATAAAAAAAAGTCATTTGTTGTGGCATTTTTATTAAGAGTTGTAATTATTTTGGTTGCCCAGGGATCCTAATGCATATTTCCCCTAATTTCATAAAAAAATTATTGTCCTTTTTCTATCTATTTCATTTCGTGTTTAAAGTATTTTTTTTTTCCAAATACAGAATATTTAATGATCAATTTATGTGTAGGATTTTTATTGGCCCTTGTTTGTGTCTCTGTCATCCTTTTTACAACAACAATACATATGGTATGGTGTGTTGTGGTCAACACGGTCGTTTTTTTTTACCACCCTTAAGGTAAATTACTATCTAATTCTAGTTACTAGTTTTGATCTATGTTAGCCTTTGAGATACAGTCATATTTAGAATACTATAAAACAGGTGGAGTTTTCTTACTTTTAGGGGCTGAGTGGTGAGAGCTAATAAGTTCTGATTGGTCAATTTCCGTTTTGACCACATCAATAGATTTGTACTTTCCAATTTAAAGTTTTATTTCCAGTTAAACATTATTCTTTTCTACTTTAAAACTTTTCCAAATAAATAACCTGGTCTTTATTTCAATATCCGTTAGTTAATAGTGTATTTTCAGACTGTACAGTTGTTCCAAATTTTGTCTGTTAATTTAATTTTTTAATATTCAATATTTTATACATTTTGTGATAATTAGTGCAACTATAAAATAAAAATATTATTAAATATAATTATAATTGTTTTATGTATATTGTCTACATAACAGATTAACATATTGTTATAAAAATTTAATTTTTTTTTATAAAAAAAAATCCTACAAAAAAGAAACAATTTTTTAACAACATTTTTTAATAAAGTGAAAAATAATATTTGAAAGGTAATAAATTTTAATCTCTATATACTAATTTCAGATCTCATAAATTTTACTAAATACAATTTTGAAATTTATAAACTATTATCAACAAAAAAAAAAGAAACATTTTGAAGTATAAAATTTGTAATATAGAAGAATTATAAAATCTTAAATGTAAAAATTGGATAAAAATAACGGGAAAATATTTATGGTTAGTAGCACTACTTTGAAAAAACTACGTCTAAAATTTAACATAAATCTTTCTGATGTTTCGACGTAAAATAAAATCGATTGGAATCAATTCAATTTCAAATAAAATTAGAAAACCCACAAAAATTTAAATAGTTTTATTCAAAATCCGTTTAAATTTTCGTGGATTTACTTATTTTTAACTTAAAGCCAATTTATTTCAATAGATTCTATTTTAAATTGTATACGTGTTATCTAGAGTGTAACAGATTTAGAGTGTAACAGATTTAGAGTGTAACAGATTTAGAGTGTAACATGTTTAGAGTGTAACAGATTTAGAATGGACCAGGTTACTGTGCTGCAGACCTTTAGGAATTGATGCAATCATCAAAAATAATTCAAATTTTAAATAGTTATTTAATTTTTTTAAATTCGCGAATTAACTTTTTTTCAACACGAATTTGAAAACTTTCAATTTTCAATTGGCAAGTTGGCAACCGAAACGAATAATTAATTTAAATGCACATAATTTTCATTTAAAAACGAATATTGTGTTCTTGAAAAAGGGTGATCAAATAAGATTAACCCCCTTAATTTTATAAGAAAAAAGGAATAAGTCTTCTGAAGGAATTGCATGTGTTTTGTTTTTGTTACATAACAATGAACACAAAATTTCTCTAATGGAATAATTCTGATCGCCTGGTAAAAAAAGGCCACACCTATTTTCTGCTAAATTTTGTATTTTATTATAATACACACAAAATAATGTCAGCAAAATTTATTTAAATTTAAAAAGCGAAAAGCCGTGTGGTAAAAATTTTCTGTAAAATAAAAAAAAAATAAATAAATCTATCCCATTTATAGAAAGACAACTGAAAATTACACTTAAATAGCTGGAGTTTATATTACTCACTGTAATTTCATTTAAATTAACTCAAAATTTTTAACTATTAAAAACCTGACAAATCAACTGTTTTTAATTTTCGATTAAAATAATGGTCATCTTAATAATTAATCTTCTTAAATCTTAATAATTACTTCATCTGAATGAAAATTTTAATTCCTCCATTAATTATGTTTCTATGGTTTAAAATTTTTTAAAAATATTCTGACTTTATATGCAAACTTCTGGCCAGTATTATAGTCAGTAAGAAGTACGATTTTTTATTAAAATTTTACTTAAGAAATTTTAAACCAAAATGTCTTAACCCTGCCGCTGGTTTAAAGCAACACCTACTCTCAAAACCCAATAAGCTTAGATAGAAGATCGGTATAACGATGCAATAAAAAGAGTTCGATAGAAAATTTGTACAACGATGCAATAAAAAGCGTGCGACACTTTGAAGTTTCTAGCTATACAAATAAGTTAAACAGTTATGCAAATTATTATAACAGGGGTGCCATATAAAGTTTTTTTTTAAGACCTCAATTTTTTTTATAGCAATGTTTAGAAAAGTTATTTAAATATAGAAAGAAGAAATTAAATTTTGATAAAATCTTAAACCGTTAAGTGCACAAAATTTAAACTTTAATTATGAATACCGCCAATAGGGGGCGCAATAAAAGTACAAAAGCAATAAAATGCTAATTACAAAAATCAATACATCTACTAAATTTAATGAAAAAATTCTCACGGTATCGACCAGCGGTATGAAATGAGTTAAGCATACTTTAAGCAAAAAATCGCCTTTATTTTTAAATAGACAATAAAGAAGTCATAAAATTTTCTATGCTAGTGTAGGTTGATATATTTGATAACAAAATCTGACATTTGATATGGCCGATTTTAAGTGTAATTGTATTACGGCGTCCTACATAATCTACTTTGCAATGTAAAAATAATTTTGTCTCTTTAATAGAAATAAATTAAATTTAGAAATTTTAAATTAAATAAACATTTAGAGCCGGCAATATATCTAAAAAAAAACAACCAGATTTAAACACTAACCTTTTGTTAATTTCATACATTCCAGACATTTATAACTATTAGACACTAAGCTCTACTTTATTTGAGAGAGAGTTAGCAGATTTTTTAGAACTTATATTGAACAACCAAACATTGAAATAGCGGTTAATAAGTGTTGTCTCAAAAAAGCTTACCCGGTTAAAAATAATTTTTTAATCAGATGCAATTAGATAATGAAATTATAAGTTAATTATATAAAACTACTCTGCGGGAAAAAGAGGGTTAGTTGGGGATTGGGACCTGTCCCGTGATAGGTGAAAACTGGACTGGCTCCGAAAGTACATATCACGAGATAGGTGAAAAGAGAACCGGTTCCTAAAGTACCTTCCATATGGTTTTGAAGTCATGACATGTTCTCTTAGACCAGTCTTGTGACATGTCACAGAGGGCAATTGACCCCCTCCTAGGACCTGTGTACAGCAAAATTAATCCCATAAAAATCAATTTGGATCCAAAACATTATGAAGAATACGTTCTAAATGTACCAAATTAGATCTTTTAATTCAAAAAATTGTTGTAAAGGAGATAGAAAAAGAGTTAAATATACATATTGAAAGGTATTGAAAGATGAAGGATTTTAAATATGGCAACACTGTAATTGAGCGAGATGATAATTCTTAGAACAGATGTTGCCCGCCATATGGTGAAGAGTTGGCGGGATTGTTAAAGCTTTTTAGTTTAGGAAATATACTATTTCAAAAGTCACTTCGCTAAACTATCATGATTTTTATTCGCTTTGAAACATTTGTTTTATTATATTGTTATTCAATAAAGTTTTATTAAAAATAACATTTTGTAGTCAAAAATATTATTAAGGACTATCAAGATTTACAATATTGATGTTGCCTCGCTAGGGATAAAAAAAGAAATTTTTTAATTTTTTAAAAAAGAAATTTTTTGAAAAATATTTTTTTAATTTTTTTTATAAAGAAATTTTCTTAAAAAGAAATTTTTTAATTTTTTTTTTAAATATAAATTTTTTAAAAAAGAAATTTATAAATTTCTTAAAAAAGAAATTTTTTGAAAAATATTTTTTTAATTTTTTTTATAAAGAAATTTTCTTAAAAAGAAATTTTTTAATTTTTTTTTAAATATAAATTTTTTAATTTTTTTTTAAATATAAATTTTTTAAAAAAGAAATTTATAAATTTTTTAAAAAAGAAATTTATAAATTTTTTAAAAAAGAAATTTATAAATTTTTTAAAAAAGAAATTTATAAATTTTTTTTTAAAGTAATTTTTTTTAAAAAGTAATTTTTAAGAAGTAATTTTTTTTAAAGTATTTTTTTTTTAAGTATTTTTTTTTAAAGTATTCTTTTAAAGAAATTTTTTAATTTTTTTCAAAAATTTTTTTAATTTTTTTTAAAAAGAAATTTTTTAATTTTTATATTTTTTTTTTAAATTTCTAAATAACATTGTATTGATTATAAAATATATAAAATATTTTACATAGACGAATTGAATATTTTTTTCACTGGTTTATTATCAAATTGTTACAATCTTAAACAAATTCATAATAAATAATTGCCGCAATAAATTAAAAAAAATTTAGGTATATACTTTTTTTTCTAAAAGCATCATCATTATAATGGTTGGCAACAAGAGCAACATCATACATTTGCTAACATAAAACTGCGTTATATATGCTATTCTAGGTCGATTTATAAGACCTACCCATATTTGAGATTATGACTATAGATGACACTTGTGTTTAACACATAAAAATTTGTTGTATTTTATTTTCACCAATATTGTACACTGTTTTTTTTTTGTACACCGAAAAGAGTTATTACTTGATAAAACTAAAAAAATTCCATCGTTTTTTTTTGAATTTTATGTAAAATATTTGGATTAATCAAAAAATTGTCTTATATATTAGAATATGCACAAAAGTTTTTGAAAATTTTTATTAAGATGAGGTTTTTTATTAAATAAAATTTATTGAACTCTTTTTTTTTGCTTGTTTCTTGTTGTTATTTTAAACAAAAAAAAAGCGAAACGTATGAAAACTATAAGCATTTAAAATTGGCGAAGAAATTCAAATGTGATCAAATTTTTCTATTAAATGTGAACAAATTTATTTTTTTTTTACTATAATAATTAGTTGTTTTTACTGTTTAATAGCAACTGCAGTTATTTTAATTATTAATTTTAGATAATTTTACCAACATAATTCTATGAGTGACAATTAGAAGAAATCAGCTGGACAATATTTTAAAAACATGTAATATTTAAAGCATTTTAAAAGTCCATACAATGTTAGTGATTTTTTTGTATACGGCGAATTATAAAATTTTTTACTAAAATTATCATTTCTTTTAACATCGAAATGATTTTCACGAATAATATTTCTTAATTCTTTTGTTTTTTAATAAAATATGAAAATTTTTTATCGGCCAAAATTTGCAAATTTAAAGCTCAAACTTACGCATTTATGAAAAAATTTACTTTTTTTCAAACAATTTAGCGTAAAACTCGCAATTATTAATAATGAAATTTTTTCGATTTTGTTTTATTGCGTTGTTAGTTGATTTTACTGCATAGTTATCTGATATGACTGCGAAATTAGTGATTTTACTGCATCGTTAGTTGTTTTTATCTGTCAGTTGATTTTACTACGTAGTTAGTTAATTTCAATCTATCGTCAGTCGATTTTACTACGTCGTAAGTTGACTTTACTGCAAAATTAGTAAATTTTACTGTAGTTAATTTTTATGCATCGTTAGTTGTTACTGCTAAATTAAATTAATTTAAATGAAATTATACTTAAATTATTGTATTATTCACAATTGATTTTACCGACATCAAAGATCTCTGATTAAATCTTCTTTGCTTAATTTCTAATACCGTAATTTCTCATTACGTAATTTCTCTTTATAAAATATTTTATTTTAATACTATTTTATAAAAATTTTATTATTAAATCTCTATTATTTATTTTGATTAATGCATTTTAATGTCGTTTTTAATTTAGACCTTTTAGTTCTTTGTTTTCAATTAACATCTATTAAACAGAATTTTTAATTTTATGCAATAAAACAAATAACGAATTCTTCTAGCAACCTAATTAAAATTAATTAAATGTTTTTTTTTCATACCCGGCTAAAAATAATTTTTAAATCAGATCCATTTAGATATTAAAAATGGTTCTGTACAATTGGATAAAATGAAATAAAATTAATATACGAGTTCCAGGTAATAAGTATTCAAGCTTAAGGTCTATTTTTAACAAAATTATTTATTTGTTATCCAATACCTATTACCTGGAATCTTTAAAATTAAAAAAAAAAAAAAAAAAATCTCTGAAGAAGCTATCCATTGAGATAGCGAAATATTGGATAACAAATAAATAATTTTGTATAAAATAGACCTTAAGCTTGAATACTTATTACCTGGAATTTGTATTAAAAAGGTCGAAGAAATTGAACTGAATAATTTATTAATATACGAGTATATAAAAATATATGGTTTCATTTTACGGAAGCGTATCAATAAGTCCGTGCCTTTTCGAACTTCTCTCGTAGTTATATGAAATGCAACACTGCTCCCATCAAGTATCACCTTTTAATAGACTACTGTTAAATTTTGCCGTCATTTACTTTGCGTTTAACAGCTGTTCAAAACATACAACCTCGTGGATTTTTTTAATGGAAAAAAGTGAATTTCAAGCGCTCATTAAACATAATTTTTGCGAAAAAAAAACCGTTAATCAAACCAAGGAAAAGCTTGATAAATACTTTGGGGACTCTGCAGCATTGATTTCAATGGCAAGAAAGTGGTTTACTGACTTTCATTGTGGCTTTACAAGCACGGAAGATGCCGAACGTTCTGGACGCCCAGTTGAGGTCTCTACACCCAAAACAATTGAAAAAATTCACGATATGGTGTTGGCCGATCGGAAATTGAATGTGCGATTGATGGAAGACATAGCTATAACTCAGAATCGAATTCAGTTTCCACCTTAATTTTTTATTTTTTTTTGCATAAATGTAGATAAAGGTTCAATATTAAACAGCCATTAAAAAAAAAAAATTTGAGAAATATGGAGTTGAACCCTAGACCCCAAAAAGTTACCTTTGACCCTTCCAGCGAAAAAATTTATATTGCATATCATCTAAAAAATAAGACTAACTCGATTTTTTTTTATCTCGTATAGTTTAAAAGCTATAGTCCTTTTTCTGACGATACATTAGCCTTTTTGCCATTTTCATGACGTTATATTTCGGAAACCGGAAGGGTCTGGACTCTGAAATTTGTCATGAACTTGTAAGACTGTTGTGGTGAATTTCATTGAAATCGGAGATGATCGGTCCGAATGGTGATTGAGCTCATGTGTTTTGACTCATATATGTTTAATGATACTAAAATTTTAACAAACGATATCTTACAATTTAATTTAATTTTTATTTGGGTACATAATTATTTGTTTAAATAAACTTTTTTATGTTTATAAATTCTTTTCCGAAACAGTAGGAAGGTATGATTGTGCAAAATATAAAAACCACCTCCATTTAAATACAAACAATGGAATGGAACGTATTAATGGAATTTATTATAACTATTTTGGAATGAATACTTGCAAAATAAATATTAATTCAAATATTCTGCAATATTGTCACTGTAGGTGTATTACGAAATAAAAATTAGATTTGATATTATCTTGGGCTTAAAAAAATTTAATTTGTAACTTTCAAAGAATTAAAACTTTGGATTTAATTTATTAAACATTGAAAATATCATTCTCTATGAACTAAAATGCTTGCAGGGACTTTATTCTATTTCGAATTAATTCTCTCGTTGTTTAATTTTCTCGTGAAGTAGTTTTTTATGGAATCATTAAAAAACAAATTGATTGATGTATTTATAAAATTTTCTAGACACCTTATTACAAACATTTCTGAGTGTATACTTTGTTTCATTTTGGTGTTATAAAGAAATTTCCCGACTTTTAAATACAAACAATTGTAACAAATAGTCTACTGTATATAGTCATATTGTTATTAGTTATAATAATTTAAAAAAATATATTAAATTATTTGCAAAATACAACAAAATTCATTCATAAACTTATTGAAATGTACAACAAGAAGTTGTACATTATTAAATTTTGTTGCTGGTGTTGTCTTGACTTCAATTCACCAACACCTGTTGTTTAAACAAAAAATATACTGAAATGAAAATACCAAACTCAACATAACATTAAAAAAAAAAAATCGTACAAATACTTTAAACAGAAAACAATCCATCCAACTATATTTTCATTTTGTCTGTATGACGACTATATAATTTTTAAGGTGATACTTAATTGTATGGATAATTGTTTAACCTGTTATCTGTTCAATTTTAATATTACAGTTATAAAATAATATTTGTAGCTGTACGAATTAATTGTGTTTAAGGTAGTATCTTTACAAAACGTGCAATAACTTTTGAATGAAATGGAGAATGGAGGCAAATTAAAGAAAATATTTTTATTTATTTAAGTTAGCTCATACCGACCGATTTCCCTCCTCTCTATAGTGTCGAAACTATTTGAAAAAATACTGCAAAAAAGGCTATACAACATTCTAGAATCCAATAACACAATACCAAACCATCAATTAGGATTTCGAAAAAAAAAACACTCTACAACTGAACAGCTTCATAGAATCACCAATGAAATTAAAAATGCTTTTGAAGACACAAAAGTATGTTTGGCATTGCCCAAGCGTTTGATAAGATTTGACACCCGCCGCTCTTAATTAAACTTTCGGAAGTTTTTCCAACAAGGTACTGTAATATCTATATCGAAGACAGATATTTCCAAGTCAAATATGAAATGAAAACATAAATGCAGGAGTCCGTAAAGGTAGCATCCTTGGACCCTTGCTCCATCTCATTAACACTAAAGATCTTTTTATTACGGAAAATACGAAAGTTGCTACATTCGCAGATGACATTGCAATAATAGCAGTTGGAAACTCTACCACTGAAACATCAAAAAACCTACAGATTGCTATAAATAAAATTACTTTTTGGGCATCCAAATGAAAAATAAAAATTAACAATTCAAAATCAGTTCACGTAAACTTTTCAATAAACATGCAACAATATGTTCCAGTAACAATGAACAATATAGAAATTCCGCACTCAAAAACAGTAAAATATCTTGGCATGACATTGGATTCCAAACTAACATGGGGGGATTACATAAAAAAAAAAAAAAGAAAAACGAACTGGAAATTAGGTATAGAAAACTGTATTGGCTAATAGGAAATTATTCTCAAATGTCAACACCAAATAAATTATTAATTTATGAACAAATTGTTAAACCAGTATGGAGTTATGGTATCCAGTTATGGGGATGTGCAAAAAATACTCACATAAACAAAATAACAGGTCAATTGAAAAATCCCCGGCCTACCATACTTAAACACATTTTTTTTTGGCAAACTTCGTTTTTTTTATGCAACATAAGAAGTTCCCTTTAAGGAGTTTACACTGATTATAGCGACCCTCCAACTTTTCGATACCATTTTTGTAGTACGATTTGTCATTTGCTTCAAAATAGGCCTCAGTTTCGGTGATCATCTGTTCATTCGACGAAAATTTCTTCCCAGCGAGCATTCTATTGAGATCTGAGAACAGGAAATAGTCGCTGGGGGACAGATCTGGATAATACGGTGGATGCAGAAGTAATTCGAAGCCCAATTCATGGATTTTCGCCTTCGTTTTCAAGTCAGTGTGGTCAAAAGTGAGCTCGCGCGGCACCCACTTTGCACAGAGCATTCATTCAATTTCAATTTACAATCATTCAAAATTATTTTGTGGATTTTTTTTTGATGTTTTCGTCCGTAACAACCTCTTTTGGGCGTCCACTGCGTTCACCGTCTTCGGTGCTCATTTCACCTCGTTTTAACTTAGCATACCAATCCTTGATGGTTGATTTTCCTGGGGCAGTGTCCGGAAACTCGTCATCAAGCCAAGTTTTTGCTTCAAATGTATTTTTTCACTTCAAAAAGCAATATTTTATCAACACGCGAAATTCCTTTTTATCCATTTTTTTACAATAACAAAAGTTGCTTCACTCAAAATGCTATAATTCACCAACTAATGATCCGACAGCTGTCAAATTTATACACGTGTCTTTTGATATCATATCGATTTAAGTCTAGTAGCGCCATCTATGTGTCAGGCCGGGGACTTATCTGTTACAAGTTTTTCAAAATAAAGTACTTCGTAATATTGTTAACACACCATGGTATATTAGGAACCAAGATCTTCAACGCGATTTAAAAGTATCAACTATTAAAGCCGTGATACAACAAAATGCCAAAAATCATCTAAAACAATTAACCGACCACGTGAACCGTGAAGCTCGAATTTTGGTACAAATTTCTCATCCCAGACGACTAAGGCGTAAAAAAATTCACGATTTAGTGGGACTGAATTATTTTTAAAGATATTTTTAGTTTAATATCTTTTAGTATTAAAAATTTTGTATGTAGTAAAATCAAGCTGCTCGATAGTCATCCTTGACTAGTTGCATAGTAAATAAAGATAAAAAAAAAATAAAAAAAATATTCTTGATTGTTTGTTTGATATTTGTTTAAATAAATGCGATTTATTTTTTATTGAAATCACGGATCAAAATGAACGCTGATGACGGCTAGAAGTTTTTTTTTCTGTATACATGCAAATGTAAACCACAAAATAAATATCAGCTTAATAATATCTACAAGAGTAAATTTTTCAGTTGTTTAACATGAATAAAATGAATTACAGCTTTATATGTTTAAATTTTGTTTTTACGAATGCAGCACAATACTCTTAAGTATTTATTGAAAAAAAAAAAAATAAATAAAATAAATAATAATAAAGACTCTACCTCTGTTAGTTGTTTGAATCTGATATGTGTTCCAAACAAAAATATATATTTATATTTTTTTTTATCTTTATTTAATATTTTTTTTATTATTATTTGATTGTTACTTAACAATTTAAGAGTTAGTTGTATTTAAACATTCAACAGCTTAAGATAATTGTTATTGTTCAAAACCAGCGGTAGTTGTTTTATCTACATATGAATGGATATTTTTATAAATAAAATAAATTTTATTATAGATCTTCAATTTTAATAATATTATTTTATTTATAATAAAACTAATAGCTTTCTTTTTTTTCTTTTTTTATATTTTTAGAAAGAATGAAAATGAAACGCGATAATCATGATGATGGTTCTCATTCCGATAATAAACGTAGTCGCCGGAATGACGATCAAGTTCGTATTTTAATACCCAGTAATGTAAGTTGAAATTTGTGTAATTTAATATTTTAAAATAAGTTAAAATTAGCAGCAGTTGGAGCGTACAAAAGTAAAAACAATTTATGGAATATTTAAACTACTAAAACATTTTTTAAGCTTAAGCATGGATTATTTCATTTAAAATTTAAGAAAGGAAATTCTACAAAAATGATAATGGAACCTTCAATTCATAATGAGCGTTTTACATAAGAGGCCGCCACTAGTATATAAACCAATATTAAAGTTTCCAATGTTTTGCCGCTAAAACCAATTGTGAATAAGTGTCTTTAGCAGCTTGTGTCAGTTGGTTGAAACGTAAACAACAGTACTAAATATTACCTCGAATATGTCAAGTTCGTACAAAATAAAGTGTGTTGCTAGGTGTAATGGAAAAAGTGCGACCGAGGGTAATCAAATCTGGGCCAGCGCAGCGTGATCTACAAGCTACTTAAACCTAATGAAACGATAGTGAACGACCACTATCGGAATCATCTCATGCTTAAGTAAAAGCGGCCGGAATACAAAGGAAGGCAGGACAAAGTGAATTTGCAAATGTTGCAAGACCGGCGAAGACATACTTGGAAATGCTGAAACGGTAAATCCTAACCCACCCTTCGTATTCTCTAGACATCGCTCGTTCCGACTACTACTTGTTCCGGACGATGACACAAGTTTACTTTATATGAAAAAAAAAGCAAAAATTGGGTCGTTCTTCCGAGCTAGTAGCCGAAAATTGCCAGAAAGATGAATACAGGCGTCGCCCGATATAACGAAAATGCGATATAACGTACCAACTAATTGTTTGCATAAACGACCTTATATAACGAATATTTCTGAAATTGTATACTCGATATAACGAACAAAAGTATAGAAAAAATTTAAAATATCTAAATAAGAAATAATTTGAGAAACTTTTAGTGCAAAATCAACTTTTTTTCTCGATTTAATCATACACAAAAATTCTTGTTCACATTTAATAATTCAACAAAATTCACTGTAGAATAAAATCAACATCATGTTACTGAACGCGTAATTCGGATAAGTTTAAATTATATGTCGATTATGTTTACTGCAAATTTAATCTTTCAACAAAAAGTCAGCGTTGAATTAATCAGAAAAAACAACAAACAAAATAGAAACACATTTCATAAATGATATTGTTTACATTAGGGTGGGACTTAAATCCGCTTTTTTAGAATTTTTATTAGTAATAAAAATATTCTTTTTTGTGAAATATAAATATTTTTTTGGAAAAAATAGGTCGATATCTCAGGCTTGCCTAATCCGGAAAAATTTAAATATTGTCTAAATTTTTTTTCATCTATTTTGATTGGAAAATTAGGCAATATTTAACTTTAACCGGATTGGGCGAGCCTGAGATGTCGACCTAAATTAAAAAAAAAAAAATCACAAAGAACAATATTTTTGGTATTCCTAATAAAAATTCTATAAAAACGTATTTTAGACCCACCCTAATATACATATAATATTTATGAAATGTGTTTCTACAAAAGCACCCCCTTTTTATAGATAAGAAACTATTTTGTTTTAATTGTGATTACACTTATACACGTTGTTTGTTGTTTTTTTTTTTTTTTGATTTATTCTACATCAAAATAATTATTGTTGGCTCGAATGAACAGAATAAAATCAATGGTTTAACAACGACCGATGATTATAAATCAGTGACAGAACAATTTTCACGTCGTTTGATTGATTTAAAATCATCAACAAATATGTGTTTTGGAGTATATTCAGCGTTTGAACGCAAACACATATTTATTCTTGTGTTGATTGCGTATGAACGTTTTGCAATCAGCAAATGCAGTTCTCTGAAGCGTGTACAAGTATTGCAGTATTTTTTATTATTTTTGATAATCTTAAAAATTTTAAAAATGCTAATGATAAAGAAAAATTCAAACAAAAATGTGTTGCGATATAACAAATATTTCGGTATAACGAAAGGATCTCACAGTTATGCCGGCCTTCGACTGTACTTTGAAAAATATATATGTAACCATTTTTGCTCAATAAACCTGTAAATTTTGAAAAAAACGCTCATTATAAATTTAAGGTCCTATTAGAAACATTTTAAAATTTTAATTGTATTAAAAAAGCATGCAATATTTTAATTATAAAATCCAAGTTGTGTGTTAAAACCCACATTGGGCGAACATTTTTTGTTATTTTGTACAGGCTGTCCCATTTGTTTTTGTCGGTATGGCAATATTTAATAACTTTTACAGTTGTTAATCGATTTATGTTACTTATAAACATGTTTTTGAAACGTCAATTCCTACATTTCTTACTACGTATCCGCTTTACAGCAAAACAACTTGCCAAAAAAGTGACAATGTGCATTACAAATAGTCCCTTAATTGTGTTAACTCAATCTGCATATCGTCAAAAATATCGTGGCCAAGAATCACCGTGTGAGCACGGGACAATGGGAGATCGACCACGTGTGATATATACAAAAAAAGGATACCTTTAACCACAAGGCCAGATTTCCAGATCTGACTTCTCCGGGCTTCTTTTTGTGGGGTTATTTAAAAAGCGAAGTGTACGCCAACAGTCAAAATGCTTGAAAAAGTCATGAAAAATGCAACAATAAGGGTCATTTAATTGATGTTGTATTTAAAAAGTAGTTAAATGACTTAAAAATTACCAAATTAAACAAAAATATCACACATTATAAATCGGGTTTTTAAGTTATTCAATATTTACATTCTGAAATAAAAGACGGCGCACCCTTTATGCTTATTTTAAAAACCAAACTCGATTAATAGAGTCCAAACGAACTTACTTTTTTTGAAAAAAATCGCAACCAAACTTCGATCTTTTAATATGAATTTTGCTTTTAACATGAATTTCGATTAATTTTAAGGACGAAAATTGTTTAAAGTTAAATAAAAAATGCTTAAAGATAAGCAAAACTAAAAAAACAAAACAAATTTATAATAATTTTTCAAAATCGTGGATGCTATGAGTTCATTTATTTAAAAGATGACTTTAAAAATGGGAATATGTACTTTTTTATTTTTTTTATTAAAAAAATAAAACAAATTCTATAAAAATTTATGTATTTCTACTTGAAATTAAACAAATTAATGGTAAAAAACTCATTTTTTTTAAATACTACTTTTTGGCCGAATTCCGAAGCCCGAATACTCTATCGGAGTATAAAAATCAATAACGAAAAAAAAATCAGTAACGAATAAAAATCGATAACGAACAAGAATCATTATCAAATAAATATCAACAAATAAAACTCAATAACGAGTAAAAATCGATAACGAGTAAACATCTATAACGAATAAAAATCAATAACGAAAATTTGTTTGAAAATAAAAAAAAACGATTATAAAGAAAAACTATGACAATAAAAAACTTTGAAGAAAACGTAAAAAATAAAACGTTGAAAATAAAAAAATTTTAAAAATAAAAAAATTGTTGAAAATAAAAAAAAAAAAAAAAAACGTTGAAAATAAATAAGAACGTTGAAAATAGAAAAAAAACATTTAAATAAAAAAAAAACATTTAAAATAAAAAAACGTTAAATTAAAAAAAAAAATTAAAAATAAAAAAACAAACTGAAAACAAAAAATCGTTTAAAATTAAATAAAAAAGACGTTAAAAATTAAATAAAAAAGACGTTAGAAATTAAATAAAAAACTTTCAAATTAAAAAAAAAAAACAATGAAAATAAAAAAAGCGTTGAAAAACATTAAACAACTGAAAATAAAAAAGTTGATAAACTGAAAATAAAAAAGTCGAAAACGTTAAAAAATTAAAAATAAAAAACGTTAAAAAAATGTAAAAATAAAAAACGTCAAATAAATTTAAAATAAAAAACGTTAAAATTTAAAATAAAAAACGTTAAAATTTAAAATAAAAAACTTTGAAAAAATTTTAAATAAAAAACTATTAAAAAAATTTAAAATAAAAACGTTAAAAATTGCAAATAAAAACAAATTAAAAAATGTTGAAAATAAAAAAACGTGAAAAAAGCTGAAAATAAAAAACGTTGATAATAAAATTCTAAAAATAAATAAAACCGTTGAAAATAAAAATCTAAAAATAAATAAAAAAAACTAATAAAATAACGAGTTTTGGTAATTTTAGATATTTTGAAATTTCTCACTAAATCGTAAATTAAGCACGTTTAGGTTTAAGGCTGGATTAGCCAGACGAAAACATATCTCAATGCGTGAAATATGAATAGTGTTGTATATTTTTGTGTCATTCTTATGCATTGAAGATATACAATACATACACAAAACGTAAATATACAACGAAAATCAGTTTTGATTAGATTTTTATACAAATCCATCCTTTAAGTTCAGTGATTAAACGGTAAAAAACAAAAATTCCTTTCCCAATCATAAAAGGCCTCTAATTTTCAAACACATAATTAGCTTTAATCGACATGCTTATAAATCATTATGAATAAACTCTTAGGGTGGAATGCATACAATTTTTTAAATTTTTTTGATAAGGTATACATTTGTACACATTTTCCCTATTAAACCGTTAAATGTCATGCATAATCGTGAAATAACAGTTTGTTGACTTTTCGTTTTATTCTGGCACACACTTATTTAATTTCTCTTCACTCTCAAATAAATTATTAGTCATTCATAAACTTAGTAAACGATTGACTCGTTAATCGTGGAAGAATCGGATTTTTTTTTTATTGATTTTATGAATAAAATTGGTTTGTGATAAATCAAACCATGATAAAATAAACAATTATTAAACATAAGTTAAAAGTAGTGGCACCTTATTACTTCGAATAGTGAAAGTATTTGAATGACGATTATGTTTTGATTAAATCAACATCACTATTTTGTATAATTTATTTTGTATTTTATTTATTTAGCAATTTGAGAGATTTTGTGGGAAAAGCATTAAATGATACAATTGCGGAAAATTTTTGTAATTTGTTGGGTGGATGACCCTTGAAAAAGTTATCAAATATTTTAAAATTTGAAAAATGTCTTAATAGCAATTATTTTAGGCTTAAACCTATTTAACAAATTAATAAGCTATTCGTTATTAAACAATTCTGCCAAATAAGCTTATAAACGTCTTACTGAATTGTTTAAAATCTTTATGCATTCCACCCTTATTCTACAAGGTGTTAAAAGCTCATAAAGAATGATGTATAAGGAGCTACTAATTTTTCATTATGAATACCGCTATAGATTTTCAGATATTGAACAATTTCCATATTTATATTTTAATTATCAAGTTTACCTAGAGATGCTATAAAAACCAACTAAATGCGTATGCATACGGCTGTAAATATTTATCAAAAGTATTTTTTTTGTGCAAAAATGAAAATCGGTTGAATCAAAGTTTTATGTTTAATGTGTATATTTTCCCGGAATGGCGTGATATTTCAAACTAGAAAAAATCATGTCACTTAAATAAGGATTATTAAAAATAAACTGTTTACAACAACAATTATCTTAGCTGGACCAGTAAAGCTAAAATATAAATTGTATAACAATGTATGATTTTTGGTAACATCACGCTCACTGCAACTGCTATTTTTGCCTTTTATAAACAAACCATTAATGTTCTAATTAATTAATTAATTTTTTTTACTAACAATCCAATTTTTTTCTTTTAGATTGCCGGTGCTATTATAGGCAAGGGAGGCCAACACATACAAAAAATGCGTACTCAGGTATAATTCTTACCTTTTTTTTATAAATAGTATTTAAATGTATTTTTTCTTTCCTTTTAATTTTCTTATTAAAATCTACTAAAATTCAAATGTATTTTCAATCGTAAAAACCAGTCAGTTGTTTTAATTTCCAATACTTGGCACTATTTTTCTAAATGTTTTCTGAAAAAAAAACCAAATGTTTTCAAATTTGACCAAAAACCCAAAATTTCGATTTCTTCTATGTGTTGTATTTAGGATTTTAGGATGAACTTGTCCTGCTTCTTCATCTCATTCACTTCTCTGTTATTATATAAAAATATCATCCAAAAAAGGTTTTCTGGTTAAAAATCTTAATGCTTTTTTTTTTATCTAATTTTTAACTGCTACTGGTATTTGTATTTTGATCAAGAGAGTGTAACACATTCAATTAATATTTTAATTAATATTTATAACCACATTTTTAACTTTATAGGCCATTTATTACAACTACTTACTTACTACTTAGCTTATTAAAAATAAAAATGTTTTTGAATTTATAGATTAATATTAAATAAATAAAATAAACCATGCAATTAACCATTAATTAAATGATAAATTTTTTTCTCTTTCTCTTTTCTCGCCCCCCTCTAATACAAAAATAATTAAATAAAATTTAAACCGAAACAATATATGTCAAAAACCATGACCAAAATGATAATTGAAAAAAAATCCAACAAAATCTATGATTTGTTGTCTGAAAACAACAACTACAAATAAAATTTTACAAAAAATTATCAATAATAAAAAAATAAATCTTAAATGACCTACCAATTTGACCAACCAAACAATTAAAAAATAATCCCTGGCCAAACGACCGATTGATGTCATTCTAAAATATCAAATCACCAAACAAATCACTTTTTCATAATGTGATAAAAAAAATATGATATTATCATTTATGGCCCGATTGACCAAAAAAAAACAACCATATAAATAAAAATATGAAACAACCAAAACAACTCGATCTGATCTGAATGCCTGTGCCCGACCGACCGAACGATCGACCGATCGTATTACCCGCCTGCCCGACCGCCCGGCCATATTATAAATTATATATGATTCTCAACTACGTTCCTTTCTCAAAATGTTGGATATATCATTGAAACCACCATCTATCTATCTGGACCACCATCAATATAAATTTCTCCAAATCAATTGATGATTCTATAATATCTGTTGTTGTTGTTTATTGTCTCCAAACAACCATCACCACTGCCACCAACACCACCAACCAACCACCACCATTATCACCATAATTACAATAAACCTTTTGTAAATGTTCTGCAGTATAAAGCCACTGTATCTGTCGACGATTCCCAAGGCCCTGAACGGTAAAGATTTATCTATAAAACAAACTCTTTTTTTTTTTCTTATATAATACACAATTTTTTTAGGCCTAAGTTTCTTATTTCATCGTATCTTTAACAATTTATCAAAAAAAACAAAAAAAAAAAAAAAACAAAATCCTTATATAAAATCAAATCTAATTCTACGCAATACCATTTTAAAAACCATAACACTTATGACTTGAGTTAGATATTAGAATATTTTGTGTAATAAGAGATAACAAATTTATAAAGAAAAATCATCAATTCAAATTTAACAGAGATTTTGAAATATTTCCCGTACCATATACATATATTATTTAAAAAAAAAGAAAATCATTGTGTTTTAACAATAATTTGTAATTTTTTAAAATATTGTTTGCATATTTTGTGGTTTTAGGAAAAGTCATTTTATGTCGTTTTGAATATCAGGAAAACCATAAGAGTTCTAATAAGAAATGACCAAAGCTTTTTGAATTTGTTTACTTTTTTTGCACACAGATACTCAATGGTGCATACATATAATTTTAAAAAGTTTTAAAAAAATCACAATTCTTTTAAAGTTTAAACAAAATCACAATTATTTTAAAGTTTAAAAACTTGCGATTTTTTTTCTTCAAAAATTCAAAAATTATCACAAGTTTATAAGTTTGAAAACTCGTATGAATCGATCTCGCATAAGACACATTCTCTGTTTAGACTGCGTTTTCACAATCAATTTTTAAATAAAAAACATTTAACACGAACTCGCTTGAGACCAAACTTCGGTTTACACGAAACGTTTTTGAAAGTCACACAAAAAACAAAAATAAAATAGAACACAAATATATAAAAATATATCGAAATTGATTACAAAGATTTTAAAATTATTTAGTTTCCTTTTTAAAAATTTGAAATATCACAAAAATAATAAAAAATAATAAACAAATTTGGCCCTGGTGATTAATTCGTTCCTCGCTTATAAAGAACTAATATCCGTTTTAAATTTTCTATACAAAAAAGAAATTAAGAAAATTTCTTAATTTTTCTAACTCAACTTTTTTTTTTATAAATATCTTAATCTGAAATTTTCTACAACAAGTATAGAAAAAGTTTGTAATGTCATTTGTGTTAAATTTTATAGAACTGCTTACAGAAACCAATTCCGTTTTTAATCCAATTCCGGTACAGATTTCATAAATATTTAAGGGTGGCTCAACCATAACACACGATGTTAATTGAAAATAAAATCGAGAATTTTCAGAGAATTATCTTAATATTTTTTATTATGATAGCAGGATCTATGACAATTATGTGTGAAACAAAATATCGGCCAAATGCTCGCCACGGCTTTGGTGGCATACCTCTATCCGATGGTCTATATTTTCAATGACTCTGAGACATAATTAAGGTTCAATGTCATTAATGTGCCGCATTATATCAACATTTAGCTCTTGAATTCTTCCTGGCTTATTGACGTACACTTTTTCTTTTAAATATCCCCAAAGAAAGAAGTCCAACGGTGTCAAATCACATGGCAGTGGCGGCCAACTAACATCGCCACGACCTGAGATAACATGGCCATTGAATTTTGTCACGCAAAAGAGCCATTGTTTCGTTGGCTGTGTGGCAAGTGGCACCATCCTGTTGGAACCACATATCCTTCAGGTACATATCCTCAATTTCTGGCCACAAGAACTCCCTTATCACCTCGCGATAGCGAACACGATTCACGGTAACTGCTTGGCCGACCTCATTTTTGAAGAAGTGCGGCCCGATGACGCCGTCAGCCCATAAACTGCACCAAACAGTCCCTCTTTGTGTATGCATCGGCTTTTCAACAATCACTCTTGGATTCTCATTTGTCCAAATACGGCAATTCTGCTTGTTAACGAATCCACTAAATTGAAAGTGTGCCTCGTCGCTAATGATGTTTTTCTTTGTTAGTCACCATTCAATTCCATCTGTTCAACCAACCATTCGGCGTATTGACGACGCTTGAAATGGCTTCAGCTCTTGAGTCAATTGGATCCTGTAATCGTGTAAATTCAAATTTTTATTCAAAATTCGTATCAGTGATGTTCGTGAGATGTTGAATTGTTGGGCACGACGAAGAATCGAGGTTGACGGCTCTTCTGCCACACTATCGCGAACAACAGCAATGTTTTCCGCAGAACGAACTGAGCGAGCATGCACAGGTGTTTTCACAGACCCGGTTTGCTGAAATTTGCGTACAATTCTCCCAAGTGTGAACACATTTGGTCGATTATGCTGACCAGAAAAATCATGAAGTGCACGAAATGCATTTTGATTTGAAAGCCCATTTTCGTAAAAGTCTTTAACAATCTTAACGCGCTGTTCAACTTGACGTTAATGTGTGACTCACAATTAACATCGTGCATTATGGTTGGACCACCCTCTACCACGAAAATACGTGTTAGTTAAAATTTATTGAGAAATTTTAGAATTTTTATTTAAAAACTAAATAATCTTTATTAAAAAAAAAAAATAATTTTTATTAAAAAAAAAAAATAATAATAAATGGGAATTTGTATTTATTTCACTGTAGTTGTTTTGTCAAACGAGCATTTTACATTTTGAAAAAATTTAAGAACTTAAGTAAAAAGAAGTTGAAAAGATTCGAAAAAAGTTGATTGGAAGAGTTTCACATATTTAAAAGAATTAGAAGAAGCATGATTTTTTAAGAGCAATGTTCTTTTTCTCAAAACTCCACAGATATATTAATGACGTAAGCAAGGTAACGGTTTGAATGTTAATATCTTATGCCATTTTTCTTTTCTGACAATAAAATGTTGCGTTTTCTCTGCTCTTTTTTACAAAATGTCTTTTTGTGCATAGTAATAAAAAGTAAAAGCGGGCAATTAAATATATTTAAGAAACCTATTTTATTGCGTGTAAAATATGTCACATTTTGGATATTTTGATGTTTTGTTAATAAGTTCTGCATGCTTGGACATGTTCTAAAAACATTTAAATACGTATTTTAAATATCTTGAATTTAATACCTAATGAACACAAGGATGTCAATTACTATTAAGAGTTGACTATTAAGTTTAATAAATACTTTATAACATTTACATATTCAGATCAATGCTCACTTCGATGGCCTTTCAAAGTTATTAATTTTTTTTAAATTAATTTTAACACTAGATATTAAAAATATCAATTACATTTTGTAACTCAATAATTAAAAAATTTCAATACCACTTCCGACTCGTGTCTAATTTTATTTAATTACGTTAGAATACTAAAAATAAGCTTTAATTTTAATACAAAAAGATAACTTGTAAACTTTAGGCTGCTTTAACCCGCTTTGTCTGTGGTTGTTGTCTGTAATAATATATAACAATGATGTATTTACTAAAATCAAACACTTTTTATGTTAAAACCGCGTTTACATTATGCTTGAAAAATAATTTAAACTGGCTTTTGATCATATGCTACTGTATACTATTATACATGAACTAGATTTTGAAATCTAGTTTAAAATAGTTGTATTATAAACTCAGAATATAGATTTCATATACATATTAGAAAAAATTAGATCTCGTAAAAAAGTAACATACCAATCTTGTAATGATTAAAAAAAAAAAGAGTATAAAATACAAATATATTTGTTTTTCATATAACTAAGTAAAAAAATATAAAATTTTTATTTTTAACAAATTTTTTTTTTACATTTTTACTTGACAAAAAAAGTAAAAAAAATACACAAAATTATTTTTCTATGTTATTTAACACCTTAAATTGTTACCAAATACGTTGTTGTTACTAAACGATTAGACTTATAAATCCTTTATATTATTATCTTACCTTAAAAGTAAGCTAATAACACATATTTGTAGTAATTATGAAATACTTAAAAATTATTACATCTCCAATGTGTATGCTATATTTATTTTTTAGTTTTAGTTCCTAAAAGCATGCTTTAAAAACAAACGAAACCATAAGAATTTTATTTTTAAAAAATATAACACAACTCTGCATATTTTTAAAGGCAAAAACTAAAATTTTAAAATATATATTTGTTATATCAAGAATAATTATTTTAAAATAATATTGGATCAAATTCAAAAAATAGACACATTCAGCAATAGACAATAGAAAATATTGTGATTTCCACCGCAATATCTTTAATGCATTTATCCCGTTAATGCATGAAGTTTCCCAGCAACTTTTTGCAAATTTTGTTTTGTTATGAAATAAAAAAACAAACATTGAATTTCAAGAGCCTGAATATCATTGCAATAAAAAACATGTATGAGAAGTCAAAAACTTCTTGCTTCTAATTCCATATTTATACCATATTCACCTGAATTAAGAAATCGTGAAAATTTTTTTTCAACAATAGTTGTTATCGCCAAGGGCTTGTACCCAAATATGTTTTTTTATAATGATTTTTAATAATTATTAATATTTAAGTGGGGAGGTGGTGGTAAATTTTACCCCCTTTTTAACCACTTCAAGTTTTTAAAATTTTTTTGATGAAAGTGACTGTTTTGTTGAAATGAATATTTTTAATTAAAAATGTATCATAAAAAAAAAACAAATAATAAGAAGAACAATGTTTTTTTTTCATTAATTTTTTTAAGTATTTTTTTTAGTAAACTTAAAAGGGGTAAAATTTACCAGCACTGATAATGTTCAAAAATTTCATCTCCATAGTTAAAAGTTAATTATTTGTTTACCCTCCATTTTACCTAAACATAGGGAGATGCCACTAAAAAGTATGAAGTCATTCTTGGAATTTTTATCTGAATATCAACGAAAACGGCGCGTTACCGGTGAGGGCATTCCCTTGTCACTAAAATTTAAAAATTAAAATCAGCTCAAATCAGTACATATATTTTTTTTTATCAGTACGAGTGACTTGGCACTAGCTGTCAGTCTCGTTTAAATTAAATTCTCATGATTTATTTCTTTTTGAGTACAAGTAAATAATACGGTTGGAGAAAAAGTTCAAAGCAAAATGTTCCAAAAACGAACAAAGAGCATGAAAACTACCAAAAATCGTTAAAGATCCATTTACAGTTAGTAATGGGATGCGTTAAAATTGAAATTATCAAGCGTTTTCTTTAAATATATTTTGAAGAAAACTTTAATAAAACTCGTCCAACAAAAAACTATTTGTGAATGTTACTCGTACAAAAACTATACGAGTAAAATTGGAAAGGGAAAAATTAACTCAATGCGAATTATTAGTTTTGTTGGAGTTGTGCTAGTGTTTTCAATTATTTGACCCTGCCGATTAACCGGTTAGGGTATTATTCGAAAAATTACGAAAATTGATTAATCGGTTATTCGGGTCGATTAATCGGAAAAATTGGCGATTAATCGTTTAATGCAAAATAAATTAAATCTTTCATCAATAAGAACATAGTGCTACTTTTTGCGAAATATCGAGCAAGTTTACTGCGTTGGTGGTATAAAGTGTTTCTTCAGGAAAATTCATAGCAATCTGAGATTTTTATTTAAAGAATCAGGCCTTAGAGATAGTTTCAGGGAGGAATCTCAGGACTCTTTTTAAAAAGATAGTGCTGCCAAACATATTCAGTGGAAGTAAACTCTTAAGCCTAAAACAGATAAACACAGTGTAGAGATTTTGTCGATAAGGCCGGAGTTTTATTTTCGAGAAATTAGAAAATTTCCTAAATAAACTAGGGCTGCCTTCAAATACTATTCATTAGGAAATTCTTAAAAATATTGTGTTGTTTTTTAAAGTTGGACATAACTGTCACTATCTGGCTTTAGCTCTAGAGTTTAAGAGGTTTTCTAATCAAAAAGCTATAAGAATCTGCCAGTGATTGTAATTTCATAATATGCGAAATCAAATAATAAATATCTGTAGATTTTTGACAAAAGCACTTAAGTCAACTTAAGAACATTTTCAAAGATTTTGTAGTCTATTAAATTTTTAAATAGGCATATTCTGTCAGGTCCTTACCTAGAAATTTGTAACAATTTATTTTTCCACATAAGTTCTTCTACTATTTCAAAAGTTTTTGACAAATCAACTATTTTTTTTTTTTTTTTTTGAAAAAATAAAAATTTTCGTATTAAAATTACATAAATAACGTCATAGTGCTTGTTTAGAAAATTACTTAGCCAAGTCTTTCATTGATGGGAACAAAATATATATTTTAAATTTTTTGTGTTTAATCTCTTGCTATTCTGAACAAATAGCTTCAGAAGAGTGAATTACTTCTCAGAACTTAAATCAATAATTAAATAGACAAATTTTCTGTTTTTAAGAACAACTTGTTGAATGTCATCTTGCCCTTTATAATCCAAATAACCAGGTATTCCCATAACCACTTCTGAAGTTAGTTGTATTTTACATTTAAGTTTAGAAAAACGCGTTTCATGGAATTTCATCTAACAAAACATGTTGTCGAAAAGATTTGGCTGAGAACCGATTTCAAAAGAATTTTCTTGGCAAAATTCCTACAGAGTTAAAATATCGATTGTCTGTTATGATATAGAACAAAAGTGCAACCTTGTCTTGAATTACACTTAATTAGAATTTTGTAAGGGATTAAAACAAAATTAAAAATTGTCTATTGTATTTCCTAAAGCCTACATAGCATTTGCTTGAAGTGGTTAAAAAAGCTATCTTATACTTCGGAATCTACTTTACTTGATTTTAAAAGAATTTGGTTGTATTTTAGTTAATGTTTTTTAAACACAAAGTTAAATAAATTAGAAAGATTTGGGAAAAAATAACAGAAAAACAATATAAAAAATTTAACCGCTTAATCGATTTTTCGGGTCGAATAATTATTAGGGTTTTCAATTATTTGTTTCGCCCTTAGTCGAAAAAGAGGAATCTTTTAATCGAATTGGAAACCCTAAGTTTTGTCAATAAATATTTTTTTTTTTTTTTAATTATTTTCACAAATATTATAAAAATTTTCTATCACAAATGAAAAAATTCTTATACTGAACATCACGTTGGGCGCCAAAATTAAAGTAAAGTTTAAAGACAATAATTAGAAAAATAATTTTTGTTCGGATTTCTGTAAACAATTGTTACGACTAGTATTTTCCTCACTGTATTCGAAATTAAGTTAAATTTGAGATTCAATGGTTTTTCTTGAAATAAAATTCCCTTATGTGTACAGGGCAATAAAATATAATTATGTAAAATTCAAAATTAGTTCGATCTCTGTTAAAAATAATTATGATTATAAAGGTCTGCCACTACTAATTGCCTTGATATTCTCATAATAATTAACAATTCAAACATCTATCTATTACATTTAACTTAACCTCATCATTATTATCAAATTGTTCATATTTATGTTTGGGTTGTTTTGTCGTGTCGCGGTTAACCAAACCTTTTTCTTCTTGTTTGTTTTATATAACATATGAAATTAACAAACACATAAACAAAATACTATCTGAGGTGGTTGCCTTGAAAACGGAAACAAAAAGGATATTGCCCCTTGTATTAACTAACTCCATATTAAAAGTTTCCCATTTTTTTTATTGTAAATACACCAAAATACCACAATCCAAAAAAAAACAAAACAAAACATTTTGCTAGATGTTTTCATTAAGTGTCTTTTTTTAAATGTATGTGTGGGAAAGTTCCTTTCAGTTTTTGTTTTTATTATTATTGAAAGTATTTGTTTATATTCTATACTAAAATTAAGTTAATTATATATTATAATCTATACAATATTTAATTTTATACGTTTGTTTTTAATTTTATTTATTTATTTTTATTAAATATAGAACCATTTTAATATCGGCCGAATTAGATGCTACCATTTCTATAATCACGGAAATGTTAAAATATTATGAAGAGGTAAGTGGGTGTTTTTAATTTTTTTTTTATTAGAAATTGTTTTGAAAATTGTTTTTAAACTAATCTGATCTGATATTTATTTTCTTTTAATTCTTTTTTTTTTTTTTTAGCGCGATAATGAATTTGATGTACGTTTGTTAATACATCAAAGTTTGGCTGGTTGCATTATTGGTAAAGGTGGTCAAAAAATCAAAGAAATTCGTGATGTAAGTACAAGTTTTTAAATAATTTTACAATTGCATTTTACAATATTCCTTAATAATAAGAACCAGCTGAATTAAAATCTATGATAAATTATTAGAATAAAATTTAAGTAACTAATAAGATATAGGAATAAAAAAAGGAATTTTGGCAATTACCTAACCCTTTAGCTACAAAACGAATGTTAGAGCTAAACTTAGCCTTGATGCTTGAATTTGGAAATCAACATCGCATTCTGTTGCTTTTACAGACATTTTTAATTATTTTAAATTAACAAACTCTGACCAATAACCAATTTTATTGCCAATATTTTTGGTCGCACGCTACAAATATCTATAGTAAACATACAATTATCAAATTATGTCGTTAAAAAAGTTTAAAAATTGTCCCATAGTGTTTTTATTAAATAACATAATTCCTTAACTGACTTTTAAAATTAGAATTTAATGTAACAATATGTCATTCTTTTGAAACATGGACTATGGATAAGGTGACGGACTGTATTTTTTTAATAGGATGTTACAACACTTACGGCACTTTGTGAACTTCTTTAACCCATTACCGACTAAACAATATCTGGAGGGAAAATTCAAGTAAAAATTTATTTATATAATATCAAATACGTCAAGTAATCGAAATTGAAAAAAAAAAAAAAAATAATAATAATATATCCTTGCAAATTGTTAAGCAACAAAATGTGGAAACCGGCTCTCCCACACACACCCCTTTTTGAAATTCGGTGTTGTAAAATTTAATTCAACAGGTTTAGTTAGTGCTTTATTAAATAATTTTCCATACCAGAGTAAAAAAATGAATTTGGCACAATATTTAATCATATCCAATTTAATATTCCTTAATATCTTATTTGATTCGAAAAATGGCAGCTCAAATTAGATCCAGCAATATATTTAGGGATTAAGAAGGATCTAAATTGATTCGAAAGATGGCAAATCATATATCTATATATATATATATATATATATATATCGTTCGATGCCATTATGTATGGAATTCGATTTCTTTTGTATGGCCACCACGGGCACGCTTGCTGAAGTCCAGATAAATCGGCCGATACTGCTGCAATTTCACGTTCGATATTCGTACGAAGTTCTTCAATCGTCGTTGGCATAGACCATAGACTTGACGTGGCCCCACAGGAAATAGTCTAGCGTCAAATCGCACGACCGAGGCGGCCAATCGACTGGATCATTTCATGAGATAACACGTTCTCCAAACTTGGTTTCCAATAAATTGATTGTGACATTCGCTGTGTGGCTTGTGGCGCCGTCCTGTTGGAACCACATGTCCTCCAAGTCCATATCATCCAATTGGGGCCAAAAATATTTGGTTTTCATTGAACGGTAGCGATTTCCATTCACAGTAACGTGCCGATCTTGATCATCACGGAAGAAGTACGGCCCAATGACGCCGTTGGCCCATTAACCGCACCAAACCGTAATTTTCTCGGGATGCAATAATGACTCATGGAGTACGTGTGGATTGCTGTCTGACCAATAACGCATATATTGTTTATTGACGAAGCCATTCAGCCAAAAATGAGCCTCATCGCTGAAGATGATTTTTCGATGAAAATCCGAATCATTTTCAAGTTGTTGCTCAGCCCAATTCACGAACATACGACGCTTCTTCTGGTGGTCAAGCGGCTTTAGTTCTTCCGTCAATTTGATCTTGTAAGGATGTAGGCCAAGATCTTTTCGCAAAATTCGCCACAACGACGTCACAGAGATCCCATTTTGTACCGTGCCTGTGGATTCAAATTTTTCCACTAGACGCTCAATTGTTGATCTGCTAGGACGATTATGACGACCATAAATTGGACGTAGTGCTCTTAACATTGAGGCCACTGACTCCGAATTTCGGTAGTAAATTTTAATAATTTCGACTCGTTGGCTCGTATATCTTTCCATCATGAAATGGCAAACCTTACTTAAGAGAAATGTCAAAAGAGCGGCAAGAAATATGGCGTCGTTTGCTGTCCATGTCGCTCTACTTTTGTAGCGTCCCTGTTGAAAAAACCCTGTATATATGTAAAAGTCATATAAATATATTCAGTCTCGTGTAGCCCATATATAATTATATATAGTATTATATAAAATTTTATATCTTACCAAATAAATCATATATAATTTTATTAAAATCAATATATAACCTAATATGGTTATATATGACAAAATATAAGGTAATTTAAAAAATTTATTAATATATAATTAAATATGCTAATGCATACTGCCATAGGTATTTATATACATATGATACTGTTTTACTCAAATTCTTATTACGAATTTCAAACATTTAAATTTTACCTTTAAGAAAAATGTTGCATAATTTAATATTTTTCAATTGGCTCTCAGAATATTATTTTACTTAATGTTAAAATAGTGTTGTGTTTGTAAAAGACACAAACTATCGTTATATTTTTGACAGATACCGCTGTGTTATTTAAGTACAGACAATTACTACAATCAGTAATTTTCTTGTCAGGATATGAACTGTTTAAAATACATTTGGAGATATTTGCTTTTTTTTACTATTAAAATATAAAAAAGGAAACTACAACCCTTATCATACAAACAATACCAGAATTCGTACAGGAAAGGATAAATTTATTTCGAATTAATTCATACGTGTAATGATTACCATCAAAAGATCAAATGCTACTTTGTAGCTTTACAAATAGAAGTCTTCCTGCAGGTTTTGTACTCTGTGGGACAACAGAAATGGCAAACTCTATAGAAAATTTAAAACTTATTTAAAAATTTATTCTATTCATATCAAGATAGGTCCAATATGGGGGTTAGGGATCCATTCAGTGGAGTGGTTTCGATCTAACTTTCTGAATTGACTTAATACAAATAGTTCATTGAATTTGAATTTTTAAAATAGTTTGATTTTCAAAACTTCTTCATACTACTCCCCTACTAAAAAGTCGCCAATTACATTAATAAATTTTAAATTATACCAAACATTTTTATTCTAGTGTTTGTTATGAAAAATTGCTATCCGCAAGTAAAATTTAAAGTCTATTTGATAGAGTCAAGATTTGACATTTCCACCCAGTTTTGCACTTTATTTTGTCCGATGCTGCTGTACATTTCTATATACAATATCTGTGACGAAAGAAAACCAAGGGCAATTTGACAAACTTTAAGTAAATTTTGTTTTCTATTAAATATTCTTGACTTTAAGAAGTGCATGCATGTATGTAGTTGAAAATTCATACATGCATACAGATGTAGCACCATATCTAATGTATGGATGTTGTTAGTGTTGTTGAGATTTTACATGTGGGTAAACATGTTATCAATTTGATTTAGTTTTCAAACTGTGTAAATTGTATATACAATAGGGTCGAACGAATTCAGCCTTTGAAGTAATTTCGCTTCGGGCAGGCAGGGGTAGCCAAGCTGTGGATAGATGAAAAATATATTTTTGGAAAGTGTTAGCCAAATTAGAATTGATCTTCGTTTTACGCTTTTATTTTGAACATCTAAAATTTTTAAATAAAATAAAAAAATATTTTTTTTTTATCGAAATCATAATTTTTTCACAGAATATTTTAAGGGTATTCACGTCAAAAATGTTACTCTTGCACAAATGGAAAAATTGCATTATCCGTGTTTCAAAAATTTATAAAATTAAATTAAAAAAACTGCTGTAGTTAAATAAATTAACTTTAACTTTAATTTTTATTTTAATTTATTTTTTTTAAATTATATTTTTCTTGTTTATAAAAAAAAAACATTTCTTTTTTTTATTATATACATTTATTTACTTCCAAAAAAAAAATCCACAATACATGCTTTAAAAAAGTGCTGCCAAGTTAAATGATTATGAAGTATTGGCACTTTTGTACCAAGTACTTTTTGCATATTTTTCTATAATTTTTTTTAATACAATACTTTGAATGTGATATTGATTGATTAAAGTAGATTATTTTTCAATCAATAAGAAAAACTTTGCGAGTCGAAAATTGTATTAGATTTAACAACTGAATCAGAGAAATATGTATGTTGTTTTTAAAGGTCTGGGTAAAACACTGCCGACAGTGTATTTATTTGGTTTGGGTTAAACACTAACTACAGTGTTTTTTTTTACCACAGTGAAGGTAACCCATACGTCAAAATGATGTCGGCATAAAAGGTTATGCTGCATATCAACTTTTGTTTCGAATTAGACTTTCATTGCTACATATCCATACTTTTATGTGCGTCTAAAAGAGTTATCTCTTTTGTTTTGATCTACATGAGTTGTTATGGCAATGCAGCAAAACAATACTGAAATATATTTCTTAATTTCTGTATGCAAATTTTCTGTGTATGCCAAACTGAGGTGTATGCAGCAAAATAATGCTCTTTAAATCCTAAAATTACGTATGTAGAGCAAAATCGATGCTGCATATCTTAGATATGATACAAGATAAAGAAAAACGGATTTCGGAATGAGAAAGAGGATATTTACAAAATATACAATCCGTTATTAGGTCAATTGTTTTTTTTTTTTGAAAATGGTCAGTGGGTCAAACAAAGTTAAAAGCTGCATTTAAACTTAATAATAAATTAATAAAAATATTGAATAGTTATCTTGAAATTTAAGAACTGACAGTTTGACAGAACTGCCACTGTCCATAAGCCTTTAACTTTATGTTTATAAAAGCTTCTTAATGTTTATAAAAGCTGTGTTTATGGGGCAATGTGTTGTAACGGGAATATTTAATATGAATTATAAGCATCCATGCAAAATAAATTGATAGAATAACCCAGTGTCTTTACATAAAATAGAGAAAGCAAATTTTGACATATTGAAAGTTTTTGTTTTTCACCTTAACGGGAGAGAATGAAAAAATATTTTTCATGAACAGATTTCGATTCCTAAAATTTTTTCAATTAATGCTGTTGAAACGTTTCGAAAATATTTTTTTTTTTTTGCATTTGTGCACAACTTGCTAACCAAAGCCCTAAGCGAAATCCCTCTAAAGGACGAATTCGATCCACCCTAATGTACTTACCTGCCTGCTACTGCTCTTCTAAACAGACAATACAATAGCATAACATGCCACAGCTATTGTTTCATTATTTTAACTAACTAAATGTGAGGTCTGGATTTTCTCATTCTTTAGAATTGAAGAAATTTTCCACAAAAAAAAAAAAAACAAATATTTTTGTGTAGAAATTTCATTGTTATTTTTTAATATCATGGTGGTCTCATTTCAAATGGATGGTTTTGCATTGTAAGCAAATTTACTCTTGAAAAATGTATCCTTTTTTGGGTATGTAATGCATAAGAAAAATTTTGAAAAAGCAAAATAAATATTTACCTTTATATTTTTTACAAAAATTATTATATCAATTATTAACTCAATTTAAAAGAAGGTTGCTGGTAGATAATTCAATATTCTAGATATTTTCCACTATACAATATTGGCTGATGCATCGCCATTAAACACCATTTACAGCTAGTTTGTTTTCTATATCAATTTAATTTCAAAAATAAAAATTGTATAAATAAATTTCTACAAATTGAGACTTTGAATTTTAATCGATAAGTTTTTAATTGCAATTCATATTATTAGATTAGCTAGTTTTTTTATAATCAATTTAATTTCAAAATTTCTACAAATTGAGACTTTGAATTTTGATCGATAAGTTTTTAATTGTAATTCATTTTATCGGATTTGTGAATTAAAGTTTTTTAATTTTTAAATATATTGTTTTTTTTTACACAATTTATAAATTTTTTCCATTAAAGTTTAAAATAAAAATTTTTTATTTTAATTTAAATAAAGTTTAAAATAACAATTTTTTATTTTAATTTAAAGAAAGTTGAAATTTGATTTCAAACGAAATTTTAAAAATATGTATAATATTTTTTAATTATAGCTGTAAATGGTGTATAACCCATAGAAACTTTGTTCTCTTGCCATCTATGGTATTTCTCTTACCCTGCCTTTTTACCACTTTTTCGTCCACCCAGTCTACATTTGCATCCACCCAACAACCCCTGCTATAATGTGATTACTGATGCAATCACATGCACTATTAAGTAAATTTAATGCGTCATAATTTTACCAATATTTCTTGAAAGTATACTTGCAATATGCTCATGAGCTCTTGCTGTGTCAATATGCATGTGCTTGTAGTAACATGTTTGACAGCAACATTTCAATATGTCAAAAACAGTTTTTATTTTAACAATTATTTTATTTTGTTTTTATAGTAATTTGAAGGGTTTATAAATAAATGTGAATTCTACAAAGTATTGTTATTGTCATTATTAAAATATAGAAATTTGAATAATAAGGACATATCAACAATTTCAAAAACACAAAACCATTGTAGCATACTTATCAGGGTATTAGAAAATATTAACTATAATGCCTAGAGTCTGA
The DNA here is from genome assembly GCA_949748255.1 of Eustalomyia histrio. NCBI lineage: Eukaryota > Metazoa > Arthropoda > Insecta > Diptera > Anthomyiidae > Eustalomyia > Eustalomyia histrio. Next base: position 52,667,804 of record OX456527.1, read on the forward strand.
ATTAAAGATAAAGAAAGAATTTTTGGTTTTAAAACTTTTTTTTTAGTTTCAAATAGAATTTAGAATCTTTGTGATTTTTTTTTGAAACATGTGATAAATATTTTTAATTTAAATAAGTAACAAATAAAAAAATAAGCAACATTTTTATTAAGAGTAAAAAAATGTTGACATTTGGGTAAATCGAATAATCTCGCAAAAAGTTTAATTAATTATATTCTCTTACCGTTGAAATTAAGATGACGAACCACTCAATGGACTGACTCACTCAAAGGACTGACTCCCTCAAAAGAAGCAAATTGAGAAGTGAGATTAATTTGCGCACTTTAGTAATGTTTAAATGGAACTAACAAAAAGCAAAGGTGCTTAAAAGTTTAATTTATATTTTATTTTACTTTTTCTACAGCTTTAAAATTTTTTTTTTTGTATTTAATAAAGTTTATTCAAATAACTATTCAAAACAGGGATGGAAAATGTGTTTTCTGTTATTGTACCAACCAGACAAACCAATTGTACTTTTTCGATCCTTACGGTACCAAAATTTCTTCAGCTTTTTTAACGATTTTATCGTATTGAGTCAGATTTGTTTAGACACCAAAAAGACTAAAAAAATTTAAATTGACAGGGTGAAAGAAAATTTATCGTTAACCACAAAACTTTGTAAAATTTTACTTTAATTTTTATAAATATCACACCTTTTTTTTCTGTGTGTCCGCCTCCATTAGAGGGCAATTTAACCTTTTTAGGATTTGCTGTTAAAAAATTTAAATGCATTTAATAGCTTTTTGACAAGAATACACTTTTTTCTTATTTTTGTTTGTTTTGAGAGGTAATTTAAAATCAGCTGTTCAATCTTGCCACTTCCTAATATTTTAGTACAATGTGTATGCAAACATTTGGTACATTTGAGTGACACAAATTTAGAGAAGGTTCAACTTAAAACCCGACTTTATTTTTTACTATAGTAGCTGAATAAATAAAAACAGGTTTTTAGTATAAAGTTGCTTTTAAAAAAAGTCGACCTTATGTTATGTTGTTTTATCTAGTTATAAATTCAAAATTTTAAAAAATTTCAAATTGTACTAAATGAGCCGCGGTAGTACCACGGTACCAACCAAGGTAAAAATGTACCAAAAAAAGTACAATTGTACCATGTTTTCCATCCCTGATTCAAAAGATTTTGAAGATATTGCATATGAATAACTTTTAAGAAATTATGGAATAATTTATATAGAAATAACACATTGTTATGATAATACACCATTGAAATCTTTGCACATTCTAGAGATTTTCATTAGACAAAGGCAGGAGCGGACCGGCTGTTCAAAAAGCACACACAATTTTCAGGTTAAGCAAAAAGATGGCAAATTCATAAATTAAGTGGTATAAAAATTGATTTTCTAATATAAAGTTAATTCTTTTTTGGTTAATAAAAGCTTGTTGAAAACAACTTGATAACGCTAAAAAACGTAGGTCTGAAAAGTTTTTAAACAAAAAAAAAATCAAATTTTGTAAAAAAAATATTAAAGGATTAAAAGAAAAGTGTAACCGCACTCGAAACTTTTCGAATACCAACCTTTTTGTTTAATAAATGGTTATAATTTGTATGAATTTAATGCCCTGCCACTGCATTTACTATTTTACAGCTGACAATTTTTGATTGTGTAGTACTGGAAAAATTGTTTTGTTTCGAACGGTGTCATAGTGAAATTAAATCAATTCTTAGTCAGTGTTTTTACAAACCACTGATATTTTTCTAAAATTAATACTTGCAAAACGCTGGTACTCGATTCTCTGTAACACTGTGAATTTCTGATTGGCAAGTTATTCACATTTTAAAAACTTTTATGCATAGAGAAAATTCTTCAGATTACGAAAATTTTTTCTTTAAAACAGTGGTCGGCAGAAAGAGAATATGAATGTATTCGTGTTTTACACCGTAAGAAATTATTTTATTTTTCTATATAAATGAATGAATGAATACATTAATAAATGAATTAATCGATAAATTAAATTGAATTAAAATTGTTCATGTTTTTGTTTTCTCTATTATAAAAAATAAAAATAATTCATAATAATAATAATAATAATTTTGTGATTGCCTCATTTAATATATTTCATGAAAATAATACAAAAAATTCTTCCCAATTAACATTCCACATTTTTAATTTAAAATGTAAACGAAAAACAAAAAATACCTACAATAAAAAAATACATATAATAAAAAAAACAAATTTTTAGAGTGTACTTTATTTCTTCAAAAAAGCGGCATATACTTGTTCTGTTGAAAGTTAGTACTACTACTGAATGAAATATTTGTATTTATTGTACTCTTAGCTGTGAGATTTGTTGACATTCGTGTAGTGTACGTGTAAATTGCCGATTGTGTTCGGCCCCTGAGTGCTATGAGTACCGATCACTGCTTTAAAATCATTTGCATTTCTCCCTTGTTTTTTTTTTAATAAAAACATTCAATGACGGAAAATTTTTTCCGCAGTATTATATTTAAGATTGTGTTAAGTTGCATAATACATTAATAAAAATCATCTTTTGTTTTGAAATATTCATATTTCTGATTATTTTTTATTAATTTTCTCAGTTTCTGACAATTTTTTTAATAAAATTGTTGTGTACATAAATCAGCTTTTTATATCAGCTGTCAAACCTAAATCTCGTAATTGCAAGCGTAAACACTCCTAGATTTCGGAGGAGATTTTAAGCGAAATCTCGAGAATTCATGCCAAGTGTAAACGCAACTTAGGAGCCCAATACACGACATGTTTTTGTCATCTGACTTGTCAAATTTTTGTACCATATGCAAAACAGACTGTCAAAATTTGCGTTTTACAGACGATTTATAATTTATGCCTCCACACGTACCAGCTCTGTTTGCCAACGATAACAGCCGATTTGCGAAAAAAAAATATTTATCGGAAAAATTAAAATTAAAAATAATTAAATGAAATAATAAATTAAAAGCAGCAAAATGCTTAAGACAGTCATAATTATGTCACAACTCAATTAACTGCATTACGGCTTCTCTGGGCCAATCAAACTGCAAATTAACAAATTTTTTTTTGTATAAAATATGGTATAAAAAAACTTACCTTTTTTCCATTTAGATTTAGATTTTTTAAAATTTCATTTACAAAAAGTAAACTATGTTTCTTGCTTTCAATTTTTTAGTTTTATTTAATTTTTTTTATTTATTTTATTTAATTTTTTTTATTTATTTTATTTAATTTTTTTTATTTTTATTTTTATTTTTATTTAATTTAATTTTTATTTTTATTTAATTTTTTTAATTTTTATTTTTTTTTTATTTTTATTTAATTTTTTTTTTAGTTTTATTTAATTTTTTTTTATTTTTATTTAATTTGAAAAAATGTCGTCTGACATAAATATGTATTTTGCATCTGGCAATGTTTCAACTAGACATCGTGTATATTGGCCTTAAGTAAATCATAGACTTTTTAAGAAAAATCTGAAAGATTTTCTATAGAATTGTTAGAAACTTCAGCAATTGTATAATTGAAAAATTTCTCTATGAAGAATTTTGTTAGGTCAAAATTCACAAAATCTAGTTTGCGCCAAATTTTTGAGATGTTTTACCTTTCCTAAAAATTGCTTCGTTTTTCATGTGTTCATAACACTATGGAACATTTTTGGGATTATAGTCGGGGGGGTGAGAAATTCCAAGTCAGGGTGATGGTACTAGGTCAGTATTATGACCTTTTAAATTTTTTCCTTATCTTGATGTTTTTTCGCTTAGTTGTAACATTTTGGCAAAAACGTAGTTTAACATAACTCGAGAAACACTTGTCCGATTTTGCTAAAACAAACTCAAAAAAATTTAGAATTACAATTTCTTTAATCCGTTCATATAACGTTTTTCTTTATAATCAACAGTTTTGCCGGTAAAAATAAATTTGTGGAGAAAAAAAAAAATATTTTTTTGCCTAAAAATTAAATTTTTTTTTTTTAAATTCATAAAAAATCAAAAACGGAAAAAAAGGATTAAGTGTTATTAATTTCATGCAAAGTCACATAACCTATAAACAAAATGCGACATAGATCATAAAAATCGATTAACGCGTTCTGCTTTTATTTACAATTAAGTGATGGTATCCCATTTTGACAAGAATATTGATATTTGTTTTTATTCAAAAAAGTGTCATTTATCGCCTTTTTTTTTATAAATTTTCCCAATAACTCCAGACTTCTGGCCATAAACTACTAAAAAAATTAGGTAAACATTTTTATAATTTTTTATTTTTATTTTATTTATTTATTTTTATTTATTTATTTTTATTTATTTTAATAAATATTGCGGGACTAGTGACTTTCACACCGGGTGCCAACAAATTGTTTGATTTCAAAATGGAAGCCAGCTCTTCCGATTTATGCTGTGTTAATTCCAACTTGGCAACAATTGAATCAAGCTTATTTTGATTTATTAAAATTAGCTCATTGGATACTGATGGCTCATATGGGGGATCATCACGTTCATGATATGTCGGAGCAGAAGCTAGAAGCTTTTGGCACAGGAATGTGGTCCGAATGAGGCAATGGTGTTGCGGCACTTGCAACACCAACGTATTTATACGATTATCTTATCCTTTTTGCGGCTCCTTTATTCGCACATGCATAGCAATTCAATGGATTGTGACCTTCGCCAGGATTAGTCATTGGGATACCGAATGGCATACTTTCACGTCTTCTTTTTTTCCAATCCATTAGATGGTTGTAGCAGCTTTTACACACTATATTTGGTACCCAATTTTCGTTCACTATAACATTTTGGTTGAAGTACATCTCGTATGTTTGAACAAAATCAGTACTGAAATTTCCTCTTTTTTTATGTGTTGAGACATATTGACCACAGCAGTAGCAAAAGCTATTTATATCTGGCTTGCACAGTTCCATATTTTGTTCAGTTTTGTTCACTAAAAAACTGGAGAAAAATCTCTTTTAATGTTCGCGTTCGTCGGCACTTGTTGAATGACAAAAATCACAGAACCAGTGTGAGAAAGAGAAGAAGTATAATGACAATGCATGTTTTATGTGAACATTACAGAACCAGTGTTGCCACATCAATATTTCTCTTTTAGTACAGTAGAAAAATATGAGAGAGTTCGGCTTGTGAGTGTCAATGTTTTCTCCAAATAATGTTGTGCATATCTGGAGCAAATTTTTGAAATTCATACATTTACCTAATTGTGAATAAATGAGAAACGCGTGCATCGATTTTCATGATCTATGCCTTTTTTTGCTCATGAGTTCAGTGACTTTACGCGAAAGTAATTAGTTTTGGCACTTTTTTCCATTTTGGATTTTTTATGAATTTAAAAAAAAAAATATTTAAATTTTTAGGCAAAAAATACTTTTTTCCTTCATACATTCATTTTTAACATCGAAAGTGTTGCACATATAGGTCAACGGTATAGAAACAGATTAGAGAAATTGCAATTCTTAATTTTTCTAAATTTGTTTCATCAAAATCGGACAAGTGGTTCTCGAGTTATGTTAAACTACGTTTTTGCCAAAATGTTACAACTAAGCGAAAAAACATCAAGATAAGGAAAAAATTTAAAAGGTCATAAAAAAAACTGACACATACGAACGCCAAACCCTTTGAAGGTTTTACTATACTGACCTAGTACCATCACCCTGACTTGGAATTTCTCACCCTCCAGATTGGCTGTTGTACTGTGTAATCAATCAAAATATATTGCACATATCAGGGCGTAATACTCTACTAAGAATGTAGCCTACTTTAGGGGAAATATAAAAAAAGCAAATTTTTTTAACATGAAATAATTGAAATAAACTATTTATTAAATGGAACATCAATATATTCTAGTATGCATGTATCACATCAGGTATATACCACGCATAAGATATTTTCTCATCTTGTAATCAATCAACATAAAAAAAAGTATTAATAAGATGTATACACAAAGTCTGGCATACTTTTGGGGGCTTCCTTTTTCTTATCTCACATATTGTCACACATTTTCAGACAAATTTTAAAAACACATATTGATAGTCTGAGAATATTAAAAAAAATACATTGTAAATCAATTTTAAAACTGGCTCACCACATAGTGACTGTGAGTTTTCTTATTTTCAAAGATAAATCTTTAAAATTTGAACAACAGACGATGGAACAAAAAGTATAACAGATATGACATAAAAGGTCATTGGTACCTAGAGGCATGAAACTAAAACAGTAAATGTTAGAGAAATAAGTCACTCATGCTCAGGAATACATGTATAACTATAATATTCATTTTTACAAATACACAAATCTTTAAATGAAGCTGTGGATTAAAAAAAAAACTAAAAACTACCTGAAAGATGTTTTAAAGAAACACAAAACACATGCAACTAATAATTTTATGCAGGCGTTCAAAAAATACACATTTTAAAGGAAGCAGCTGGTTTACTTAGCATCCTTTTTCTTCAAGACTTGTAGAAAAAGATTTAATTTTTTTTTTGGAGTCTTCAAAAAAAAAAATCATTTATCTCACATTGAAAACTTTAACAGGCAGCTGTTTATGTGATTTTTTTAAAATCCAGTTGTTTAATTATTTCTTTAATATGAAATTGAAAACTAATTTCTTGTGTTACTACAATTCTTTTTTGCAAACACAAGTAATCAGCAAAATTTTTTGAATTGGAAAAAAAGGAAATGAACAATTGGGAGTTCAGTAACATAATGAAAAATAAAAACTTTTATACCCAAAAATTTTTTTTTGTAAAATCTTGAATGTCACAAAAACTTGGGGTAAAGGTATTTTGGTCTTCTTTTTCTTTTTTAAAGTAAATGACAGAGCTCGTACTTGTTGATCTTCTTTATATATAAAATTTGACATACAAAAGATTAAATTTTGTTTAAAAAATACATTTAACCCTCTTTCAGCTTTTACTAAAGAAATAATGATTTTATTTTTTTAAAGCTAAATTTAGCTGAAAAGGATTATATCTTCAATATTTTAAAATCTTTCCATTTGCTTTCAAGTTAAGACCGAAGTCCAGATAGGATTTTGTGTGTAAGTATGGACTTAATTTTAAAGCTAAGACTTTAATCATAATGATATGTTTCTAATCAATATTTTTCAGTCAAATTTAAAGTTTTCGTTATTGCTTTTAGACTTGTTCCAATTTCACAAAAATTAACAGGAATGTCATTATCATGACGTCAAAAAAAAAAAAAATCCATAAAAAACGTTTAAAAAATACATCATGCTTAAAAATTTCTGCTAATTGTAATTAAGTTTATAAAAAAAAATATTTAATATTTCATCAAACCATAGATAAAATATCCGTAAAAAAATATTTGAGAAGTTGTCTACACATTTTCTAACGAAAATTGTCCATAAAAGGTATTTTATAAATCTCCTCTACGGATGTGATCACACTAAATTTCCGATCAAACTATTTTTCAGATCACATTAATTTTTATAAACTTTTCATAATTGGATGAAACTTTTTATAACATGATGAAAATTTTCTTAATTATGATGAAACTTTTTTAAATATGATAAAACTTTTCATAATATGAAATTATAATAGAACTTTTCATAAATATGATGAAACTATTCATATGCAACTTTCATAAAAATGATGAACCTTTTCATATATATCATGAAACATAAAAACGACGAAACTTTTCACAAAGATGCTGCAAAATTTCATAAATATAGTTTAACCTTTTATAAATATGATGGAACTTCATAAATATGATGAAACTTCATAAATATGATGAAACTTCATAAATATGATGAAACTTCATAAATATGATGAAACTTTATAAATATGATGAAACTTCATAAATATGATGAAACTTCATAAATATGATGAAACTTTATAAATATGATGAAACTTCATAAATATGATGAAACTTCATAAATATGATGAAACTTCATAAATATGATGAAACTTCATAAATATGATAAAACTTTTCATAAATATGCCGCAAATTTTCATAACTATAATGGAACTTTTTATAATTATGATAAAACTATTAATAAGTATGAAAATTTTCATAAATATGGTGAAACTTTTCATATAATAAAACTTTCATAAAAATGATGAACCTTTTCATATATATCATGAAACATAAAAACGACGAAACTTTTCACAAAGATGCTGCAAAATTTCATAAATATAGTTTAACCTTTTATAAATATGATGGAACATCATTAATATGATGAAACTTCATAAATATGATGAAACTTCATAAATATGATGAAACTTTATAAATATGATGAAACTTCATAAATATGATGAAACTTCATAAATATGATGAAACTTCATAAATATGATGAAGCTTCATAAATATGATGAAACTTCATAAATATGATAAAACTTTTCATAAATATGCTGCAAATTTTCATAACTATAATGGAACTTTTTATAATTATGATAAAACTATTAATAAGTATGAAAATTTTCATAAATATGGTGAAACTTTGCATATAATGAAACTTTCATAAATATGATGAACCTTTTCATATATATAATGAAACATAAATATGACGAAACTTTTCACAACGATGCTGCAAAATTTCATAAATATAGTTTAACTTTTCATAAATATGATGAAACTTCATAAATATGATGAAACTTTATAAATATGATGAAACTTCATAAATATGATGAAACTCTTCATAAATATGATGAAACTTTTCATAAGTATGATGATACTTTTCATAAATATCATAAAACAATAAATGATGACATTTTTTACAAGCTTACGATGAAACTTCTTAAAGCTTTGGTTTTTCTTAAATATAACGAAGCTTAATCTAAATTCATGAATATTTTAAATATATTAAAGTTTTTCATAAATAGTTTAAAACTTTTTATTAATATATTAGAATTTCTTTATAAATAAAAATAAAGTTTTTAAAAACTCTCAATTTCTGTGTTCACACTTCTAATTTTCCCTCTTTTTTAGATCTAACTTAATTTTATTTGAATTTTCTTGTTGTCCCTTTACAAAAGAATACAAACAAAAATTAACAAAATAATGTCATATTTATATTACCCACTAAAATTTCAAGTATTTCTTTCTTCATCATCCACTTTATAATAAAAAAAACATTTTTTTTGTTGCATATAAAGTAATGAAAACATTATTATTCAAAGTTGTCTGTCGTTTGTATATGTACCGTAGTAAATTATCCATAATGAGGAAACTTGAAATATGAATTTAAATTGTTGTTAAATGAGAAAGAAGGACAATTAGTCAGAGAAAAGATGTTATTTAAATTTTATGACCTAAAAAAGAGAATATAAACAACTTAACACGCTAAACGGACAGTGTTTGATAAGAATATAACAAAGTGGATATATAACGATTTTTATTTGATATGCTAATTGAAATAAAACAGTTAATGATACCATCCTACTCTGATTTTTCACCTTCCACTTTTTACGGAACCATTTCCGTGCTATTTTTCCCATTTTCGGAAATTTCCCTAGGTATTATTTGGACCACAAATGCATGATAATAAATGACTTTTTAAGAAGTTTAAAACTTTGAAATCGAATAAAACACAGATGAATCGTATTAATTGCAAAGAAATTGGCTTTAGGCCAATTTACAAATCCAAAACACGAAATTATGCGCCCACCAAACAGTTTGTTTAATAAATTATGTGTAAACCACAGCTCTCCCATATAAAGGTGATTAAATTCAAGAATAAGAAGTCATTGATCATTGCTCTTCAGCTGTTGCTATATATTTTTACGTTTTACGATGTAGTTGGCTTGAGTAGTCTGTATCTCCAGCACCGCGACCAAGTACATCTATTGTGCACCTTTAGTATTTTCCTCAGTTATTCTCTAGTGCAGCCTTGAGTAGCAGTATAATGTTCTTCACTTCCAGCTTCATGTATTGTTCCTCCATGTTATCAGGTCTGCCAAATGTGATAAATCGTAGTTATGCAAAGGCAGGACATTTAGCCATTACATGCTTCATGGTCTCCTAATCTTCCATACAATATCTTCATGTCGTATCTCGATCATGGCCCATTTTGTTTAGGATGTAATTACATGGATAGTGTCCTGTGAGTGCTCCGCATAGGAGTCTTAGATTTGGTCTGTTCATATGAAGGGCTTCTCTGCTTCTATTTTCATTGTAAGATAAGAATTTGTTTCAGTGGTTTCTGTTTGTTGCAATATTTAATGGATTTGGTCTTGATCAGATCCGATTTTATATTTGTGATGTCCTTTTTGAGGACTCGGGCCTATAAATGGCAGTTTCGCACCTAGTCTCGCTTGTGCATCAGCTTATTATTGATCGCCAGTTGGTTGAGGGCCTTATGGCACTCTAGCACTGATCTATGGGGATAGATGGGGTTTTCAGGGCCTTTATTACAGCCTGGCTGTCCGACATTAAGTTTTTCTTGTTCTCACAAGATTTCTTTCAGAAGTTCGGTTGTTGCTGTATATATACATTGCATATAATTCTGCAGTAAATATAGTTGAATCTTTGAATTCTACACCTAGGTCCGGTCCGCTCCAACTCCGCTAAAAGTTTTGGATTCGTCAGTATACCACTTCTGTGCATCTTTCTTTAACCATAGGGGATCAAGTTCCCATTCTTCTCTTGTTGGGATTTGAACTTTGTTTTCTCTTCCTAGTTCAATCACTGGATTTATTTGATCACTACATAGTGTCATGTTCTTGACGGAACTGGCCTCGTTAAGGATCTTAAGATGGCCTTTATGGTCACCTTCTTAAAACATAAATAGTTTGTGGAGTTCAATTGCTTGCTTCATAGCTTCTCCCTGTATCGCGAGGTGCAAAGGATCCATGTTGCTATATATAGTAGTAACACGATGACGGATGGCCTTATTAGGGGCTTACTTGATACTACACTACGTTCTACAGTAGCAATAGTTTCTTCAGTTTGCCAATTAAATAGCCCAAATTTAGGCATATTAAAAATAAAAATATTTCTACATAACTTTTGTTAAAAGTTTCTTTTTTCTATAAATCCCACTAAAATAGCTAAAATTAAATAATTTATAACAGAAGTATCACTTTTGAAAGATAAAAATATAAATATTAAGCTTCAAAATATGAAAAATTTCAATTTTCACAACTGTTCGCAAAAAAATATAAAATTTGTACTCTTTAATCGAGACATAAGTACTCTTTAAAAAACCATATTTTTATTTTCCAATTAATCTTCATTTTTGGTGATTTCAATCCTTTGCGCGACGTCTAGGTGGTGCGTGTTATTAGTTACAGTAAACGTGGTGAAAAGACGGTTAATCGTTAAACGTATTAATTGCTCTGGTGGACGATTATGTTGGACTAAGTGAACGATACTTTTTCCAAAAAAGAACCATCTTTTTTTAAAATAAATCTGTCTATATCGATCTATTCATGATGAAGTGAGAGAAACCAAAGTGAACATAAATTACGTGATAGTTATCAAAATGGCTGACACTGAAAACAGTGTTGCCAACTTAAAGATCTCTAAGACCTCTATATAAAGGGTGTTTATATATTTTTTATTTCGGAATATTTCTACCCTCCTGTCCATTAACCTCCTCCTGCCCGATACCTCTGACCAAGATTTTGATTGGTTTTCTTATTTCCTAAGACTTCTTTCTTTTTGGATATTTATTTTTAAAAAAATGGGTCAAGTCACTTTTGACTAACATTCCCCATTTTTATTTTCTTTTTAAGCTTAAATAAATATTTTTTTAATGTTGCAAAATGTAAACAACAAAGGATGCAAGTTTTTAAAACTTCATTTACATAGAAATGATAAAAGAAGTAAGGATACAAACCAAATTATAACTATATATTTATCTCTTAAACATAAGGAATTATTTAAAGATTCGAAATAGATATCCAACTTTGTATTTAAGCTGCATGGGAAATGAAAAACATATGTTGTCACTTAATCATTTATTAGAAGATTGGTAATTTATGATTTTCTAAAAAAAAATGTGTGTCTTGTGCCCTAAAGTATATATATCAGAAGATTACGAATGCAGACTCTAAAACTCTCTTTTGTTTCTTCATCATTTAAATCGTTTCATTTTCACAGCTGTCGTTTTTGCTTTTGTTTCATAGGATTCTACACATAGAGAAACAATGAGGCCTATGGAAATGTTTAAATTGGTAGTTGCAATAGAGTTTAGAATGAAATAAATATTTTCCGATGAAACATCTTTTTAATATGGAATTTTACTAAATTTTAAACTAAAACAATAGAATTTGTTTGACTTTTTTCCAAGTGTAGTCTTGATTGTATAGGGTAGAAGGAGAAGCATTCGCCACTTTGTTTTTAACAAACTTTTTTATCTAAAAACTTAGCTTTAATTTTTACAATATCTTGAAAACATTAAATAGATTGATGTATGTTTACATTATGTGATTTTTAACGTGATTTTACATGTTATTCAAACAGCTGATACAAGTAAATATAAAAGGCAAATTTAAATTCATGTAATAAAGTGAAAAAAAAAAACACTGAACATACTTCATGAACCATCCCTTCCCCTGACTTTTATCATGATTTTGTTGTTATTAAAATTAAAACACATCAGACTGAATTGATTTTGCAGCATTTAAAATGTATGGAAAATCAATTCAGAATTAAAATTATAAATGGAAAATCACATAGTGCTACGAAAATCACGCAAGTCTAAATGTAGTATAACTTTTTTTTTAAGTTACTAAAATCGGCTTAACTGCTGACCCCCACCTAAGAATTAAAGCCTGACCTAACCGGTTCAAAAAATTAATTTTACCTATACTTCTTTTAAAATAATAGCTAATGGTGTGGTGGCTCCATTTGATATGCTTCATGTATCTGCTCCATAATTGATACTACCAATACTCTCCAAGTATGGATGGAATATTATTCAATACTTTTTATATTCATACAAGAACTGGGTTTTATTTTCATATGAAAAACGGAGGTTTATTTTAATAGCGTAGTTCATGGCAAAATTAAACTTATATACAGCAAAATACAACACTGGAAGCATTGGGTAGTTACTTTTAACTACTACACCGATTTTTGTAGTACGATTTGTCCTTTGCTTCAAAATAGGCCTCAGTTTCGGCAATCACCTCTTTATTCATACCCAAATATTCGTGAATGATATGATGTACACGTTCAATTGATATCTTTGGAGTACCTGCTATTTCATTCAATTTCAATTTACGGTCATACGAAATCATTTTGTGGATTTTTATGATGTTTTCGTCCGTAAGAACCTCTTTTGGGCGTCCACTGCATTCACCGTCTTCGGTGCTCATTTCACCACGTCTAAACTTAGCATACCAATCCTTGATGGTTGATTTTCCTGGGTCAGTGCCCGGAAACTCGTCATCAAGCCAAATTTTTGCTTCAACTGTAATTTTTGCCCTTCAAAAAGCAATATTTTATCAACACGCGAAATTCCTTTTTATCCATTTTTTCACAATAACAAAAGTTGCTTCACTCAAAATGCTATAATTTACAAACTAATAATCCGACAGCTGTGAAACACGTGTCTTTTGAAGGTTAGGGCTAACTAAAAATCATATCGATTTAGTTCTAGTTGCGCCATCTATGTGTCAGGCCGGTGACTTCTCAATTGACCTGTTATATACAGCAAAATACAACACTGGAAGCATTACTTTCGAGTACTTCAATAAACTATCTATTTACATCATGTGATGTACAACAGTGGAATTTAGATGCATGAAAGATGATCAATAACTGCACAAACTATAGTTTGGAACAATTTAATGACTGTTTTTTAATCCATTTTACACTGCTGTTGTTTTAAAGCAACACCTATGTGAGTGATACATATGTCCCAGTGCCGTATGCTCACCCTTCTACCATATCCTATTTATTTTTTTAATATTTTTTCTTCAAAATTTTTCATTTTTAACAGGTGCTTTGTCTCACTTAATGAAACAGTTTGTTGTTTCTACTGCTTTTTTCATTGTGTTATTTTTATTTGTTGGCAGGATAATAACTAATAACAGCTGGTTTATATTTTGTAGTTATTTTTTCTCTTCATTTTTGGCTTACGCCTCAAATATTTCATTTTACATGATCTTTTATTTTTCATATCTTTTTCTCTACACAATAACAAATTTTATTATTATTTTTGTCTTGGGCTGTAAATTATTACAGCTGTTGCTTTTATTTTTCAACAACAATTTATTCTAATTTATTTGATGTTTTAAGGTAGGATTTAAGAAGAATGCATTCCTTAAATCATTAATATCTTGATATAATGACACGTATTAAATGACACAGACATTAAATAAAAAAAAAAAATCATGTTCTAAAACAAAGCTGTGGATAATTTAGATTTATATATAAACTTACGTGGTAATTTTGAAAAATTAAAATTTTTAAATTTTATAAAATTAAAATTGTTTTAGGTAAAACAAAAATGGTGGAAAGGGAAATTTTAAAGAGTTTCTCATAAATCGTAGATTAGAATTTTTTTATAAGAATTTTGAGATGTAAAAGTTACAAATTTTAAAATTTGTATGTAACTTAAGATCAATAGAACAACGTTAACAAAATATCTTTGCGAATCCACAAAATTGCAGGAAAATGACATCGATTTATTTAAGGTATATTATTGTATGTGCACATTTTTACATATATTGCTAAATATGCATTTTTTGTTATATGTATGCATATTTTGTTATATATATCTATTTTGTTATATGCATATTTTGTTATATATGCATATTTTGTTATATATGCATATTTTGCTACATATGCATATTTTGTTATACATATATGCATATTTTGATATATATATATGCATATTTTGCGATATATGCATATTTTGTTATATATGCATATTTTTTAATGTTTTGCTAAAAATGCACATTTTTGCATATTTTGCTAAAAAATTCATGTTTTAATCATAATTATTAATATTTTTCTTAAAACTGCGGCTTAAAATCTTTTACAAAAAACAAGTTATCAAATTTATGCAATAGTTATTAAAAAAACAGAATAATTTAATTCTTTTCCGACGATGATTAACTGTAATTTTTAAACCGTTTTTTAAAACAAAAAATACTATAAATATTTTAAAAACAATAATAAACGCATATTTCCAGTTAAAAAAACAAAATTTTAATCACATCTACTAAAATACTTTAGTTTTTTCTTTAGTTCTGTGTAATTGGATTAATGATCCTAAACAAACGAAGAATCTTAACCCGTTCCGAAAGTACATAATGTGAAGTAATTAAATCAGCAGATATACTTAAATACTTAAAAACTCACAAAAATATTCAAGTACAAAATGGTTAAGGGAACGTTTTTTTAAATTTTCTAAAGGTACGATAATGTGGGGGACAAAGCGGAAAACTGATTTGGTTCCTATAATTTACCAACAATATTTGTTTAGCTTCCCATCAAACAATACGTTCCGTTTACTTACCGTTTTTGGTCCGTCATAAACGGAATCCAACTACATTTACGTACCGCTTTCTGGATCCGTATTCGTACCGTTATTTTAAACAAAAAACGGATTTATGTAAATGCCTAAATTTTTTAATTTTGAATAACAAATGATAGTTTTTTTTTCTTTAAATTTTTTTATATAGATATGTAATAAAATATATAAAATAACAAAACAAAACTTTTACAAATTTAATTAAATAAAATAATCATCTCCAGCACAACTAGCATCTCTATTCATCACTGCGGCTATCATGAAATAATAAAACAACATTTTTATTTCGGTTTAATTGGTGGCGTTTACGAAATGATGTTGCATGCAACGCAAATTTGCACATTTTTTAACCAAATCTATTATAAATTGGCAGACAATATTTTTATTTACAACATTGCATATATTTGCGCACATCACCGTAAAACTTGTTTTAAATTTCGTAAAAATTTACCTCATACATATCATTTAAATTTATTTTCGGTGTGAGCTCTCTTACAGCTTACTCAACATATGCATCTGAAAAATGAATTCAGAAGTCCGTATTTGACGATATAGAAACGGATGTATCAAAACGGAGTCAAAACGTATTTTTTTCGAAAATTCAATTGTACGGTCCGTTAATGTTCCGTTTTCGTACAAGCTTTGACGGATACGTATTTACTGTCCGTAAACGCGCGGTAGAACCGGTTTCATGAATCCGTACTTGTCAGGGAGTCCGTAAAAATGTTTCTTGGGTTCGTTTGAGGTTTCCCATTTCTAAGAGGGGTTGTTGGTCAAACTTTCTGCGAATAACAGCAATTTTTCAAAACACTTCGTTCCAATATTTTCAAGTTTTTTTTTTCTGGAAATTTACTGTAAATATGTTTTTTATATACCATTTACTAAAAGTCAAATCAGAATAAGTACTTTTTTTTTTTTTTTAAATTATTAAAAAGTACTTTTTGTTGCAAAAAGTCTACTAAAAAGTATTCATCCATTTAGAAGATTAAAAAATATTTAAAATATATATTTGAAATTTTAACCAATTTTAATTTTGCTGGTTATATTTGAAATACTGATTCTTTAGTTTGTATTTTCGACGAACCTTTATAACATTTTGCAATTTTCTTATTTTTTATTCTTTCCATTAAGCTTAAAATTTAAAAGTTCAATAAAATATTTATAAATTCATATCATACAATAACTGTTTGACTGTGCTTTACTTTTCTCAATGTTTCCTCTTTGACTTTACTCCACTAATGGTAACTATAGCATTTCTTTATATAAGATATAAACCCTGAATAAGTATTGTATAAGAAGAGGGAATATCCTTTAATTTTATTATACTAACACTATTTCTATCCTATATAATCCTTTTATAATATGAAAAAAGGCAAAAAGCTGTAAGAACACAAAAAAAAATAAAAAAAATAAAAAAAAATGGTGTCATTAAGCTTCGTTGAATATTATATTTTACGCACCACAAATCTTTTTAAAAAAAATTATGTATATAGAACTTGGGAGACAAATGTGCCAGAAAAAAAGGATCTTAAGAATTTGTATTTATATAAATAAAAAAATTACATTATACAAAAAAAAAAAAAAAAATCTCCATATTTAAAAATACTTTATGACTACTAAAATATTGTTTAAGTGAATGAAGAAAATTTTGTTTTATATTAAATATTAAAAGCCTTTATACATTTAAATCAGTTGTAAGTTAACAAGCGTTAAATTAAAGTCAAACTGAAAAAAAGGGTAATAAACAAAAGTTGTACCAAAAAAAATTAAACTCAGTAGATAACTTTTGCCCCTTCCCCCAACGCTGGGTTAGTTGTTGTATTAATAACGCATTTTTTCAAAAATTTCCACCCACTGCCACGCCCATTTTTATTGTGGAACGTTAAAAAGTATACGCCGAGATTTTTTTCGTTTGGCCTGGTAAAATGTGTGTTTTTTATAAAATGGTTTTAATAGATTATTGTAACAGCTTTAAATCTAGTTTTTTGTTTTTTCCGCCCATTGTCACGCCCACTTAGTCATTATGAATATGAAATATAGTCAATTTATATTTACAGTACCTGAAAATTCCAACAATATTTACATTTTTAAGCCAGACATGGGCTATATGTTGGCATTAAATAGTAAACGGGTTTTACTTGACTATAATTCCTTGCTATTTCTTTTTTTGCTATAATTCAAAAAATTAAATATAAATTCTTAAGAATTCAAATAACAAGAAAATGTAACTAAAATGAATAAAGTGCAGACTTAGTCACGCATTTAGTATGGTTTTAAATATAGAGTTAAACCATGTCAAAGCAACTAAAAAATACCACATATTTGGCATCACTCTCTGTTGAAAATTGAGGTAGCTGTTACTTCATTTAAAAACAAATACTCTCACAAATTTTCAGACATTCCCGAAATAAAGGTCTTAAAAATCTAGGATTTTCAGACAAATATTTTTTATATGAATGTGTCTTAAATAATTGCTATTATATTTACAAGAATTTGAAGAACATGCTTACTTAAGGTATCATATGAAAGGTATTAAAAATAGCTTTAAACTGATATGCAACATGAGTCGTATTTAAAAAAAAAAGGGTCAAGTTTAATTTTTCAAGACCAAAATTATTGCTTTTAAATTATGAAAATAATTATATGAAACTTTTTTAAATAAAAATTATGTTGTAAATTCATTTCATATGATACCTTAATTATGCATTGTCCTCAAAAAACTTTAAAATATAATATCAATTAAGAATGTAAGGAAACCTTATATTTAGGAAAACTTGAAAAACTATGAAAATCCAAAAGTCTGAAATTTTGGAATAGTATATTTGCCTTGGATAAAGTAAAAGGAAATGTGTTGTTGTATGTGAACTCTACACTTTAAAACACACTATATACTATATCCCTTATTTTTCCTCCATCTACTCGTTAACAATTCCAGAAATATATCCTGCAGAGTTGAACAAAAGCAGCATAAAAAAAATAAAAATTATACACTTGCAGTTTTATATATAAAAAAAAAACTGTAAAATTTAATCCTTTTATAGTTGTTTGTTTCTAAGCACACACACACACATATAAAAACTGTTCCTTCTCTCATACTCCTCTCACATGCTTATACAATATGGTCATCATTAGTTCCGAATCGTAAAGAATAGAAAGAAGCACGAAGAACTTCTGGTAAAAGGAATAATGGGTTGGTGTTAAAACAAAATCAACACGCATGCAATTTATTTGTTTTTCTTGTTTAAAGTTCATATAAAAAGTGGTTGGTGGCATTTTAATATGGCTTGAACTGAATGCTTGGAATTTTTACAACTAAATTTTTTAGTTTAGTTTTATTTCTTTTATTGAGGAAATTCTACAAAAACCAACTCTTTTTTTTTTTTAAATGATGCTATAGTCATTTTATAAAACTCTGTATTTGAGGTTGGCACAAAATTGTTTTGGATTTTTTTTTGTTTATAACAACTGGGTCAAAGTAATAATAAATATGTATACATATTATTGAATCAAAAAAAAATTGAAACAATAAAAGTCTCTTAAGTGACAAGTAAAATATGAAGCTTTTGAAAATTATTAAAACATATTGATGCAATTTTATGCACTTGTAATTTTTTAAGGCGCTGGGTCCTGAATTGAAGTGAAGTTAAGATATTTTTGTATAAATAAAACAAAAAAAAAAAAAAATATAAAAAAATACATAAAATTTAGAGAAATGTATGAAATCTTTATTTGAGTCGATAGAACGGTCTATATAATTCAATGTTTAAAAATGATTTCATACGCTGGGTCTAATTTTGGTATACTCTCCAACATATCGGCCGGTATCTCACGAATAAATTTTTCAATTTTGGCTTCCAAGGCGTCAGCCATTGCGGGCTTGTCCTATAGACATCAGCCTTAACATAGCCCTACAAAAAATAATCTAGGAGGCACGATCTTGACCGGCCCCAAACTTGAAATAAACTGTTCACCGAACTCGCCTCTCAATTTGGCACCGTCTTGTTGAAACCACATGTCAGCCAAGTCCAGCTCTTCCATTTTCAGCAAAAAAAAAAGTTTGTAATCATCGCCCCAATTCCTGCGAACAGCGCCGAATCGATAATTTTCGGTCATCGACAACCAAAAACAGTGTTGCCAAAAAGAAAATTGCTAAAAAATCACCCTTTGGTATTTTATATTACGCATTTACCAATATTGTAAACATATTAATATAATAGATTGATAAGTTTTCGTTCGGACAGTTAATAAATCGATTTTGCTTAATTGCTTTCATTGATTTAATGAACTATTCATTATTATAATGAATTTTTTCATTACGTCTTTTCTAAAAATATGTTTTTATTTTGTTATTGTTATTGTTAGTGTTTTTTTTTTTAGTTTCACTGAAGCACTGAATTTTTTTTGCAGTATCTTTAATACAAATTTGCAGTTTTTCTATACAAATTTGCAGCAATTTCTGACAAATTTGCAGCAATATTTTACAAACTTACAGAATTTTTTTAACAAATTTGCAGAATCTTAGAGTTACAACAAATAATATTTTCAACAAATTTTTAGAATATTTAACAAGATTACAAAATATTTAACAAGATTAAAAAATATTTAAAAATGTATGCAAAAATCGCAGAATATTTAGAATATCAAATATATTTTAAAGGAACTTTAACAAATTTGCAGAAATGTTTGAAGCACGCTGTAAAAAATTTATTAAGCAGAATGGTTTAATTTGCAAAAATTTTAACAAAAAAATGTTCATTTGGTCGATAAAAAATTTATCGCTATTACTTACATAAATTTGAATAATGCATAAATTTAAATGATGCATAAATTTAAATACATATTGCTCAGCAAATATGCATAAACATATGCATAAATTTCATAAAATATACATACATTTTTGGCAAATATACATAAATTTCAGCAAATATGCATACAATTTAGTAAATATGTATGCATACATTTAATCGAATATGAATAAATTTAATCAATATGCATAAATTTCAGTAAATATGTACAAATTATAGTAAATTATGCATAAATTACATATATCAAATATGCATACATTTTAAAACAAATGTTCACATAACGAATATGCTCAAATTTTTATCACAGGGTGGCGCAAAAATAACCTTCCGATGTTTTTTGGCTGTAATTTAAAAAAAAAATTAATTAATTTTTTTTACATCAAGTCGAGAATATGATGTCATGTAAATGGCCGCCGCCACAGTTGATTGTCATTTGAGCCCTTTTTATGGCATTTTCCATCACTTTGGCCAAAACTTCCGGCGATAGGTCCTCACATTCTTGACGGATATTGTCTTTAAGAGCTGCAAGAGTTTGAGGCTTGTTGACATAAACCCGCGACTTCAAAAAGCCCCACAAAAAGAAGTCTGGAGCGATCAAATCAGGCGATCTTTCTGGCCAGTGCAAATCGCCAAAACGGGAGATTAGGCGCTCGGGAAATGCATCCTTCAGCATATCGGTTGTGGCACGTGCAGTGTGTGGCGTTGCACCGTCCTGTTGGAACCACATGTTTTCCAATCCCAATTCATCAAGTTGCGGCAAAAAGAACTCGTTGATCATTGCTCTGTAGCGCTTACCATTCACAGTAACCGTTTGGCCCGCGACGTCTTCGAAGAAAAAAGGTCCGAGACTCCTCCAGCGAAAACAGCACACCATACAGTGACTTTGAGCGGGTTTAATGGCTCTTCGTGGGTTACACGCCGATTTTCAGTGCCCCAGAGGCGTAAATTTAGCTTATTTACGTACCCGCTAAGATGGAAATGGGCCTCATCACTCATGATTATTTTTGATGAAAAATCATCTTCATTATTGCTCAAATAAATAGTCACCAATATTCCGCGTTCTGGAGCAGTGTAGCGTAACATTGTTTATTAAGGTGTATTTCGCATGTGTTTACTACACAAATGTCAAAACAGAACTGACATTAGGGGCCAATCGCAAAATTTATAGCATTTTCTGATAGGAGGATTACTTTTGCGCCACCTTGTATGTATCAATTTCAACAACTATTACAAAATTTTTTTATAAATATTTTACAAATGCTATGTATACATTTCTATCAAATGTGCATCAAAAATATCAATAAATATAAAATTCTACTAATTAATACTACATGGAGTGAAATATACCTGGCCTCACACAGAGATGGCGTGGCAAGTGCCAATATTTTTTGTTTATTCAGTAGGGACAACTCTTCACACATTTCATTAATTATTTCATTGGTAAACGTCGTCGTACGAGTACAAATGATGCAAATCGTCCTGGTCATTCAAATGAGGCAGTTACCGAAAAAATCGTAGGAAAAGTGCATCAGATTGTATTGGATGATCGAAAGATTAAAGTGAGTGAGATTGCTGGCATCATAAATATATCAACAAGCCGAGTTTGGCATGTATTAATTACATGATTATTTAAATATGTAAAAGCTTTTTACTCAATGGCTGCCACATTTTTAACAGTTGAAAAAAATTAAAAGTGTTCATGTTTCAAAGTATGTTTTGGAGTAAATACCATAGAATTTTTACGTCAATTTATAACAATGGATGAGACGTGGACTCATTATACACCGGAGCTCATTAGACAGTCTGCGGAGTGATTACAAGGGCCAGTGTTTTTCGGGATGCACGTGGTATACTATTTATTGATTACTTGGAGTAAGGAAAAATAATAACTGTCAATTACTATGTTGAGTTATTGGACAGATTGGACGAATAAATTAAGAAAAATGGCGCCGCTTAAACAAAAAAAAAAAAGAATCCTGTACCATCATGACAATGTAGCGGCGCATTCATGTGCTTCCTCGCCGCCCGTATACTCTAAATCTTGCACCCAGCGATTATTATTTGTTCCTAAACTTGAAAAGATGGCTGGGAAAGAGATTTTCCACAAATGAAGAAGTCATATCAGAGATGGAAGCCAATTTTGAAGAGTTTGATAAATTGTATTTTTTTTTCAAGGGTATCAAGATTTTAGGGGATTGTTGAAAGAAGTGCATTTCACTTAACGGAGATTATGTTGAAGAATTAAATTGATTACAAATACAAAAAACTAGTATTTCATTGTTAAACCTCGCAGAATTTTCACTCCATGTAGTATAAGTATGTAATTCTATAAATTATAATTAATTAACTTAATACGAGTAAATGTGCAAATTTATACATATTTCTTTTAATTTTGCATAATTTGTCATTACTGGAAATATTTTTTACTTGAATTTAAGTTTTTTTTGAGGTTATTTATCTATCTCTAGGAAAAATTAATACTACTATTTATGCCATGATGCACTTAGGGGGTTTGATTTTCTTATTTACATAACCTCAATTTGAAATGTTTTATTTTACATTTGTGTAACAATTAATCACATTTCGTTACCTTGACAAAATAAATACATACGTACGTTCGTACGTATGTACTTATCGAAGAAGGGAAGCAACAGTTATTTAATATTTATTCAACTACACTAGATACATATATGTATTTCTATTGATTCTTAATGCATTTTCAGAAACTATGATGCATATTGTTGTATTGTGTAGCCCCACCTCCACCATATATTATCTGTCTGCCTCCCTTAGGAATTGTTGTGTGTATGTGTGGCTAGGTTCTATCTAATTGTTTTCTGGGTAAAATAATTTCAAACTATTTTTATAAAGTACCACATGTTGCGTTTCCTTTTACATCGAAGAAGTAGTTTAAAAAAAATGCAACAAAACTAAAGTTTTTGTTGTATCGTCCTATATATATCCTGCCTGGTAGGAGCTGCTGTTAATTATTCTGATAGTATTTTGTCTGTAAGGCAACATTTTAAATGTAGTAAATAAATATGTGTGAGTGGTGTCGTTGGCTGCGTTTCTAAACCGATTAACTTTGTCTTGTGCCGCCTGGCTTTTGTATTTTACCTGAACAATAGTCATCGTCTCTAAGAAGAACATGAATACATAAATGTATGTTTTTGTTTCTTTAGTTTTTGATTCATGTAACAAAACAAAATTCTTTCATTGATGCTGCTGATTTCGTGTGTGTGTGTGTGTATGTTGTTTTTTATTTGATTATGTGTAATTCTTCCTTTCATGTATAACAACTGTCAAATAATTCGTTCAGCTGTCCTTTAACGTTTACTACATGATGTGTATGCGAAGGAATATTTCCTTCTCTTTTTTTTTTCTTTCTCAAATTCAACATAAGTTAATGAATACTTAACAGGTGCGTGCTATACATTATATTCAGTTGTACTTTGTTCAACTGTTGTCTTGCTGTCCTAAGAACTCCTTATAACATCTGTCTTGTTAATTTTCTTTTTTTATTATTTTTTTTTTATTTTTATTGATCCTTTAATTTTAAAGAAAATATGTACATTTTGATGTCGAATTTCTAAGAATTCCGAAACGATATAAAAAATACATCTTCAACATATTTTCGAACAATAAATCTATCAAATTAAATTGTATCTTAATAAAATACATATTTAAATCTCTAAAAATTCTTGCTTAAAAACCCCTTATTTTGATTTAATATAAATTTGAAATTTCTAAAGCATTTTTTTTTTTATTTTTGAAAAATTATTTGATTCTGAAAGAATCGATTTTGCATTAGCAAATCTAAATGAATTTACTTAATATGTACAGTGATACAATTTCAAACTTTTTCCAAAATTACGGGGTTCCGACCATTGATTCTTGTTAAGGAGACAAAAAAAAATATACGTCGGCATTTTGATAGATCACATCGGAATTTTATTTAAAGTTTCCTAAATTGTAAAAACACCCCGAAAAAAGGGAAGGATGGGGATGAAATGTTCTACAAAAATGTTGGCCATAAAATTCTGTTAAATATGTCAGAACACACCAAAACCCAAAACTTAACACACACACCAAAAACCAATCAAATTCAAGATTGCTCATCAGATTTTTAGTCAGATTTTGGATCACCTACATATTATGTAAGTCATCCTAAAATCTGACTAGAAATTTGATGAGCAATCTTGAATATGACTGGGTTTTGGTGTTTGTGTTAAGTTTTCATTGCCGCCCTCCCCCTTTTTCGGAGTGTTTTTTTTTACAATTTGTTATATTAAACCATAAAATGCTGTAATAAGGTGTGTGGGGGAGGGGGGTTAGAGGGTTAATATGTACTACAAAAATATTTGACATACCATTATCTACAAATTTGCTGAAGGTGTAGGGTATACACCTCAGATCTAAAGAAAACCTAGTTTTATATACCGACATGAACAGGCCAGAGCTGGAAAACTTTAACCGCCTCTAAAATGAAATTCCACACACGTATATTTTATTTTTTTTGGTCTCCTCAACAAGAATCAATTGTCGGAACCCCGTAATTGTTTTTTTTGTGTTGAACTGTGTATTTAATATATTTTTATAGATCTGCATATATTTTAACGAATTTGCGTACATTTCGTTAAAAGACGTCGATTTTTTTCTAACAAATTTTCAGATTTTTTCCAACAAATTTGTATAATATTGTTTACAAACTGAGGATTTTTTAATGCAATTTGCAGAAATTTTAATAACTATGCAGATATTTTAACAAATTTTCAGAAATTATAAAGGGTACATTTTAATAATTTTTTTAATTAAAGGGCCGTTTTTTTATTTATTTAGTTATTTATTTATTTTATTAAACATATAATTACAAATTATATCTTTATACCCTAACCGAGCACTAGCAACGAAGGCTATCGGCTCGTTGTAGCGAAAACAGACCAAAGCCTCTTGTGGGAATCGAACCCACGACCCCCGCACTGATAAGCTAGCACGCTACCAACTAGGATACCCGGGCGCTCAATTCAATATTTTAAATCTGTTTAAAAAAAAGATTTTTAAATATAATTTTGTGACATTTGATTTTTTTTTATAAAAAAACTTTCAGGTTTAGCAAAGAGTTTCAGTATAACTGAGTATATTTCACAAAACGCAGTTTTGCTTTAAGAAATCTGTTTAAACAACATTTTACCATTTTCTATTAAACAATTTCATCTTGTTAATTGAATTGAGATGAAAGTCTCAATTTCATTTCAAGTTTTGCGTTCAGTTTTCTTTTTTGTAATTAAAAAGAATATTTCCGCAAACGAAAGTTACATATATATGTTACCTCTTTTCGCCTTGGATTTCAATTTGTATCATACAATATCTTTATTAAAGTAGTTTTGTTTGCTTGTTCTTTCACTTAATTTCAATTTGTTCCTGTTGTTCGTTTTTTACTTATTCGTAAATTCCTTATAATACATAAGTATGTATGTGTATAATAGTTTATTTGTTGTTGTTTGTTTGTATCATAATAATAATAATGTAATTGATCCCTGTTTGTTGTTTATTCCTTTAATTATTTTCTTATAATATTTAATTAAATTTCAAGTATTACATAGAGATCATAATTCAAATCATAATTCAAAGTTTAATCAATTTTGTCCTAATTCTGGATAGTTTTAATAAAATTTAGTAAGAAAGTTTAAAAATTATCATTTGCGCCTAAAGTTGTTTCCGTCTTGTCATGGTTTTGTCACTGTCAATCTAACAAAATATGATTTATTTTTTTGTCATATAATGTGTCATATTTTAGTGACTAACAACTGGTTTTAATATGACTTCATTGAACTTTTGCAAAAAAAAAAAAAATTTTAAAACTCATAAAACTTGTTAAAATTTTGACGAAATGTTAGAATTTCTTCCTTCCATTCGTCCTCTATCGCTTGTTCCTCTCATAGCATTAAATTATACAACATTTTTACGTGTTTTTTCTATTATTAAATTCTTAAATTCCATTTAAATTTGTGTTGTATTCTTTTGTGGTGATAAACCATAAAATGCGTGATTAACTTAAGTTTGTTCTTGGTAGTTTCCTTATTTTCTATAATATTTTTATATTATTAGTGCCGTCACAAAGTCGTTGTTGAGTTTTTTTTTTTTAGTTTCGTTCGTGTTTTGTAGTTGGAATTTCAATTTATTTACATAGATTCTTAAATTTGAACACATAGAGAATTGTGTGTATGTGTGTATCTTCAATAATTGTTTCTACTCTATATATCCTTGACACTCTCTTTTATTTTTTTTTTTCATTTTATTGAAATACCCTACTCTTGGGAATATGTCATAAATTCAACAGAATTTTTTTTGTGCTAAAAAATTTGTCATCAAATTTAAGTTTATTTCGTGTTATTTGAATTTCATGGTTTATAACAGGGTGTTTCATTTTTTAATCATTAGACTTAAGGCTGCCAATACAATTTTTATTCACAAATTTCGACATCAAAATATTTTGAAAAAGGCAAAAAAAAAAAAAAAAAAAACGGAATAACTTAGTTCACACTATTTTTTTTTTTTTTGAATTTCGAAACGGTTACAATTTATTGAATATATTTTGAAAAAACTTCAAAACTACATACGAGGGCGGATTAATAAGTTCGTGACTTTTCGAGCTTCCTTCGTAGTTATATGAAATGCAACAATGCTGCCATCAAGTACCACCTTTTAATAGACTACTGTCAAATTTTGAGCAAGTTCCCTCATATGCATATTTTTCTAAGTATGCATATTTTAAAACAGATTTCACTAAGATCGGCAAATTTATCTAAATGTAAGCTCAATTTTACACTATTTTGAGTTATTTTAATACAAATTTTACTCTTGGTTAAGGAAGCGAATGTGGTCTTTATTCTTAACCTTACTCATGGTTAAGAATAAAGATTTGCACAAAAATATCTCTTGATAGTGTTAAATGGAGCATACTTTTAGATAAAAAGAAATAACAACATTAGACTTTGTACATATTAAATGCATTAAGAAAATTTCGAATTGTTCACTTTGAATCATTTAAATATAATTTATTCATATTATTTAAATCTTCGAGATTTAAGCTTATGAATTAGATTTAGGTGGGTTGACAAGCACAAAAAGTAGGACATACATTTAAGCCTGAAAGTTGTCTTGTTGTAAACTCTCTTAAGCTTATGATTTCATTCCATAAAAATTATTTTTTTGGAATGTAAATTGAGTGAAATTTATTTTCATTTAAAAAAAGTTTATCAAAGAATTAATTCTTTTCAAGTTTTAAATTTTAACTTCTTATACGATTTTAAAAATTTCTCCCATATTCGGGGGTGTGGTTTTTAGAAATGTAGGGAATTCGATGAACTGTATAATACTCGCCCGTAATAAAGTAACAAATTTGTTTAAACTTCGTTTTTCTCTGTACATTTGTAAAACTTTCTCATGACTTTGTTTTTTTGTTTGGTGCTCTTGATTTTGAAATGCGCATGTTTTTTCATCATCATCGTAATTATCAAGCCGAATACCGGTTCCGTTTTAAACATATTTTTCTTAATTTTCAACAACAACAACATATAAAACTACATACACTTTGTACTATGACATCACATAACGATACAACAAAACGATGCCATTGTACTTAAAAAATCCTTAACATATCCTTTTTTTTTGAAAATTAAACCAACGACAATAAGAAACAAATACAAGCGTGTGTAAGTGTGACTGAGTGAATGTAGAAGTATTAGAGCGAGAGAATAATTGTTACACTACTTCAAACCGAGGATGGGAAAACTCGTACATTTTGGTAGTTTTTTTTTTAATTTTTTAAAATTTTATAATGAAATAAAATAAATAAAAAAAAAAATAAAAACAAATAAAAATAAAAAAAACA
Organism: Eustalomyia histrio; assembly: GCA_949748255.1. NCBI lineage: Eukaryota > Metazoa > Arthropoda > Insecta > Diptera > Anthomyiidae > Eustalomyia > Eustalomyia histrio. The sequence goes on from OX456527.1 coordinate 52,695,964, forward strand.
AATAAAAATAAAAAAAAAAATAAAAATAAAAAAAAAACAAATAAAAATAAAAACAAATAAAAATAAAAAAAAAAAAAATACAAACAATAAAAATAAAAAAATACAAACAATAAAAATAAAAAAATAAAAAATAAAAACAAATAAAAAAATAAAAAATAAAAACAAATAAAAAAATAAAAACAAATAAAAAATAAAAACAAATAAAAAATAAAACAAATAAAAATAAAAAAATAAAATAAACATAAAAAAAAAAATAAATAAAAACATAAAAAACATAAAAAACATAAAAAACAAAAAAAAAAAAAAAAATAAATAAAAACAAAAAAAAAAATAAATAAAAACATATAAAAATCAAAAAAAAAAAAAAAAATAAATAAAAACATAAAAATCGAAAAAAAATAAATAAAAACATAAAAATCGAAAAAAAATAAATAAAAACATATATAAATCAAAAAAAAAAAATAAATAAAAACAAATAAAAATAAAAAAATAAATAAATAAAAACAAAAACAAAATAAATCAACATATAAAAATTAAAAAAAAAAATAAATATGTAAAATAAATAAAAAATAAGTAAAAATAAATAAATGAAAAATAAAAAAAATAAAAAAAATTAATAAAAAAAAAATAAAGAAATAAATAAAAATAAAAAAAATAAATACAATAAATTAAAATAAATTAAAATAAAAAAATAAATAAACAAATAAAAAATAAATAAAATAATAAAAAAATAATAAAAAAATAAATAATAAAAATAAATAAAAATAAAAAAAATAAATAAAAATAAATAAATAAACACATAAAAAAATAAATAAATAAATAAATAAATAAATAAATAAATAAATAAATAAATAAATAAATAAATAAATAAATAAATAAATAAATAAATAAATAAATAAATAAATAAATAAATAAATAAATAAATAAATAAATAAATAAATAAATAAATAAATAAATAAATAAATAAATAAACAAATAAATAAATAAACAAATACAAAAATAAACAAATAAAAAAATTCCTAAAATACTTTCGGTGGGAGACGAATGAGTGAATGCATGTATTTTGTTATTGTGTTTTTTATGGCAAAACTTATCTGAAAACACCACCTAAATATTTTTGCAAGATGTTCATAATGAACATCAATTAAGTTTCGTTCAAAAATCTTCAGCGGTTTAAGTTAAACGTGTCGTTTTAAAAAGATTATTTAAGCTAAGTTTGTGTTCATTACACTGATATATTAAGTTAGTATATAAAACCCTTAAAGGATTTGGCGCTGTGTAGATACAGTCAAAAATTTTATAGCTGTTAAAAGGTAAATTTTTTTTGCCAATACTGTATAAAATGTGATTCAAAACCTGATATGAAAGTTCATCTGACAACGAACGTATAAGGATAGGTGAAAGCGGCCCAATCTCATATTTAGTAGTTAAGTAGTGAGCTCAAAACATGTTTGGCTTTGTCTAAAATTTATTAACTTAAATTTTGATTTCTAGCAAAACATATACGAAGAAAATTTTAACAACAATCGATTGATTTTACCCTCACAGCGACAAACCTCTTCGTCCAGTGTAGAAATCTTTCACGCCAAGAGACGATTAACCTTATTTAGTTGGAATAAAGTTTTCAAAAATATTGATTAAACTTCTTCATAAATATGATGAAACTTTTTCATTGAAGAAACTTCTTCATAGATATGAAAAAACATCTTCATAAATATTAGAAAACTTCTTCAAAGATATTGATGAAATTTATTCATAAATATGAAGAAATATTTATAAAAAATTTTTTATAATGTTTAAGAAAGGTTTCATTAATAGACATGTCATCAATTTGCATTGCAGACATCTTATTTATGAATTGTTACATTTTACGAAAATCTTCCCCAAGTATTTTACATATTTATGCAATTTTTATTGATATCAGCGAAGTTTTTCATCATATTTATAAAGTGTTTCTTCATATTTATGATGGTTTTTATCAAATTTATGAAGTTTTTCATTATACGTATTTATGAAGTTTTTCAATGACTTGATTAAGCTAAATTTATTTCCTTTTAAAATATATTATTCTATTTTTAAATATTTCTAAATCTAAATCTTTCTGTGAACGGAAAATATAGTAAACTACACAGCCAACACATGTCTGAGCGCTCAAAAATTATCACTCACTCTTAAACTATGATCATAATCAGAGAGCTCAAATTTTAGAGTCAAAAATTAAACATATTTGACATGATGTTATCAACATTCTTATATGATTAAAATATTAAGCATAAATTACTCCAAAATTTCTAACAAAAAAATCTGAAATTTCTAAAAATGCTCATATTTAGAAGTATTTTATGAATCACAAAGTAACGCTCAGAGAGAGAGAGAGAGGCTTCACCGGCAAACAAAAAACACCCTCATTTAGCTATAATTTCAAATGGTTTGCAGGCTCTTATGAGACTTTTTGGACTCCATTTGTACACTGTTTTTGTTTTCTATGGAAATAATTTAACACCCTTAATAAAAAACTATAAATTTCAAACATAAAACATAAAGGCAGCAGCTGTACGCATTAGAGTGTTAATCCTTAAATGCATATGGTATCACATTTGGTACTCGATAATCTAAACAATCAAATCGTGATACCGTTAGTTTTGCCTCCTATTGCCGAAAGTTTTTAAATGTCCCCACTAAAAAGTTCTCAGCTTTCTCAAAGGTTCTCCAATGTTAAAGAGTGATTACAAAAGTTCATGTGACATTCTGGATGTCTATGTGTGCGAGTGTGTTTTTTTTTGCTGTGATAAAGTATCGTTTTGTTTAAAGATTTAGTTGAAATTCAATAATCCAAATATTCCAACCCTGACTACAACTAATGTTCTCTTAATTGTTGTTGTTCTTTGAGTTTTTGGAGGATATTTGTTTCACAAACATGTTAGTGTAAGAAGAGTAAGAGTAACCTACCTGCCTTCCTGCTGTAGTACTCACTAATATAGTGAATTGCCTGTCGCCTTTGCTTAAGCCTGGATATATAATTTTCATAAAGGAGGGGATGAAAAAAAAAAAAATATATATATTATTTTACTTGGTCTTACATAGTAATCAAAAATATTAAATGCTAATCAGTACTATATTAACTCTGGTCGTGTTAACACAACTCGTCGCACAATATATAAAATTTTAATTCGTGTTTTCATCAAAACGTAGACAAAATGTTGATATTTCAATTTTCCTAAGAAATAAAGGACTTTAACAGGAATTTCAATAAAAGTGTTTAAAATCTATTCAGTGATTTATTATCAAATTTCGAAAATTATTCCTAAAATACAAATTTCAAGTATGAGATCATTAAGGCGTCATATTTTACTTCAAACTAAGTAAAAAAAAATTGAATTTCAAAAATTTATATTAATTTGGGTAAGAATTTAAATAAAAAAAAATTAAACAAAATAAAATAAATAAATTGTTTTAAATAAATACTTCAAAAATTTGTTACTATTTCAACTATAATTTCGTGATGTTGTCATTTAAGAATTTTTTTCATATATTTTTCTTGTATTTTATATTTTTATTCCTTTTTTTTCTACAATTCATTCTGTATAATTTTTTATACTCTACAAAAAAAAAATGCTCTCAAATATATATACATATATATTTTTGTAAACTGTATATGTATATATATTTTATATATTTTTTCCATTTATGGCTAGGGACTATTATTTTATTTTTTTAAGTTATGATGTGTATAAATTAGTGTTTGTGTATTTCAGTTACTTTTTTTTTTTTTGCTTATGTTGATTTTAACTTACGTTTCAAAAAAGCAACAAAAAAAGAAATGAGAATCATATATAAATACTATTACTACCAGTCAGCCACATCATAACTCCCTAAGGACATGGTAAAAAAAAAAACAAAAACTACAGAGAAAAAGGACATTTTTCAAATCATTAAACCACGCAATATATAATAATGACTCATTGGTTTTTTTTTATAGAAATATTAGAAATAATATAAATATATGACATAATTAAAGCAACACTTCATAATTCTCTATTCCCTTAATGGAGGAATATACAAATATAAATTATAAAGGAACTTAATAAATATTTTCAAAGCAGACATAAGTGTTTTAACAATTTTATCAATTAACCATGTACAACGGAATGTTTTTTTTTAAAGAGATTTGAGTTTTAATATCTCTTTAACAATATTGAAAACATAGACATTTAAGCACTTAACAAAGGTTTTACATTTTTAATTTTGATATGTAATTATTTAAACTCAAATTTAAAACTTTTAGTATAAAATTATTATTTTTTGTGAAATTGTTTGTTATTTTTTTTAAATACTAATCTTTGCTAATTAAAAAAAATATATATATTTTACTAAGTTTGCTCATAATTAAGGTAAAATATTGTTTAGTTGAAAATTTTTATTATCAAAGGATATTAATTTAATTTATTGGGTGTATAATTTAAAAGTGCGGGATCCACAATAGATGGCGTATTTTTTACACATGGTGTGTGTCTTTAATAACTTATATGAGAATAAATATCTGACATTAATTGACACTTAGTGAAAGATGATGAATTGGAGGCATTTCACGATGAATATTGTTGTCAAACTCAAGAAGAACTTGCAAAAAATGGGGAGTCACACAAGCAGCAGGGTTTGCAAGCAGCAGGGTTCATCCAAAAGTAAGGAAAATGGGTACCACACAAGTTAAGGCCGAGGGGCGATGAAAGACGACTTTGCATGGCAGCCGGAAGCACGGACAACCAAGCAATTTAACCCCAAAGCCGAATACCCATACCGCCAAGGTAATGTTATTCCAGAATGGTCCCATCTATTATGAGCTGCTAAAATCGGGCCGGAATATTACAGGGCACTTGTACGTACGTACGTACCGAATGCAAATAATTCGTTTGAAGCGATCATTGGCAATGCAATACCGGTAAAAACGCTATTTTGGAAAAAGTGGTTGGTAACTTTTGCCTCACACGCCTTGGGTCAGATCTTGCCCCGTACGATTTTTTTTTAATATATTTTTTTTTAATTTTTTTTTTAAATATTTTTTTTTTAAAAACTTTTTTAAATATTTTTTTTTTAAAAACTTTTTTAAATAATTTTGGTAAATATTTTTTTTTTAATAATTATTTTTATTTAAATATATTTTTTGTGTAATTATTTTATTTAATTTTTTTTTTAATTATTTATATAATATAAATATAATTTTTTAAATATCATTTTTTTTAAATATCCTTTTTTTAAAATATATTTTTTAAACATTTTTTTTTAATATTTTTTTTAATATATATTTTTTTTAATATATATTTTTTTAATATATATTTTTTTAAATATCTTTTTTTAAATATTTTTTTTTTAGTATTTTTTTTAAATATTTTTTTATTAATATTTTTTTTTTTTTTAATATATTCTTTTTTAAATATCTTTTGTTTAAATATCATTTTTTTTTTAATATTTTTATTAAATGTATAAAAATATATTTTTTTAATATATTTTTTTCTAAATATCTTTTGTTTAAATATCATTTTTTTTAATATTTTTATTAAATGTATAAAAATATATTTTTAGTCTGTTTCGAGATCATATTTTTTTTAGTAATCATGGAGAATACACAGAAAAAGTTATTAGACACAAGCTGAATGGAATGCATTTTCTGGTCCGTTACGACCTTCATCAACATTCTTCGTGCCCTTAAAAGTGATAATTGTTAATATCTCTATTTAACTCACAAATCAAAAGAAAAAACTATTTATGCTAACATACAGTTTTTTTTATTATTGAGTTTAGATGAAATTTACTATCTTTTTGTGTTTTTTTACGTTCTCCAAATCAGCCATTAGCTAGTATTAAAGACATGTGTTTAAATTGTTTTTACATATGTTCAAACAATTCTTTTTGCCTTACAAAGTTATATTTAATAGTGAAGAAAATTGTTTCATTAAAAAAAAAAATTTTTTTCTATGATTTCGAACCAGACTTAAAATACATTTTCTTACATATAAGTATAAAAAAAATCAACTATAAAATAAAAACTTTACTATTTTTATTAAATATTTTTTTAAATATCATTTTTTGTAATATTTTGTTTAAAATATTTTTTTTTTTAATTTTAATTTTAATTGTTTTGTTTTATTCTTGTTTTGTTTTATTTTTTTTGTATAAATCGCACAGATGACTTTAATATATTTATTTGTTGCAGCAAGCAAATTCGGTTGAAATTTTATTTTTCTGTATGCGAACGTGTCAAATAACATAATATCAAATACACTTTAAACTCAAATCAATCATAGTTATGCAAGATGCTTTATTTTCTTCTTCAAACATACATAAATATACACATTTTTCCTAACATTGTAAGTCCTTGTGTGATTCTTCGTTATTTTCAGTTAAAAATATTAAATTTCAATAAAATGCATATCCATCTTGTTGTTGTCCTCCATTATTTGTTCAAATTCATATTTTTTTGTTTCTTTGAGGTACGAAAGACAGTTTTGCTTTGTAGATTTTATGGGGGGAAGTTACTCAGTTCCTTTATATAAATTATTTTTTTCTTTTCAAAAACATGCACATACAGGATGTGATTTTTTTTATGGCAACCGGATGTAGTTTGTTTTCTTTTCCCCAACTCTGCAGTTTTTCTCTTTCAATTTTTAGTTTACTCCTTTGTTTTTTTTTTTTTTATTTTTTGTTATTGATAAAGTAGAAATCAATTCATGCATTTGGCCAACAAACTGTTAAAGTTCATAGTAGTAAATTTTAAAACAAACTTTGTTTTTTTTTTTTTATAATTTAAAGTGTATTTTGAGTTAAAGGAATTTACAATTTCCGGACACCTGTTGATGATTATATTATCAAGTTTTAATATAAATACAAAAAGATTTATTGTATGGAAAAAAGGATATAAACACACACAACTAGAGTTTTTTTTTGTCTGTATAAATTACTTCAAGTATTTGTAGTTTCAGTGAGAATTATAAAGGAAAACAAACTAAAGGATTTAAATTATTACATTATTATTTTCTAACTTTTAAAATTTCTTGCAATTTGATATTATTTTTAACTTTTCAAAAATGAATAATAATTTTGTTGTTAAAAACTCTTTAAACAGAATAATATAATTCAGCTTAAGAGTTTTAAAATTATTGTAAATTAAATCCTTAACACAATTTTAATAACACTGAGAAAATTATCTACATGAAATGAATAAATGAATTTATGCATTAAATCAATGAAGTTTCATTTAGAACTCGTCTATTGAAACTTTTCGTTAAATTAATTGCAGTTTTTCATACATTCATACATTCAATGGAAAATTTCATTAAAACTAGTTTTATTTCATTTTAACAATTTTAGAATTTTTTTTAATTACTTTGTAAAGAAAACTTCATTAGTTTACCAAAAAATTTCATTAAAACTTATCCAATAAAATTCTCTCGTTTTTTCTTTGCACCTTAATCTTAAATTTATGGTTGTGGATCACAGCTTCTAAAATTGCCTTTAAATATACAAAAATAAATTCCAGTTGGTCGAAAGTTTAAAAATAGGGGCCTCAACCATTAACATTTTATTATTCCAGCAATAGCTCTCTGTCCAAAATTAAGCTACTGAAATTCTAAGAAAACTATTGATACGTTTCCCTGATTTTTGGTATTGAAAATAAAACAAGTCTGTCGACAAATTAAAAAGTTATTAGTAAAAATGTGTGCAATTATATAATTTTTCTAAGGTCCCAATATACCATATATCAATCAAACTGCAATACAACTTGAGAATAAGCTTTTCTTAATTTCGCTTATTATAATATTTATAAAATGTGAATTCACAAGCAGTATTTAACAATGCTAGAGAAAATATTATTATACATAACTTTTTCTCAAGTGTGCTTATGAACAACATACAACAACGCAATATGACGATTGAAATAGAAATATTTTTCAATACATTCTAGTCTTGTTGTCTTTGTTGTACACTTATAATGCATACAACAAGTGCCATTACTTTTTCTTTAAATTTGTCAAACGTGTTTTGCGTGTACATTTAGTTGTAAATTTTATATAGTGAACGTGCAATTGCATATTAAATTTTATTATTTTTATTTATGGTTAAAATTTATTATTATTTATATTTAAAATGAATAATTATTTTTTATATTTAAAAATAATTATTATTTTTTATATTTAAAATGAGTTATTATTATTTATTTTTAAAATTAAAAAAAAAAATAAATTAATTAAAGAAAAGAAAATAATTATGATTTCTCTTTTTCAACGATTAATAATATATTATCTTTGTAAGCTTATTCTACAATTGCAAGAATAAGCTTATAGTAATCATACACACATAATATTTTCACGAGGGCTCCGTTTTGATTTTTCTACAATTGTTACGATAGCCTTTTTCAATATATTCTCAAGTCTTTTTCAAGCTTAAGGCTTGTGTTTGTAAGCTTAAAATAATATTTTTCTCAAGTCATTTGGTATGTTGGGGTTTCACTGTACTTTTTATGTGTTTTAAAAAACTCACATATACTATAAGGATGATGTGTATGTATGGGTATGTGTGCGTATATGAGTATGACCTACAAATAGACAAAGTGTCATATACAGAGTTTTTGAACATCGTTTTATATGTAGTATGCAACAAAAAAAAAGTAAAAATAAAAACCCTCCATATCAACAACAATAACCCTGTTTTTCTATCTGCTGTACTGTTTTTAAAATGACATCAACTCATCCTAATATTTTTATCGTTTTTTTATTTTTTATTTTTCTCCAAAAACCTGACTATGCTTGTCAATTGCAGCAATGTTATAGGCTACCTTTAAGGTATTTACGTACATTGTAGTACATACATACATACAATTCATGCATTTCATTCATACGTTTATGAGATGCCATTGTGTTTGAATTTCAGATTTTTGTGGTTGGCATATTGTGTTTGTGTGTATGGGCAAAGTGTGTGTTCTAAAACTCGTTTAATTTCTTTTAAATATTTCTTTTGTTAAAGGACAACAATTTGAAACATGGGAACCGAAAAAATGTACAAATATAGTTTTTTTTTTTGTATTGCAACAAAATTAATATAATTTTTATTTTTCGAAAGAAAATTAAAAAAATAACTATGCTTAGTGGATTTGATTTTGTAGAATGTAAATATTAATTTTATAGTTTTCATGACCCAGGTGAAAATGTTCATATATGTCAATATATGGGTTCATCATATATTATTCCGTATATGCTCGAATCCGTAATTTGAGGGTATATGGCCGTATACGCTCATATATGGAAATATATAAATCTTAGTATATGGTCACATATGAGTACTTTTCGGTATATAATTTTTTATTTTTTTTTTTAGTTTTTAACAAAAATGTTTTTTTTTTATTAAAACTAAATGTAAATATTATACTTTTCGAATATTTGGAGAATATGTTATTCTTAAAAATAATAAAAAAAAAACAAAATAATACATTTTTATTCACTTTTAATCATTTAAAGTGAATTAAGTGTATCGTTCAAAAGTGAATTAATAGAGAAAACTTGTAAAAAGAATTAAAAAATTAATATTAATTAAAAAAAAAAAAATAGTTTTTTAAGCGATCGTGACGTTTTTGGCTCTAATTATATTCAAGGTACTCTGTTGTACCCATGGGTCATCTTTGTACGAAAGCTGTTTTCGTAAATGGACTTCGCGGGACTTTGCTGATCTACCTATACTTACAAACTCATTAAACATTTGTTAGCTTTTGTTGTTTTTAGTATTTTATCAAATTAAAAATATAAAAATTTCAAATATTTTTTTACATTTAAAGCCAATAATTTCTAAGACTTGGTAGCATTTTTAAAAATTCTTAATTTTTAAGCAGCTATATCTTTTACTACTTTAAACAATTTAAAAGTTTAAAAACGGATATTGTTGAAAATACATTCAACCAACTTTTCATATACTTCCGCTAAAGATTCTCTCTCATTAAGAATTTACAAAATTTTATATAAAAAAGAAAGAAATTTATATTAATTTTTAATATCTTTTTTTTTTTTTAGAAAATTGGCTGCCGCATTTTGAAAGTCTTTTCCAATGTTGCTCCCCAAAGTAGCGATCGTGTGGTCCAAACTGTGGGCAAACAAAGTGAGGTTATTGATGCCATACGCGAAGTCATAACATTGACCAGAGAAACGCCCATTAAAGGGCCGGTGCATAATTATGATCCCTTGAATTACGATCGCATGTATGCCGATGAATATGGCGGCTATGGCAATATACCCGGTAGCAGTCGTCCATCAAGAGATGGTCGCCGTGGAGGTGATAGAGGTGGCGATTATGGTGGTCGCGGTGGTGGTGGCGGAGGAGGACGCAATGATCGTAGCCGTAGCGGAGGCAGAAGCCGCGATAACAATCCCTTCATAAATCCTTGGGCAAATGATGATGGCGGCTTCGGTAATGGTGGTGGCGGTAGTGGAAGTTTCGGTGGTGGAAACTTTGGCGGTGGTGGCGGTTTTGGAGGTGGTGGATTCGGTGGTGGCAGTAGTGGAGGTTATGGTGGCAATGGCTCTATGGGGGGTGGAGGTAATTTTGGCGGCAATGGTGGAGGTTTTAATAACCAAGGCGGTTTCGGTGGCGGAAATACCGGTGGTTTCGGTGGAGGTTTTGGAGGTGGTTCTGGTGGAAATCAAGGCGGTTTCGGCGGTGGTAGCATGAATCAGGGCGGTTTTGGTGGCTCCTCTAATGGTATGGGAGGTGGACCCTCTGGTTCTGGAGGTTTCGTTTCTAGCAGTAACGGCCCTAATAATAATATTACTGGAACTTTGCCTGAAGGTCATGATCCTAAGAATAGTACACAAGTTTCTATACCTAAAGATGTAAGTAGAAATATTTTACTTGCAAAACAAATTTTTTTTTTATTAATTTTGCCTTTCATTTCTTTCCTCCTCAGATGGCTGGTGCTATTATTGGTAAAGGTGGCGGCCGCATTAGACGTATCCGTAATGACTCCGGTGCTTATATTACCATTGATGAGCCATTACCCGGTTCCACTGATCGTATTATTACCATATCCGGTAATCCAAAACAAATACAAATGGCTCAGTATTTGCTACAACAGAGGTTGGTGTCAGACAACGCCTAAAAGTATGCATTTTTTTCCTTTACACACATTTTTATTATTTTATTTATAATTTTTAAACATTTAAATATCTCATTCGAATAAGGGTGTTAAATCACATTTATCATTGGCTAAGAGTTGTCCATACAGCACAAATGTTTGTGATCTGAGAAACTTAATATGAACGTTGTATTGTTTCATATATTTGAATCAAAAATCACAATAATCTTTTAAGCAAAACCTGTAAATGTTTATACTTTTTGTAAGAAAAAATTTAACAATACATTACAATTTAATTTGTTTATAAAATTTGCTACATACTTTCAAACTTTAAAAAAATAAATAAATAAGTTAAAATGTTTCTCATCCCCTGTAAAGTTTTTAAAATGGATTTAATGCTCTTATTTAAATTAAACCTTTATTTTACTAATCTCATCAAATTATTTCATTATTAGTTTTGGACATTATTATACTAATCATTTTATTTACGCAATTTATTTAACAATAATATTTATTATAATAGTGGTGTTTAATGGTTTATAAGTATAAGTGTGAGTGTGTGTGTGTTGGTGCTTTTCTCTATTCATCATTTCTAAAAACCAATCAATTTTGTTTAACATTTAAACAAAAAAAAAATATTCTTTGTATGGAAGACTAGTGATTTTGTTGTTTTGGTTTTTAAGTAATAAACAATAAATCCCTTGTCTTCTTACAATGTTTATTACTAACTGCATACAAGAAACAAAATAATTCATCAAACAAAACAAATCATGTTTACTAAAAGGGAGTTTTAAATTTTTTTAACATAAAAAGTGTTTCAAAAATAATAATAATAATACCAACATTTAATATAGTATGTAGCTACATTTTCCAAATAGTTTATAATAATAATAAAAACATTTTTAAAAAAAGTTTTTGGGTTTAGGTTAGATTTTGTATTTAAATATTATTTTTTATGTCGTGTTAAAAATATTTCATCAATCATTTTCCATTTGGTCTTATGTATATCTTATGTATTGTCCAATTCATAAAAAAACTCTGGTTTGTTAGGTGAAATGTTCTTTTCTTCGATTCGAGATCATTTTTCTATTCCAAATGAAAAGGAAAATTAAATTTTTTTTTTGTAAATCATAGAAAAAGTTCTTAAGACACCAGCCGCCGAATGGAATATATTTTCTAGGTAGCTACGACTTCCATCAATATTCTTTGCATCCCATATTGTTTTAATTGTAAATATCCCTTATTAAACTCACAATTTTAAAGGAAAACGGTGATATTACTAACCCCACCTTATATATATTTATGGAGTTAAGATGACATATTGGTGTTTTCATGATTCCCAACTTTTATATATATATCAGCTGTCAGCAGATATTTGATCAATTAGTCCGTGACTTTTCGAACTTCCCTCGTATTTATATGAAACGCAACACTGCTCCCATCTGTTGATAGACTACTGTAAAGTTCCGTTATTTACTTTGCGTTTAACAGCTGTTCAAAACATACAACCTCGTGCATTTTTTTTAAATGGAGTTCTCATTAAACATTACTTTTTGCGAAAAAACCGTCAATCAAATCAAGGAAAAGCTTGATAAATACTATGGGGACTCTGCACCATCGATTTCAATGGTAAAAAGTGCTTTACTGACTTTCGTTGTGGCCTTACAAGCACGTTCTGGACGCTCAGTTGAGGCCTCTACACCCAAAACCGATCGGAGATTAAATGTGCGATAGATTATGGAAGGCATAGGCATCTCACATGGCTCAGTGGTTTCAATTTTGTATGATCACTTGGGTATGAGAAAGCTTTCCGCAAGATGGCTGCCGCGTTGGCTCACAATCGACCACTAACGGAATCGTGTGACTGTGACTTATTCGCCTTATTCTCCGGATTTAGCCCCCAGTGACTATTTCCTTTTTCTAAACCTAAAGAAATGGCTCGGTGGAAAGAGCGGTGTTGCATTTCATATAGCTACGAGGGAAGTTCGTATACCCGTTTGTTACAAAAACTTTAAATTTTTCTTGTATTCATTTAAAAACGAAAAATGTTCATAATCTCGTACCCTAAAAAGGACATCTCACAAAACATTTAAAAAAACTACTATTAATAGCATGCGGGTACGCTGCAGAATTGTTTAACATATCTTCTAATCAGAACTATCAATATTGCCAACAACAAATTGTTGGGAGTTGATTGAGACGGGTTAGAAGGCCAACATATGTAAACAACTCAGTTTGATTCTTTGCTAGAAAAAGTTATTTCAACAAATTTTTATTAATAAGGCAGACATAATTCGTTTACGTTATACGCTACCAAGTTTAACAGACATCCCAAAGACTCGGTACTGAAAATTATAAAATAAATTAAAAAAAAAAATTTTTTGGAAAATAAAGGCTTTATCGCTAAATAAATAAATATTTTTAAGTGCTTGAAAAATTTTAAAAGTTAAACAACATATCTAATCAATTTCCCATTTCTTTCTTTTTCTCTTTTCTCTTTTTTATTTTAGTGTCCAAGATAACCAGCGTAAAAATTTTTAAATTAAAAACGAAACAAATTCCTTAAGCAAACAACAAGAACAACAACAATTTCTTAATATAAATAAGCTCCACCAAAATATCCAACAACCCTTTCCTCCTTTTAAAAATAAGAAAGGAGAGTTTTAATATTAGAAAAACGTTAAGGAACTTAATTCATATAATATAATTTTATATTAATTATATTAAATAACAAACAATTAAAATACAAAACTATTGTTTTCTTCTATCTTTTTCTTCTTAACATTTTCTTCTTTATTTTTTTTTATAAGTTTAATTAAATATTTTTAATATAATTAAAATAAACTACAAATTATAATTTCATTTCTATCTATCTATATGTATATGTCAGATAAGCTTAATTGGTATTAAAAAAACAACAACAACAACATTAATATGTATAATAATTATATTATCAAATGTTTATAATTTTAACAAAAGAAAATAATGTAACCAAGCAAAATAAATAAACAAAAAACCAACCCACCATCAAAATTAAAGGCGCTATTTTCTTTTATTGCAAATATTTGAGGAGTAACTAAAGTAAATTGCTTTGGCAAAAGATAAAAATTTGAAAAAATTTTATACTACGTTAAAAAACAATACTTTTCGTAAGATATATTATATTTAAAAATTTCGGCACTTATTACCCGCTAACTAAGAACCTTATTTGTTAAAAGGTGTACGTTTCATTTGTAGAAACCTTTAAATTTTTGTTAAACTCCTCTGTAAATGTGTTTTTTTCCTATTAAAACTACAATTATAAAAATTGTAGGCGCCTATTTTTAATACCAAAATATTATTTTTAAACAAAACTTTAACATACAAAACATGTTAAAAATGATAGATTTTACTAATATCTAAAGTCAGTCATCAAATAAAAAAATCAATTATTTTATATTTGTATTTAATTGTTTTGTTTAATTAAGTCATCTTCTCTTCTAAATATTAAAAATATCGATAAGTTTATATACAAAATTTCATTTGAAAAACAAACAAAAAAACTCAAAATTGTCATTACAAATACATATGAAAATATAAAAAATATTCCATTAATTACTTTTTTTTTGGTAAAGTTTAAGTTTAAGTTAAATTTAAATTTATACTTTTGACTTTATTGTAAACGAAAAAAAAAAAAAAATTATACATTCATGGGAAAATAAAATTTGAAACATAAAAAAATTCTATTGTGTTGTCTTTTTAAGTGATCGTTAAGAATTAAACCTCCTATGCATAAAACAAAATCCAGTGCATTCAGGCATGTCGAAGACCTCAATTTTGTTCGAAAGTGAAATTGAAAACGAAAATTGCTTCCCAAAGGAAATCGTATTTTTACACATTTTAACCGAATATAATAAATAAACATAGCTTTACAAATAGCTAAAGAATATTGATTTTGATACTTTTATTTCAAAAAAATTTGTATTAGTGGGCGTATTCTAAGAATTTATTTATTTATTTTTTATTGTATCGTAGTACAATTTCGTAATGTTTTATTACTTCTGTTATTTTTCATTTTCATAAATTCTAAAATGTTAAAAAACGTTTCATGTGAAATTTTTGTGTTTCAACTGCAAATTTTTTATAATAGGCTTTTGACACTGAACAACATCTTTGCGAAACGCGTGGAAGATGTTGAAAACGTGAAACATGTATTTACATGTATTCAGCTGTCAAAAAAAGAAAAAAACGCATATTTTTTGTTAAAAATAAAAAATGGATTAAGAGAAAGCATTAATCATTGGAGTAGTTGCTGCTTTGCAAGAACAAACCTGAATTTTAATGAAGTACATTGAAATATTAAAGGTCATTCTGGAAAAAGATAATGATGAAGAAGAATTTTTGGTAAACATAAGAATGAAATTTTTACATGTGCCGCTCATTTTCCTTTGTTGAATATTTTGTTTTTGTTTATTTTCTGCAATGTCAGTTTGGTAGTGATGGCACTAAGGAAATCGATTTTTTTTGTAATTTTTTTGGTGATGACACTTAAAATAACGAAATATGTAAGATGGAACCAAATAATCCTCATCTTTTGTATATGTAGAAAGATGTAGAATTTTTGGGCTGTATAATTCTTATGGGAAGATGTTAACATCTTTGCAAATTGATGAAAGATGAAAGATGTAGCTGAGTGGAAATATGCTATAAATGATGCCATTTCTAACTAAATTAAATAAATCATTGGACAGAATTACATTTTTTAATGTACAAGAAAAAAAAATTCGCTTTACAAATCAATCACAAAAATATTGAATTTAGTGCCAAACTAAAAGTTGTGATCTTTGTGTCTCATTCTGTGCAGATGTTATTTTGTGCTTTTTTATCTCATTCTTCTGCAAAGTTGTGATCTTTATACTTTAGGCTCGTGTTGTTTGTTATAATGTTATAATAATTTGTTATAATAATTAAAAATTTGTTTGTTATAATAATTAATATTCAAATATACATTCAGATAAAATCACTACTTGAGGTACCGCCCTTGCTTGTGGTCTTTATAGAAACTAAGAATTTTATGGTGTCGCCTAAGAATTTCTTGGTGGTGGCTAAGAAGCTAAGGTTTTTATTCATCCTGATCTTTGTACCGTCCTTGTTTTTACTACCACTTTACAGCTTACTACTTATCAAAAATTTTTGTTTTTTACACCACAAAATTTTCCTTAAAACCCTAAACTATAAATTCTCTAGGAAAAAATTGTGTTTAAACAAAAGTGAAATTACAAAATCATGATTATACCTAATGCTGGATTTATGCTTTTGTTTGTTTTGTACACAAAATGATTATGAATTTGATCCAATTTGATATTCTTAAATATCTCCTGTTATATCTAGCTGATCTTATTTGACTCGAAAAATTACCGATCAAATTAATATCCAGCAATATATTTTGGGACTCAGAAGGATCTAAAAAAATGGCAGATCTAATTAGATCCAGCAATATATTTGGGGATTTAGAAAGATCTAAATTGATCTGAAAAGTGACAGATCAAATTAGATCCAGCAATATATTTTGGGTTTAAATAAGATCTAAATTTATCCGAAAAATGTTTACTAAAAATCGTATAAAAAAACTTTAAATTAAAGAATTATAAAATTCTTACGAACAATGCCATCGCCAGGATTTGCACTCAGTCTGCCAGAGTTGTAGTGAGTTAAGTAGTAAACAGGGTGTGGCTGACTTTATTAGAGTACATTTTTCGTATAATTGTGTTATATGTAATTATATCTTCGGAACTTTGGGAAAAATTAGAAAAATTTTTACATATCAGGGCTGAATAATTGAGACGAAATTGGTTCTGTACTTATCTGATTTTATATAATTATATATAACTATATAAAATATTATATATATTCGTATTTTATAGACAACAAAAAATGTGGATAAATAATTATAATATTTAATATATATATATATATATATATATATATATATATATATATATATATATATATATATATATATATAAGGTATTTTTAAGAAAAATAATGCAATACATTATTATATGTGGTAATGCGTTTTTCGGAAAATGAAAAGAATTTATTACTCGGGTCGATTAATCGCAAAAATTGGCGATTAATCATATAATGCAAAATAAATGTATATTTTTCATTAATAAGAATACAAAGGTTTCTAAGTGTTTTTAGGCCTATTTAAAGCATCCTGCGATTCATGCCTTATAATATTGGGGTTTTTCAGAGGAATCTGATGATTCTGCAAAAGGAAAATTTCAGAAGTGTTCAGTGGAAGTAAACCCTTAAAACGCAGTGTAGATAGTCGATAAAGTTGGTTTTTATTTTCTCTATACGACACTGTCCAGAATAAAAAATTCCTATATGAACAAGAGCTGCCTTAAAAAAATTCAATATCAAATTCTTAAAAATATAGTATGAATAGTTTTTGCGAAATTCACAAACAAAGAATTCAAATATGCGATTTTTTGAATATTTTTCAATAAACAACTTAATTCTACTGAAATTCCTACTTCATCAAAATTTTTTGATAAATCAAATTAGAAACAAAATTCCATGTTATATTTAGTTTTTATAATTTTAAATGAAACTGTTTTTTTAAGAAAATACAGGTTACGAATTTAAAGCAATTTTATATTATTATTTTATAACATAAGTAACATCATAGTGCTTGTTAGGAATATACCTAGTCACGTGTTTTATTGCTAAGGAGAAAATTATATATTTTTATAGGTTTTTTTGTTAAAGCTCTGCTTAGAGGCTCTAGATTTTCTAAAGCTTTGCGTTCTTACGGAGGTTGAAAGCTCTATTTAAATTTTTTGGATAATATAATTTTATATATTTTTTTTAATTTATTTTTTAAATTAATTGAAACAAAAATATAAATTGTATAGTTTTATCATATTTCCTGAACATTTGCTTTGATTCAGTCAAAAAGTATATAATTTTCTATAGAGTATGTTTCTCTCTCACGAAATTTTTAGTACTCTCTTAGAACACGAACATAGTTTGGCGGCAACAAAGGTGAGTTTTGGTCGGCAACTTTTAGTAGTGTTTAGCGGTGCTGCCATATAACCAATTTTAACTATTTTTTTGCCGTTTTTTGAGATGCTAGAGATTTTTCTGATTATTTCATAAAAAAAATGTTTTTTATTCTATTCATGTATTTTTTCAGATTTTTCATATAAAAATATAATATTTCTTCAATATACTATTTATTTTTACTAAAATTAGACATGTCTAATAAAGTAAAAAAAATACAACAAAAATTTGCAATTGTGTTAAAAAATAGTTACGAATTCAAACATAACATTGTGACATGAAAAGTATTAAAGTGTGTACACACATTGACCAATTATGTCTTTTCATATCCATTATTTCCCATTTCTATGGTAAAAATATATAATAAAGAGAATAAATATGCTATTAATTGTTGCAACATGAAAAAACTGGTAAACAGTTAAGAATCCCAAAAGCTGGGATAAAAAATTACACTGTTTATGTGGCAGCACTGCATACACCAAATTAAATGTTTTTCAAGACTTTAGCAACTTTGAAAATGTTGCCCTCTCATTTAAAAATGTTGCCGCTGAACTCTGTACCATGTTGAATTTCTGGTAGAGCGGGAAAAATACTCTATAGAAAATTATATACTTTTTGATTCAGTCGATTTGAAAATGTGATGATATTTTAGTTGATGTTTTTCTACGATTTTTTTGCCCAAATTAAGAAAATTAGGAAGTTTTAGGAAAAATGACAGAAAAATGTATATTAAAAATTAACATGTTAATCGGATTATTTTAATCGATTGTTCGGGTCGAATAATTATTTCAGTTTTAAATTATTTGTTTCGACATTAACCGAAATAGAGGCGATTGGAAACACTTATACTGACCTATGTAAACATATATGATAATATATTATTAGATAAGGCCACATGATTATACCTAAACTTTTTTACTCGGTTATAAAAGTTTTTCGAGCAGATGTTGCAATGGATAAAACATATTCGATTAAAAAATAAATAAAAATCTTTGATTAACTCCATTTGATACCATTAGACACAATTATCAGTGCTGTTCTAAGTTAAGAAATTTATTGTTTTGGGATTCACATTTTTATACCCTTCACCACAGGTGGAAGGGTATATATAAGTTTGTCATTCCGTTTGTAATTTCTACAATATTGATATTAGACCCTATAAAGTATATATATTCTGAGTCCTTATGAAGAGCGAAGTTGATTTAACGATGTCCGTCTGTGTGTTGAAATGGGTTTTCCGAAGACCCCTGACATGATGAGGATTTGATTGTTATATATTTCTGTTAAATGTGATCCATTTCTGCGTGCGGTTGATTCAGCCAGATCGGTTGATAAATGGCTGAGATATTAGCAAAAAACCAGGACTACCTCTAATTTTTTCCGTAAAATTCCTTTGTTTTTATATGTATGTTGAATATTACGCATAACAAACACATTAATTTCTTTTCTTTCACCTCTTCACAAACAACAAACACATACAAAGATTTTTCATTTAAATAAAAACCAAACAAATCCCTATTGAACAAAAACTGTTCATTTAACTCTATAAACGATGATTCCACGATGATAGCCTTCATAGCTGAGTTGTCTAAACGCTATGTCACAAATACTTTTTTTCTCTAAGAACGCGAGTTCGAATCCTACTGATGACACAATTCAACTTTTTTTTGTACATTTTTTTTTTATTTTCTTAAGACTTTTTTTATTTTTTTGTTTTTTTAACATTAAATAATCGCCCAATGTAGTGACGAAATATTGGAAGGAAAGAAATAATAAATAATCATTATTATTATTTTTTATAAAAGGATCTTGAACTCGATTTTAAGTAATAATATAGTATAATATTGAAGATCGAATAAAGGAAGATAAATATAGATTAAATAATTAATTTAAATAAAATTTATATTAATAATTAAATAATCCATAAATAGGCTAAAAACATCAAAATTTGTATAAAAACCCTATACAAACGGTTTTATTTCTATTTTTTGCTCCGATTTAAAAGAATTTATAAACAGATTTTTAAACCATTTACTCATATATTTAGAAAATTTTATACATAATTTTCCTTTGAGTGCAACTATTTTAGGTCATAACTTATAATAATTTATAAAAAAAAATTTATAAGCTATTTTCCTTCAAATTTTTAAAATTAAGCTAAATAAATTACAAATATTTTGTAATAAAAAAGCGAAATAAAATCCCAAATGCAAATTTGCCAGCTAAATCAAACGTTTTTGTAGAAATAAAACACATGCAGTTCTAGTGTAAATAATTGCATAAAACATTCGTTTTCAGTTACCTTGACCTTCGGCATTGAAAAATTTATCAAGAAAATATTCGGAAACAATATAAACGACATTAAAAATTATACACTTTCTTTAAAATAATTTATTAAAATATTAAATATTTTACAAAATTTCCACATTTAGGTAAAAATCAAAAGAAAACATTTAAAATTTTGGTTCTTAATGTGTTTTTATAGTTCAATAAATATTTTTTAGGAAAAAAATTGCATTCGTTTTAGTTTTACCAAGCTTTTACTACACGGAATATACCACAAACATTTTTGTGAATGTGGATCATAAATCAGCCAAAAAAATCGGAATTTTTCACTTTAGTATTTTTTATGTGGATTTGGAACTACAGCGATGATAAATAGAAAATTGGCAAATATACTTTGACCCACTGCCTCAGCTCTCGATGGGTCTAAGGTAAGGTATTTCGTTAAAAATTAAGTTCGAAATTACATTGGCTATGGAAGCGCATGGTAAATTGGGTACGTTTTCTATTCCAAAATTATAATGATTTTTTTCATTAAAAAACAATAGGTTAATTTTAAGAATCTTTTTTTTATTAATATTTTTATTGCAATATAAAATAATTAAAATAAAAAATTTACAAAATATTAATAATACAAAAGATAAAAAAATAATAATTTATTAATATTAACTTTTGTTTATATATTTATCAAATTTAAATTAAAAACGTGTTTTGATTTATTAATTCAATTAACAATTAATGTGTTCATTAGACTGTGTGTGTGTGTGTGTAAATTAAAAAAATAAATTAATTATTTATGTAAAACATTATAAAAGCTATAAAAAAGATGTCTCAAATTTTGAATAGAAATAATTAATAAAATTTATATACAAAAACCAATTATTCTTAATTGATTTAATTTAAATAGTAAATAAAACTGCAAAGTAGAAGTCGTCGGGTGAGGTCAACCAGTTTAATGATAAAGAGGGTATTTTTTTTAATAATAAAAATATAAATTAATTAATTATTATAATTTTTGCCATCTATAGCACCAGGCGATCATAAATATATATTTAGCATTTCTTGTGTTTGTGTCTGTTTGTATTTTTTTTAAATGTTATTATTTTAAATAATTAATTTACTAATAATGAACTATCATTATTATAAGTTATACATATATAAAAAAAATATTAACTAGCAATTATTGCAATTTACAACTTATAACAATAAAACTTGTATGTATATGTACAGTGTGGGACGAAAATTATGAATTATTTTGAGAAGATATTAATTATGCATTTTAAGCCGTACCAAGAAAAAATATCAAAATGATATTTAAAGATACACTCAAGATGAAAAAGCATCATATCTATGAAATGCTTCATAGATATTCATCCAATGTAAAGTTTCATAAATCGCAAAAAAATATTTCACAATATTTATGAAACTTTTTTTATCTCATAAATAAAATTAAGATTCAATAAGTGAGGAATTCATACTTTTCATTAAGAATGACGACCATATAGAAAATTGTATGGCAATTTTTAATGGTGCTATTTACCTGTTCAATAAAAAAAATTATTACATTAGACGGAAATTGATGAAACTTTTCTTTGGGTGTATGAAAATAGGAATTATTTTTTATATATTCTGTTTTAAATTTTCAAACTTTCTTTAGTAAAAATATCTCAGACACATAACATTTTTTTGATCCTCGCAATGAGACTTTTAAATACAAATTTAAATTATGGAGTTTATGACTTTTTTAAAGATTTTTCCAAAACTCTGTGCAAAAAAAAAAAAATATTCATAATACGATACCAAAAAGTTTTCTATAGAGAAAGTAAAATTTCATATCTTAGAATCTGAGTAGTGTTAACAAACGTTTCTAATGCTTATTCAATTTTAAGAAAAAATATTTTCCAAGTCTTAAAAAGTTATTAGATTTTGATTGGCTATTTTAGCGTCAAGTTTTTAGAATCTATAAATTTCGGCTATAGAAAGTACTCAGAATTTGAGGAAGGCAAATCGGGGTCAAATAATTTTTGTGACGTACGTAGACGAATATACCAGATATATTAACCTAGAGTTACACAAGTTCTATTTTTAAACAACACATAGTACCTATTTCCTTGACACCATTAAATTTTTTTTTACCATTTTCATTTTATTTTATTCCCATAAAAAATATATAAAATTTATTTCTATCAAGACAAATTTGTCTTTGAAATGCCAAACGTAACCGAGTACCCCAAAAAAGCGTTTTCCCGCCTCTAATACCCCTTAATAAATTGTTACCCCTAAAATTTCCCCTATACAACTTGCAATCGAATAAATCTGGGATACAATCCCTTAACTTGGCAGCACTAATTTTAAAGCGAGTCGTCCAGCAAGTGAAACCAAAGTCATTATTCCCCTTAAAACCAGATTTGTTTTTTTTATTGGTATACTCTCTTTGATTTATTCTAGCGTTTTGGAACATGAAAAAATAATGTTGAGAAATCCATTTTTCATATTTTTTATATATTAAAATGTCTTGTTGGAAAAATATTTTTTTTCGAAAGTCTTCGCGTACCTGCTTAAATACTGCTACGGAGTTTTCAACTTTCCAAGCCCTGCAACTTTTTGTGACTTAAAATTCAAATATATATACTTAAAATTTCGGGATCTGATATTTTCAAATAATGTTCCAATAAAATTGTATATAGAATTTATATTCTAATTAGACAAGTTTTCTACTAAAAATATCTCTTTTAAAAACATTAGAAAATTTAGTTGTTTTTTTATATGATCCATAATCTAAGAATTTCTCTACTGAATACCGGAATTTTTGATTTTAAATTTTTAGGATAAGTTAATTTTCAAATATCCTATAATAATTAAATTATTCCTTTCAAATTTCCAAATAATGTTCCAATATTGCCCCTTACTGTATGTATTTATATGTAAACAAGTTATGTATATATTTAACAATTATTTTTAATTTAATATAAAATTAAGTAAACCATTAAAAATTTACAATACATTTTAACTATTCACATAATGAATGTGTTAAAAGTGATGGAAATAAAAATAACAGTTACATATAATTAAAAAATAAAAAACGTTTAACAAACTTTGAAGAGAAGATTTTAGTCGACATACATTTCAATCGGGGACATGTCATATTGCATGCCAATCGGTTATAACCCCTAAACCAAAATAGTACTATGAAAATTTTGGTCATAATAACTAGTTAAAAATGGACATAAAAGAGAGTTTTCCTAAGAACCATAATCCCAGTTGTTTTTTTTTTGGCGTAGCCCGCCTGTGAACGAGATGAAGGGTTTTCTATTCTGTAAAATGTTCGAAGCGGGCTTCGCATAGGTAAGCTTTTTAAAGTAGCGGCCTTTGGCTGGAAAATGGCGATAACGACTAAGACATTTTTTACCCGCAACAAGTCGTTCTAAACCATGTGAACTATGACCGTTTTGTAAATGGTCATAAGCTCCACTTTTACTTTAAGAATTATGCCCGAAAAATTTCAAAATGGAAAAGGAAATAATGTCCATTTGTGCATATGACCTGTTATCATTTTAATAATTTTTCGCCGTCGGTATGTTGCTGCTATTTTTATGATCTCAACTGTTTCTTATTTAAATGTATCATTGTTAATGTTATATTTAGTCCCATTAATTTAAGAACAACAACAAATTAAATATTAACTTCTCACTCAATTATGTTGTTAATTACGTTTCGATGAATTAATTAAATATTTACAACAATGTGTCAGCAAATGTTTTTCACTAGAGGATGTTGAAGAGTTATTATGATGACTATGATGCGGTGGCGCACCCAATTCACGTGTGTATATATCCAAACCATATTGTCCTTCTTCGGGGAAACTGTAACAAAAAAATGAATGATTTTATATGTTGTGTACTCGTAATTATGGTAATTGAATTTTTTGACCGAGTTCTATTATACCCTCCACAGTGTGTTTTGCTTAAATAAAACCCTTTTTTTTTGAGGTTCAAATAATTTTATGAGTTGTAAACTATATTTCAGTTTACTCTGCAGCCACACGTTTAAGTTTTTCTTTCAAGTTTTTTGCACATACTGCTTGTCAAAATTCATTAGAACTAACAGCTGTGACGTAGGCTGCACGCAAATTGAAAGCAATTTTACTTCTGAAGTTATCATCGTCAATTTTTAATTATTAATTATTTTTGTATGATATTTCTATTAAAGGTTTTAAATTACGGCTAAATATTTGTAAAAAAATAAAAACTTTTTATCGGCAAGATTATTGTAGAAAGAAAACCCGAAAAATAGTTCAAAAAAAGTGTACATAATCAGCTGTTTCCTTGACCGTAAATTGACACTCTCAACTTGAAAGAGAAATTGAAAGCAAGTTCGCATCAATTTTAAAAAAGTATGAGTGTAAAAAAAAAACTTTCAGATGAAAAATTGTTTGAAGTGATAATTTTTTGGAGGTGAATAAATTTTGAGGTGAATATAAAATATATACTTCTATTAACCTTTAGCCGTCTGGTGAAAAACATGACAAACTATTTTATTTACCAGAATGCTACTATAAAATGACCCCATACCAATAGAAAAAAGTTTTCAAAAAAATTATTTTCAATTTTAGAAAATTTACAGGAGAGACAAAAAGCTGTCGAAAACTGTTTAAAGGTCCTGTGCGAGGTGGCTAAATAAATTCTTAGCTAGGTACAAATAGCCCTGGTTAAGAAGGGCGAACTACCAATGGCAAAGGACCTTTGGAACAATTCTTTGAGGATGAGACAGGCAAAACTATTGGTCAACCCCTTTTCCAATGGGAAAATTTTGGACCTTGCTAGGAACAACATTAGGTTACTAGCAGGGTTTCTGACCGGACAATTCGGATCGAACTACCATATGTGGAAGATGAATCTGTTGGAATCACCTCTGTGTCGGCCTTGTCTTGAGGAAGACGAAACAACCATCCACATTGTGTGTGTGTTGTTTTGCATAGGAACAGAAGGAAAGCTTTCAATAAGGAATTTTTAGGTTCAGAGGATATAAGGAACTCTTCTCCATCGTCTATATTAAAGTTCATTGGGAATATAATACAGAATTTGGTTTAGTTGTATGATTTTTGGTACAAAATATCCATATGGGTCGCAGTGCAGGCCGTGGGCCAGATCTTGACTTATTAATAATGAATGAGAGAGGAAATAAAATTAATATTTTCTTATTCGTATTTAGGGCGTAAAAAAAGTTAAGAAGAAAAGTAATGAAGAAAAGGTAAGAACTATAATTTGTAGAACTAGTGTTTCCAATTATTCGTCCCCGACGGTTAACCGGTTAGGGCATTATTCGAAAAATGACGAAAATTTATTAATTGGACAAATTGGCAATTAATCGATTAATCGTTTAATGCAGAATAAATGTAAATCTTTCATCAATAAGAACACAGTGCTGATTTTTTGTGAAATATCAAGCAAGACTACTGCGTTGGTGTTATAAAGTGTTTGTTAAGGGAAATTCACAGCAATCTGAGTTTTTTGGGAGGAAGACATCTGAGAGTTTTTGGGAGGAATCTGACGACTCTTTAGAAAGAAATTGTGGCCACACATGTTCAATGGAAGTAAAACCTTAAACAGATGAACAATGAGTAGACATTTTGTGGATAAAGCCGGATTTTCATTTTCGACAAATAAGAAAATTTAATAAAAAAACAAGGGCAGCTTTCAAACACTATTTTTTAAGAAAGTCTTAAAAATATGGTGTTGTTTTTGCA
The DNA here is from genome assembly GCA_949748255.1 of Eustalomyia histrio. Taxonomy (NCBI): domain Eukaryota; kingdom Metazoa; phylum Arthropoda; class Insecta; order Diptera; family Anthomyiidae; genus Eustalomyia; species Eustalomyia histrio. The sequence continues at coordinate 52,722,156 of OX456527.1, forward strand.
AAATTTTTAAAGTTGGACAGAACTGTCAAACTGTCCAAAAACACACCTTACCAAATAATGAGTCTAGTAATAAAATCCAAGGTTTTCACCTATTACCGTTTATATTATAATTCTAACTTTTTTTATATGGGATGCCCCAAAAGGTAAGGTGTTCTGCTTACGTGCAAGCTTACGAATTTCCCAATTTCTAATCCGCTTTTCTTCCAAAGGGAAATATATAGAAATTAGCCCTTTGACGGCCAATTGTTTATAAATGTCCCATTTCTAGTTTTTGTCGTATTTGGCCCATTTGTTAACTGATTTTCTTAAATGTGGCTTGCTTTCACACAATACTAACTATTTGGATCAATATGCTCTCAGAGACAATAGGATCACCACAAATTCATAAAAATATATATTTTTGCATAATTCTTGGAACACATTTTATTGGACAACACAGAGGTAGGACATGGTCCATTCCTTTAATTTTTAGAAACATCGAGATATTTGAAATTGGTTAACTTTATTTATTACAGGATACTGATATAAATTGAAACATACATATATATGTATAACATGGGTTGTCAAAGGTCAAAAAGAGGAAGTTTTTGCTCAGTTTTTCATTTGATTTGATTTTTATAGATTTTTCTCCTGATTCCAAATTTGGTCTACAATTTTTTCAATCTCTTTACAATTTTGAAAAATATTTCGGAACTACTGTTAGAACTCGATTTTTTTCCCAAGATGTTTAAAATTTGTTGTCATATTCGGGAATTACAAAATTAATTATATAAGAAGTGTCTTAACACAAATAAGTCAAAATAATTTATTTCGACACTACTCTAAACTAATTAGTAGGCTTTTTTCTGTTCAGTTTCATAATTATTTGTTTTAGTAAACACTTTTAATTCATAAATTGATAAAACACACATTAATAAATACAGTTATTTAAACAATTGACAATGACTCATTATTATTTATATTAAAATAGAAAAGGTAAGCCATTACAGGTAACTTATTATTATTTAATTCAAAATAATGAAATAAGTAACATATTATAGGTAATACATTATTTTTATTTTGAAAATAATGCTGAACATTACAAAGTAATGTATAAAGTAAAGATATGTCATTACTATGTTTTTGCTGGGAGTTAAAGAGGTTTTCTAATCAAAAAGCTATAAGAATCTGTCAGTGATTGTATTTTCATTATGCAAACATATGTGAAATCAAATAATAATAATAGCTCTGTTCCCTTACTTTCTGGGTAAAGTTCGGTAAAATGAGAGTAAGCACAAAATATTCTCATAAAATGACAAAATTACCCAAAAGTACGGGAACGCAAAAAACCACTTTTCTAGCCCAAAAAAAAATGTCAAAATGCCAAATTTTTAGGTGCAATAAGTGTAACACGACAAGTGAAAACGCTCTAATGGAGAAATGCGAAAATTGAAATAAGACTCAAAAAAAATATATTAAAATTGCCCGCCGTTTACAGTGGCAGGAAATTTCGAGATTTTGATATTTTCCTCTTTGAAAAAACACACATAGTTATTTCTAATAAATATATTTTTCTCATAATTTAATGTTTATGAGCTTTTTTTCATTGTTTTTTCAAAGTGGTGTATATAAAAATCTCGTGATTTCGGGCCAATGTAAAAGAGGGGGTAACAATTTTCAAAAAAGCGGTAAGAAAAATTAAAAGGTGCCGATCTATCCCTTTTTTATAAACAGAAAATATTTGCAGTTTTTAGAAAGTAAAAAACAGCTTGTTGTAACACGAAAAGGGCTAAATTAGCATCGCTGAATTTCCTTAGTTTTATTTTTTACAATTATAAAACAGCTGTTTTTGTTTATCAACTGTTCTTTTGACAATTTACCCAATTTTCCCAAAGAAAAAGTTTGGGTAACTTTCGGTAAAAAGAGAAACACTAATACACTCTCATAAACGCTCTCATTTACCCAATTTTCGAGTACGGGAACGCTTTTGGGTAAATTTGGGTAAGTTTGGGATCCCGCGGTAACGAACGGGAACAGACTTAATATATGTAGACTTTTGACAAAAGCACTTAAGTCAACTTAAGAGAATTTTCAAAGATTTTGTAGTCTAATAAACTTTTAAATATGCACATTTTGTCAGGTCCTTACATAGTAAATTGTAAAAATTTATTTTTCCACATCAGTTCTTTTACTATTTCAAAAGTTTTTGACCAATCAACTATTTTAGTTTTTAAAAATATAATATTCGAATTAAAAGCAATTTTTATAACATAAATAACGCCATAGTGCTTGTTAAAAAAAAAATACTTATCCAAGTCTTTGATTGATTGGAATAAAAAATATATATATTAAAAGGTTTTGTTTAATCTCTGTCTACTATGGGGTAATAGCTACAGAATATAAGAATTTTTGGGAGAGATTAATTTCTTAGCACATGTATCAACAATTAAATTGACAAATTTTCTGTTTCTAGGAACGACTTGTTGAATGCCCTTTAGAATCAAAATTTTTGTTTGAAGTTATTCCAAAAGTAACCTGATATTCCTAGTAAGTTATATCTTACATTTAAGTTTAGGAAAACGGGTTCCATATAATTCGTGCTAACAGAACATGTTGTCACAAAGATTTTGTTGGGTTCAAAATAATTTTCTTGGCAGAAGTTCTACAGAGTTAAAAATCAATTATATGTTATGACATAGAAATACAATAATAATAATTTACATTAATTAGAATTTTTTAAGGAATTAAAAAATAAATAAAAATTTTCTATTAAATTTCCTAAAGCCTACACAGCACTTGCTTGAAGTGGTTAAAAAGGTTATATAATCCTTAAGAATCTATTTCATTTGATTTTAAAATAATTTGAACGTATTTTAGTGAATGTTTTTTAAGCCTTTATTACCATATTTTTACCCACAGTTAAAGAAATTAGAAAGATTTCGGAAAAAATAACAGGAAAACCATATAACAAATTTAACCGGTTAATCGACTTATTTTAGCCGATTATTCGGGTCGAATAAATATTAGGGTGTTAAATTATTTGTTTCGATAATAATCGAGGAATCGTTTAATCGATTAACCGAATTGGAAACACTAGATAGAACACATCTACATGTATTATGGGGGTAGATTTTTAAACTACTCTACCTCTTTCTGAATATTTTTGTACCAAAAACTGGACTTATCACCTTTTCTTATGGAAAATTGGACTTAGCTCATTTACAAATCACTGCATAACAATTTATTGAAATAAAAAAAAATATACGTTTTCAGGAAAGTTGTTTTTTTTACCTTGTCACACCAAGCTAACAATATATCGTAGGCTGAAATGCAAAAGAGCTGTATTGAACTACAGTACTGCATTGAATTACATCTTTCCACAAAATTTTATCGTTCTAAATTGTCAATTGACGCTTTTTGTTTCTCCCATAAAAAATAAAAATGTTAGTTTCCCGGTTTTGTATTTTAGAGTCAATTGTTACGATGCAATTGATTGCATGCAATTTTCTTAATTCCAAAGCTTGGAAAGTTATACATATTTAAATGGTGACTTTTGTTGCAATAAACTCGAAAGTAACTACGATTTTAAATAACTACGATTTTAAATAATATGATTATTGGAGCTTTAGACTTTTCCAAAAATGCTAACGTTCGAGAAATGATTATCAATATTTTTTTTTTACATTTAACCCAAAATGTTTAAACAAAGTTTTCAATGTTGCGGGTACTTGGTGGAGGACTTTTAAAAATATTAGCTTAACTTACTTTATAATAAATGTAACAATATCATCCAATATATTATGCGTCACATATTTTGATAACTTCTTCTCTTCGATACCATTTTTGTGCAGAGTTGCCATAAAATCAGTCAACGGACGTGACATGCGGAATTGTAAATCTAAGCTGCGACCAGCAAATATTAAAGGATCCTAGAAAAAAAAAAAAAAAGATATTTATTAATCATCATTAATTACCACGCCAAATAGTCTTCAATACTTGATGTGTTATTGGTATTAAACCAAAAAGTCTTGTAGCTTTCGTGGGACCCCATTCGCCGCTGGCACAATCTGGTAGGGGTACCATAACAGTTTGTAATTCTTCGCAACATATCTGTAATGGAAATTTCACAATCAAACAATAGTTCTTATTTTAGGTTCTGAATTGCTATAATTACCTTAAATTTACAAACAGATTTAAATTTCATTGGTTCACCCGTCAAATACTCTTGCGGTGTTACGGCATTGGCAAAGATATCCAACAGAAATGCTCCCGAACATGGAGCATGTACACGAAAAGCTACAATATTACCAATTACAGATTGCATAACAAAACGTTTAAGAGAAACGGCATCGTAGGAATCTTCATCACTTTCGTAGAATTTTAAATTGTAATGGAATATAAGACAACTTTGCATATCGGTTGGCATAGCTATGCGGACTGTAGCGGCTCCTATGATGAAATAAATGGAATTTGTTTGCTTTAATTTATATAGGTACCAAAAAATTTAATAACTGTTTAATCCTGCCTGGTTAAAGACTTGATTGATACTAAAGTAGGTTATGTTGAGCTGGCTGGTTAAAGACCTCTTATAGACCAATTGGGTTTCTGCTGTAAGAACACATTGCAATTTATTTTGCAACCAACCGTTACGTTTCCCTGGACAACTGCTATCGATTTACCATAATTGGCCTATTATCTCGGAAGATTATAAACTTCCTCTTGCATTTAAGTTTTTATGAATGGAACAGCAAAGGGAAACAGAAAACAAACAAATGCCTTTCAATATCAGCTGATTGTACATACATACATATGTAAGAATGCTAGAGTTCGTAAGTAAATTTTTTCTTAAGTCAACGTGGCTTAGTTCTCATATAACTTTTTCGATTAAATAGATATTTACAATAAATACTGTGGGATGCGAAGCATGTTTATGAAGGTTGTATCTGATAGGAAAATGCATTCCATTAGGCTAGTGCCTTACTTTTCTGTGTATTTTTTACGATTGCAAAAATTATAATTTAAATATTCATTTAGCAAAATGTTCGTGTTTTTAAACCGGCTAAAGAACATCTCATATAAAACTTATACAGATCAACAAAAAACTTCAACATTCTTTTAAAAATTTTTGTCTAAAAAAATATTTTATAATTTTGATGAAATATTTTACCATGAATCCCATACAACAAGAGCTGAGCCTTAGTGGTCAACTTATTTTTGGTCTAGTATGGTTCAATGCTTCTAAGAATATGGTTTAGCTGATATTACACCAGCTACAATACTGAGTATCTATTTAGATTATTCAATATTTTAATTCTTAAGATTTTCTAAATTAGATAACATAATCTTGTGAAAAGCTCCAAGTTGGGCGCCAACAAAGATTAATACATATTTGATTTACATTTTGCATCTTAAACATCAATAAGTTCCTTGTTTACTTTTTGGTCAGAATACTAATCATCCCATCTTTAAAATCCTTGTTCAACTTACAGAATTTATTCCAAAAGGTCCAAAATACATAACTGAACTAATATATCCATACCCAGCAAAAATGAAGCTGCCAAAGAAGCAATGAAATCATCACTACTATGGCAAAGGAATCACTTCTTTTATAATGGTTTCATCGATGAATTTAACATTAGCGTGTCATAGGATGGAAGTATTCAAATGCAGCTAATAGCATTACTCATACTTTACTCTAAGGAAGCAATGACAATGCAATGATTAGATATTCTGATGCATGAGTGCAAAATGTTCATATACTTTGTAGTATTTAAGCTTTGATGAAAATTTAATTAATAAGAATGCAGAAAAATAAGTTTAAAGAAGCGAAATTTATGCATTGATATACAAATACTCTTTATTAAAACAAATAAATAATTCTGCATTAGTGAAAAAGCATTTTTGCAACATTTTTTTTTATTTTGAACAATTTTAAATAATTATTGCACAATTTTAAAACATTTTTGGCAATTTGAAATAATTTTTACACAATTTTAAAATTATTTTGGTAAATTGTAAATTAAAACTGGAAATGATGTAGTGTTAAGTAAAATACATAATGCAAAAATGCAGAGATTGCGTCGTCATAAATATTTAAAATGCAGATGACAGGCTAGCTAGTTTCAAATAAAGGTCAAAAAAATTGTTTTTCTTAATTTTTCAAAACTTTTATTAAAATTGCAAAACTGCATAAATTCTAACCCTCATGAAATTTTAAACTAAAATATAAAAAATGATTTAATAAAAAAAAAATTAAAAAAGTTTATCAGAACAATTTTCTCAATTTGAATAAATGCTTTAGATTTAAAAAATATACGATATCTTATAACTTATGCTTTAGAAGTAATGAATAGTGATTTTTTAAGATATGCATCGGATTTATATCCAGATCACTGCATTTAAAATATGAACGCATGAATTCTATTGGAAGTGCCTTAGAATAACACCAAAAAATCATAAAAGAATGTCAACTGAAGTTTAGAAAGCAATGAAAGAAGATATAGTCACAGAATGACTACCAGTTTTTTTTGCTGGGTAGTCATTTTCAATAACATATTTTCTTCTCAATAGAAAAAAATGCATATTTATGCTTACCGGTATCATCTGTAAAGACCACAGCTCCATAACCTTCATCAGCAAAATGTAAGCCATAACGGAAAAATAATGAACGAACAAATGGTAAATTTTCAAATTCTCTTAATGTTATAGGTCTCTTAAGTAGTTGCCATTCTTCTTGCAGTGGGAAAAATTCATAAATAAATTCACGAGGATCCGTTAAGAAATAATGATCATCATATTCGTATCTAAGGAGGAAAATTAAATGAATAGAATATCAACAAAATTAAGAACAAATAATTCGTTATAATACCAACCTTAAACTATCATTTTTACCACGTCCTGTCTTTGGTGCCTCTTTCGCATTCACCAGATGCCGGGCACCCCAATTACATTGAACAAAGCGCCAGGCACCAGCCACATAAACAGCATTCCATGAATTACGAAAACGTGAATCTTGAAATTTTACACCCGGTTGATAACCGGCACTCTTTGAATAACCTTTAATGACTACACAATGTAAACCAGCATAACTGCAAAGACGTTTAAAGAGGACATGATAGCTTTCGGTACCATATTTAATGCCACGCAATAAGCCCATGGGAGTATCACCTCGCAAATCATCATCGAAATGCATGGCATTTAGATTTTTTACCGTTATCCAACGGAATATTGTACGTGCCTTTTCAATGTCGGTAGTACAGCGACCCACTAGTTGTCGCACTAAATCCGTAAATGTTTTTTGATCTTCTTGGGCTACAGAAATGGCTATGCGATCGACATCTTCAAATTCAATGGGATCAGTGTATATTTGAAATTTACTAACAGCAGGCGGTACAGGCAGTGGGGCTAACATTGGATATTCCATGGGCGTAACACCTTCACTAAATTCATCATCCAAGAAGATGCTCTCATTTTGCATGTACTCCGAACGGCGAGCACTTATCAATTCTAACATTTCACTAGATTGACGATCGACTAGAGCAGCTGTTTCATAACGTTCATGTTCCAGCATTTTACGTGTTATACTCTCTTTCTTTTTACTACGTCTAAGAGTCATATTTTTCTCCAAATCTTCTTTTTGTTGTTCGTGTCGCAATGTTAGTATACTATGTTCTTCGCGATTACGTCGTGTTGTTGCCAATTCTTTTTCAAATTTATGTGCCAATCTTTGTAGTTCACGTTCCCATTCTGTTTGAAATTCTGACTGTATTTTACGATCTTCTTCTTCACGTTTACGAGCAAATTTACGATACAACTCATCTTCTTCTTTGCGGTGTTTCATTTCGAGGCGCGCTTGTTCTTCTCGAGCCTAGTAGAGCATGAAATAAATGGAAAAAGTTGGAAACATTAATTAATTACTCCTGACTGATGAGATCGTAAAAGACAATTTCTCCTATAAATAAGAGTTTATTGTAATACAAATAAGTTTATTCCGTTTATTGTATGCAATTTTTTTGTATTAAATTTTAAGCATTACAGGTGGTTGGAATTTATTATTAAATTATTATTTAGGAGGAGATACTTTTCTATTATTTCGTAATGCTTTGCTAGTTAATTTAATTATAACAATCATGTTTGAGCATGAATAAATTTTATACCAAACTCTCTATTAATTGCATATTGCAATATAATCGGAATTTAAAGGAATGAGTTATTAGATTTAAATTTAAAATTTATATAAAAATTTTAAAATTTATATATTAACAGAATTATAAAGTTTTAGAATATGTTTCTTTGACATCTATGCTTTTCAGGACTTGAATTTATAAAATGTCACAACAATCCGTATACTATCACAACTTCCTGGTTACAGTGGGGGCTTGTGCGAGGTTATGCTCCGTTCAAAATTCACGATTAAATCCACAGAAAAATTTGAACACAAAAAAGCTAAAATCACGGCAAATATCCCACATCGAATTTACAGATAGAGAAAAAAGGGAGAAAATAAACCGTTGGGCAATTTCTTTCATTTATGACATGCCACTTAATTCTCATTAAAACACTACCAGTTTAGGGAATAAGGCCATTCCTGTGTACAGATCTCAATAGTTCAAATTGTATCAGATCTAATTATATTTCAAAAGTGCGGGCAAATTTGAAATCTAATTAGAACTGATCAGATCTAGACAGATCTGAGCACCGTTCGTAATCAGAATCAGTTTGCTTTGGATAATAACTAAGAAATTAAAGAACACCCGTGTGAAAAAGTTCTGCTCTGAACAGATCTTATAATTGTACCAGATCTAATTAGATATTAAAATTGGGACTTAATTATATCTAAGCAAATCTGGGCATATCAGTTTGCTCTGAAATTACAATGTAAAATCAGATTCAAATATTTATAAGAAAATAGGAAATTCAAAACATCTTTACCTTTATTTGTATATACATACATTTAAGATGTGGTACCAGAAATGATTCTATATGACCAAATATTTTCACATCTGGCCACACACATCAACAATTTTTCCAGCTCCGTTAGATATGAACAGATATAGATCTTGATCTGATTAGGTCTGGCCATGAAGTGTATCATATGTACCATATCTTAATACATATGATCAGATATGCACCAGATCTAATTAGATGCAATCATATTTAATTAGATCTAATCAGTCTGCATTTGACTGCGATTGCGTACAAACGTACAAAATTCTTCTCTCCCTAAAGTGTAAAGTGTAATAAAAACAAAAATAACTGTCTTGTTACAAGATCACACAAAAATATATTAAAAGTAAAAAAAAAAAACAATAAAAAAAAATACATACATAAAATTCTTTTAAACAATAACAATTTAAATTGCTATCATCATGGATGATAGCAATGATAGTAGTGAAGATGATGATACAAGCTGGCAGGTTGTAACAACAACCAAAGCACAAAAACGTCATTTAAGTGAATCCCCAAAAACAATTTTGAATAAAAGAAGAAATATAAACAATAATCAAAACAATAATAGCTTGTTAACAGTTAGTAAAAATAATGCACCTGCATTAGATTTAAAAAACACAAACAATATTAATTATAAGCACACGCAAAAAAATGTCAACAGTAGAAGCTCAAATAATATTAACAACAATGATAGCACTTCCCATCATACAGCTTTTACAGGCAATAATGAAAATTATAATAGATTTTCTGCTTTAGTTAATAATGAAGAAGAAAATGAAGAAATCGAATCAGATGATGAACAAACTTCGAAAATTAATTTACCAAAGCCCCCACCAATAATTATTCCGAATGTTGCTGATATATCAGCAATGATAAAAAGTTTCTCAAAAATAATTTCCTCCTCATCATTTAATTACAAATCTCTAAGAGATGGACAAATAAGGATAATGGTTAAAGATGTTCAATCATATCGAATGCTCGTTTCTTTCTTAAACGATAAAAAAATTATATTTCATACATATCAGCTAAAACAAGAAAGAGCCTATAGAGCTGTAATCAAAAATCTACACCCTTCAACACGAGAATATGAAATAAAAGATGCCATAGAATCACTAGGCCACAAAGTTCGAAATGTTTCAAATATACATAGTAGAATTTCAAAAGAACCTCTTCCAATGTTCTATATTGATTTAGAACCAAGCCCAAATAACAAAAATATATATGACATCAAAATTCTTAATAATGCAGTTGTCAACATTGTCCCACCAAAGAAAACTAATGATATTGTACAATCCCACCGATGCCAAGAATACGGACATACAAAAACCTACTGTAGGAAACCAGTTAACTGCGTCAAATGCGGATTAGGTCATCTAACGGCTGATTGCACTAAAGACAATGATGCACCTCCTAGATGTGTTAATTGTTTAAAAAGTCACCCAGCTAGCTATAAAGGCTGTGAATTCTATAAGCAGGTATTAAAAAGAAAGTTAAAAACCAATATCGTTAATAGACGTAATTATGTTAACTTTGATTATAATAAGGAAGATTATCCATATCTAAATAATAATACAGCTTATGAAAACACTAGTGAAAATAATAACATTTCTTATTCTGATGTTTTGAAAAATAATCAAAAAACTTCGTTTGAAAAGCTCGAAAACTTAATACAAAATCAAATTGAATTAACAAACAAGCTTTTAAGCATGATGACAATATTAGTAGCAAAATTATGCAACTGAACTTGAATATTGCAATATGGAATGCTAATGGGCTTTCCAACCATAAACAAGAACTCGAGCTCTTTCTTAAACTTAATTATATAGATATTCTTTTAGTGTCAGAGACACATTTTACCAGCAGAACTTTTTTTAAAATCTATGGTTATGAACTAATAACAGCCAACCATCCTGATGATAGAGCACATGCTGGGGCTGCAATACTCATTAAATCAACAATTAAATTTGAAACTCAAGATGAAATAAGAGAATCATATCTTCAAGCTGCTTGCATTAAAGTTAAATGCGATTCACATAGCATAATTTTCTCAGCCATATATTTTCCTCCCAGATTTTCAGTCAAATGCCAAGATTTTCATAATTTTTTCAATAGCTTGGGGCCAAGATTCTTCGCTGCAGGAGACTTTAATGCTAAGCATCCATGGTGGGGATCTAGACTAGTTAATCCTAAGGGAAGTGAGCTGTATAAGTGCATAGTTAACAATAACTACTCAGTTTTATCGACAGGCAACCCAACGTACTGGCCAACGGATCCAAGAAAGATACCCGATCTCCTAGATTTTGCCGTTTATTCTGGAATTTCTAGTCAATTGCTATATATAACTGATGTTAACGATCTTAGTTCTGACCACACTCCTCTTATAGTTTGTTTTAACACTTTCTTGCAATCAGAGATTTATAAACAAAAAATTCTTACTGCCAGAACTAATATTAAATCATTTGAAACTTGGATAGAAAGAAGTGTAAATCTTAACATCTCTATTTCATCTCCAAAAGAGTTAGATGATGCAGTTGAAACATTTAATCATGTAATTCATGAAGCCGGGTTTCTTTCAACTCCAAAACCAATCCAACGAAACCATAATCAAACTTTTATCACATCAGAAATTAGAGGCATGATAAGAAACAAAAGAAGACTTAGAAAAATTTGGCATAATAGTAGGAATCCGAATGATAAGCAAATCTTTAATAAAGCGGCTAAAGATCTTAAAATTGCTCTCTTTGAAATGAAAAATGAACAGCTTGGAAACCTTCTTAGAAATCTTAAGCCGGTAAAGAACGGGAACGATGAGTATAGCTTGTGGAAGGCAACAAGATATATAAAGAGACCTGCTAAAAGAAATACACCAATAAAAGATATTAACGATGTATGGTGTAGAACAAATAAATCTAAGGCTGAAGCTTTTGCTTCTCATCTTCAAGTTACTTTCCAGCCTAATACACACAACTTTTGTGATGTTGAAATACAAGAATTTTTGGATAGTCCTTGTCCAATGGATTGGCCCGTTAAACACATTCGACCTCGTGAAGTTAAAGAAGAGATAAAGAAACTTAACTGTAAAAAATCTCCTGGTTACGACAGTATAGATGGACAAGTAGTCAAAGCCCTTCCTAAGGGGGGTATACTATTTCTCACATTGTTGTACAACTCTATATTGCGACTAAATCACTTTCCCTCGCAATGGAAATGCGCAGAGATTGTAATGATAAATAAACCAAACAAACCAGAGAATATTGTAACATCCTATAGACCAATTAGTTTACTGGTAGTATTCTCCAAAATATTTGAAAGAATATTGTTGAAAAGATTGTTACCAGTCTTAGAAAAATTTAACATCTTACCTGAATATCAATTTGGTTTTAGGCACAAACATGGTACTCCAGAGCAATGCCATCGTATCGTTGCCTTTATAAGAGATACACTGGAAACTAAAAAATATTGTTCAGGAGTATTTTTGGATGTACAACAAGCATTCGATAAAGTTTGGCACACTGGGTTATACTACAAATTGAAAAAACTACTTCCAACACCTTTTTATCTACTGCTAAAATCTTATTTAACAGACAGATATTTTTACGTTAAAGTTAATGATGAATTCTCCAAAATTTATGAAATCAAAGCAGGCGTACCACAGGGTAGCGTTTTAGGACCAATTCTCTATACTATATTTACATCAGATATGCCAATAGCTGAAAACGTACTTGTTGCAACATATGCAGACGACACTGCAGTACTAGCTTCTGATATATGTCCAAACAATGCATCAAATATTGTGCAAAGAGAGCTTAATGCAATTGAAACTTGGTTAGACAAATGGAATATTAAAGTCAATACTGACAAATCCCTACATATTACCTTCTCACTACGACGCGGCAATTGTAGCAATGTATATATGAATAATAGATTAATTCCTCAAAGTGATTGCATAAAGTATTTAGGGATGCATATTGACAGAAGATTAACATGGAAAACACATATCAAAGTAAAAAAGCAGCAACTAAAAATCAAAACAAAGCGACTCTTCTGGCTATTGGGCCCAAAATCTCAGTTAAGCATGGAAAATAAAGTTTTGATTTATAAAACCATTTTAAAACCTGTCTGGACATATGGAATACAGCTATGGGGAACTGCGAGCAATTCCAACATCGAAATCTTACAAAGGTATCAGTCAAAAACTCTAAGGTCAATTGTAAACGCTCCCTGGTTTGTATCAAATAAATCGATTCATGACGATCTCTTTATTCCAAAGATTATAGATGAAATCAGAAGATTCAGTGATAACTATTTGGGGAGATTAAGTAACCATATCAACCCGTTAGCTATAGCCCTACTTGATGACACAGAAGAAGTTAGAAGGCTTAAAAGATTTCATATCCTAGATTTGCCGTTTCGAAGTTAGTTCCTTATTATCCTGTATTTACGTACAAATTTGTTAATATTTTTTAATTTTGTACTATCCTTATGATTTTATGCACATTGTTGTTCTCAATGGAGTTCAGCAATAATGTTATTTGTTTTTATTGTTATAAAATTTACTTATTATCCTTAAATGGATAGATTGTAAATAAAAGAATTAAGAAAAAAAAAAAAAAAAATTAGATCTAAGCAATTTTGATCAGATATAATCTTTTTCCCACGGGCACCTTTATTTTTATATATTTAACATTTTTACTTTGTTATGAAAACAGCTCAAATGGCTACGATCGCGTCCTAGATCTGACATAAGAAATGCACTGATGTGGTCACTTATATAATATGATATGACCAGATTTGCTCATGTTAACAGTCAATAAATTATCCTGATATCTTTAGATATGAACAGATGTCATACCTACTCATATATAATTAGAGCTGCCATCATGTCTAATTAGTTTCAATCATATCTAATTAGATTAAGGCGGATCTGATCAGACCGATTAAGACCATTCATTTGGCTTAAGATTTCTTTTTTAGCTTTTGCAATTAAATTAGTTGGAATTCGATCAATACCACAAATGATACTGGGTGTATCCTTCGGGACAACTAAATATGTTGCATATCGAATGACAACGGAATATTTCGATTGTAACAAGGAAATATCGGCAGGAACAATAGATACTCAACTGTCACATGCATTTTTTTAAAGTAATTTTTTTTATTTTTATTAAATCGGTTGACGTAACTAAAAAATTCAGCTACGAGAACCAAAGCCTTCGACTACCAATAAATACTTTGCGTAGCATAACAGTTTTTGAGTTTCCCCTAAAAATATTTTTTAATTTAAAAAATAATTCATACATTAAAACTCTGCTTTTAGTCTGTACAAGAGTGTTAGTAGTAAATAGTTAAAATGGTATGAGCAAAATGCAGCTGTTAAAGCATCAGTTTGTTAGTCTGTCCGTTCTTCAATTGTCTGTCAATTATGTATTTTCATTTTGTATTTTTCATATCTGGTGGCATCATCAGTGTTAATATAAATTTGTTTTTAATGGCGTTGCTTTAATCAAAATATGTTTTTTTATTCAAAACTTATCTCCAATCTTGCTAATGGCTGTAATGATTAAATGAATGATATACCGATATCATATAATTTTATGTACAAGGGAAATTTATAATTTTTGTTAAATGATTTTGTCAATTATGCATTTAATATGTTAATAAAATTATGTTAAATTATGTAAATATTTTTAAACATATTTTTGATAGTTTTAAATTTTAATGAGTGTAAACATTTTTTTCTAATCATATCTCATGTTAATAATATTTTTTGAATTTTTCGTATATATTTAGTTAATTTCCAGACTATCTCCCCAAGGACATTGTACTCAATTCGGGGCCGTTAGGATAAGACCTGTTGAAATTGGTGCAATTTGTTGTGCCGATGATTGTTTTACCATGAAAGACACTATTTAAAATAATGATTACGTGATCCGGACAGCGGCCTTCTTTTTATTTGAGAACTTTTAGAAATATATTTTCAGATCCTGACCTTTAATTTATTCTTATGATGGCTCATGATTTAATAAAATACTTAAATTAATAAGACTATTCTTTCATAAAAAATTTAACCAAATAAAAATGACTTTGAAATTTATGATACCATTTAAATATCACTATTGATTACACAGGGTTAAATATAGTTAATAATAAAATTAAATTATTTCTTTCTTTTTCTAGTAGATGTTTTAATTCCAAGTTTCAGATTTCTGGCTTAAAGGGTTTAAATAGGTCATTGAAGCAATGATTTTTACTCTATTTACCACCTTTTTACCATCCCACGAAACGCACACTTTTAAGGTCTTTTTGGGCAGGACACTGATTTGGAAATATTTAGCGCGATTCGGAAAAATTACCAAAAATCCATCTCAGTAGATGTCTTCCCTGGCGGAGGAACCTACATGCCAAATTTGAAGTTCTTAGGTGGAGCTATTGGGCTGGATATTTTAAATTTTAGATCAAACAGCACTACACAGCGCTACCATCACAGGGTTTTTGTGCAGCCTGATGCTTCCTAAAGATTCAAGCTACCAATTATGCCTGTAATTTCAACCAGTTGTTCCGATACTACACTGAAAAGAAATCTTTTAACTTGTCGTTGGCTAATAGGAGTTTCATAGTACCTAGAAGTTTGGACTCTCCCCTAAGAACAGCTTTATTGTTAGGGAGAATGTATATCTAACTATCACTCTCACGCAAATACAGCAAATCTCTGATTAAAAAATGGGGGAGTATTTTCCCACGGCCAGAGCACGTTGAAACACAGGTCCGTTTACCACGCCTCGTGTCCTTACTATCCTGCTTCGAGCCATCGGTTGGAGCAAGTGGTCCTCAAACAACATGATGTCAAAGTACATGACCAAAATCTGTTATGGAACATTTGAGACTGTGGCATCCTTAAAAATCTCAGAAATCTTCATGTGTTCCCTTAGGGCACCACTCTTTATGAAATCGAAGAAACTGGGCTCATACTGGCAGCCTCCATTGTAGGGCTTTAAGGTGGAGACTATTCTCCTATTTGCTAATCCCTGTAAATATTTTCAGAACCATCGTACTGGTGAATGTCTACCCGCAATAGCAGCCTACAAATTTTAAGGCCCAGTTTGGGATATTTACTAAAGACGAATTTGTCTTCTTTTTAGCCCCATTTTCCGCGCTTTTAATAGAACTTCTGAAAAGTATATTTTTAAGGACTTAGTTCATACTTAAGGTAACATGTATTTAAAATTTCAGATCTCTAGCCAAATCCATTTGGGACAAACGTTAAAGGGGAGATTCTGTGAAAAAATGTAAAGAAATATCAAAACGTTTTCATATGAAAAAAAAGTGGAACGAAACAAGATTTTTTCACGATTGCACAGCACTGGCGATTCTTGTTTTGTGTAACAGTGCAAACAACTGTCAAAATATTTTCATATGAAAAAATTGTTTACACAGCCTATTTATAAGTGAAATAAACATGGAGAAGATTGTAAGAGGAAAACGTGCCAGCGAAAGCCAAAAGGAGTATTTAATTAATTATTAAAAAAAGCATGTGGACATTGCAAACGATAAGTAGTCTAATTACCATAATCACACATTTATTAATCCCATATTTACAGATTTGTAACTGCAGATGGTGCCAAATTTAGAGACGAAAAGTTTAACGAATTAGCGGCGAGCCTTAACAGTTTAGTGGGACCCAAAAGGACAGTGAAAAATGGCAAAAGTATGGCATATTTATTTATAGTTTATTTATATTCTTTATGAAATTTTTTTTTTCTTTAAGTAATATAAGACTTCATACGCGCACCAAATATAGTTCACTTAAAGTAAGCCGACATAAATCCATGAAGTGCTTGTCGGTTGTCATCTCGAATGGATTGTGGTCAGCACGAAGTATGCGTCTCAGCACTCTCAAAAAATTCCTATAAATTATTAAATTATTTACTGCAATGAAATGCTTGTAACATCATTGTCTTACCTTTGTTCATCCGGAATTTTTTGAGTAATATCCAATAATACAATTAATCCATATATTTTTATTAAATTATTTAAAATAAATTTTACGAACTTAATTCGCTTTTGTTTACGTTTTTCTCTGTTTTGACATTTGCTTTAAATGTTGGATACCACAGTTACAAAATTTTCATGGGTACAGTGCGAATGAAACATTTTTTTCATAATACATACGAGAATCGCAATTTATGTATTTGTGAAAAGTTCGAGTGAAAAGTGCTTATGAAAACGAAAATGAAAAGTTTTTTTTCACTTCACATTATCACAGAACGAGAATTGACCCTCAGGTCTCTAAAAAGTGTCTTAATAGTGGATTTTACCATACTCCAAATAACAAATAGTTTAAATTCCAGATTTCTAGCCTGCCTGTCAAGGGGGAACTTTTACCTTTTTCCTCCACCTTAAAGAAATTTTTAATTTTTTGTATTTGTGGATGTCTACATCGCAAGAGGTGTAAATTTCGAGTCTGGGCGATGAGTCAGTCAGTAATAATATTCTTTTATATGTATAGGTTGTAAGTTACTGGCACGTTTAAGAAATTATAATTATTTATATATAACCAAAAGCATTTTTGTAATCACTGAGGGGAAAAATATTAAATGCATTTTTGAACAATCTCTTTTTTATGAGCATCAATAAAAAATCAATATAATTTTCATTGTTGAAAACAAGAAAAACCATTAATAGAAATTTAACACTTAATTTTGTTTAATCTCATGAAACAGTAGACAGACTAAAAAAATAATAAAAAAATCAACCTCTAATAATAAAATTTGTTAAAATACATGTTGCAACAAGTGAACATAGAGCAACTTACCAGAGAAAAATATTTTAACTTTTTTTCTTTAAAAACAAAGCCAAAAGCTTTGTTACCGTATACGGAAGCAAACCAAAGAAATTATAATAATAATAAAAAAAGAAAACAACAACACTGACTGATTGATAAAACAATGAAAATGTTGCAAACTATGGCTGTAAGTATGTAGTAGTAAGTATACTTACCACATACTCGAGGCTGTATCTAGCTGCAACATTCATAAAAATTTCAACAATGAAATGTTGAATATTCAAAAGTTTACTTAAAGATGAAGTCTACCTTGGGGTGGACACTCAAATTTTGACAACAATGCTATGACATTGCAAGGCGGGTAATTCAATAATTAATTGTTTAGATGCCAACTTTAGGAGAATACCACTCAAAAATATGATTTATAAAAGGAAACCCCATTTAAATCAAAAGGTTATTTTTATTGTTAACCCGAAAGTACTGAGATAGTGCGATATCGTACAACAATTTCGTTGAAAATACACAGACAGAAAAAAATCATAATAAAATTACCCAGCGAAATCACACATTACCAAATTATGTGTAAAGTAATGTGTAGCCATAGGGACTCATGGATTACTTTACACCTTACTTCGCTGATGAATTTTGGAGCCGATAATGTAAGGCGTTACTTATATGGTTACGAGAATGGAAAAAGTAATGTGTCTAAAAATAGATTTTTAAAAAAGAGGAATTTTTATTAAAAAAAAAAAATGATTACAAATATTTTATTTAAAATAATTGTAATTAAAAATAATGTGGTCAAGATGGGAATCGAACCTGGGAAGTCTGGGACGCATATAGTATTTGATTGCGCTTCGTTTTTTCGCTAGTGTTATCAAAACAAACATACATTACCCTTTTGCTTACAAAAAAACACAAAATAATGTTTCTAAAAATAGATTTTCAAAAATATTTCAATTATTACTTTATATTTATAAATCATATATTACGTAATCAATAATGAGTAACTTATTAATTTATGCTTGCAAATAATTAAAAAGGTAACGAGCTATCATTATAAGGTAAAGCATGAGAATATCGCACCCATTACCAAAGTTTTGTTGGGTAATTATTTTTCATATTTATATTGACATCTTATTTTTCTAGGAAAATTTTTATATTAAGTGTGCATCTTATTAAAATAAATATGATTATCTTTAAAGTAATCTGTTTCGTATTTAAATTAATATATTAGCATTCTTTCACACTTTAAATTAAAAAAAATTAGCTTGATTTTAAAGCTATTTTCCGTTTGGATTTATGTTGTGTGCACGAGGTATAGTTCGAAACTTGAAGGAATTTGGGTTTTAAAACAAAACAAAAATAATATTTTTTTTTAACATAATTCAGCATGTTCCGTTAGCTATTAACCCACCTCGAAAAGTTGAAGTTACTCACAGAATAATATTTATTTAAAGTTTTCCATTATGTTGGTAATGATAAGCAACAACGGTAAATATGAAAATAAGTGAAAAAATTGTATAAATCAAAACGTGGCTGTAATCCAGCAAAACTTGCTATTACTAAGTAATGGGAAATGGAAAAACAAAGCATAAATTGTAGATATTAACACGTTGAACAAATAACACATTATTTTAACATGGAGGTAAATGGTTGCCTTAAGCTTACGAGTGTAAACATAAATAAGTCCATACCAAAAAAGTACTGAAATATGTTATGTAGTTATTTGTAATATTGAAATCACCGGTTTGAAAATAAGAGCTTAAATAAGTACATACTTGTAATGAGTAAAGTAACTCATAATTAAAAGTCAAATAAGAGCATGAACAAATAAAATCTTCAGTTAAAACTTTATAAAAATCGGTTAACAATAATGGGCTACTTTTTCGAGCATTGCTGGCGGTATGTCACGAATAGCACGATCAATTTAGGCCTCCAAGGCGTCAATTGTTGCTGGTTTATCAGCATAAACCAGTGACTTCACATGGCACCACAGGAAATAATTGAGAGGTGTCGAAATAAACTAAGTTGCCATCGTGTTAAAACTCAAACCCGGCTCAATGTCATCTATACTTTCAAATAAAAAAATCATTAAACATGGTTCTATTGACCGTAGGCGGAGCTGCGGTGCATTTTCTGGATGTAATGTTTTTTGTAGAGTCTGTTGTGTATTGGTTTCAAAAAACGAACCTAATCGCTGAACACAATTCCGTCGTCTATAAGTTGCGCGAATTGATGACTAATTTTCAAAGTAAATCTGGATAATTTGGTAGCGTTGTTCTAGCGTCAATCTATTCATGATGATTTGCCAGAGAATACTGATCATAAATGTCAAAAAGTGAGCGCAGTATGACAGTTCCTTTGTCAGTTAACTCTTTCGTAAGTTCTATCGGGCTTAAAAAAAAACACCCTTTACAACTGGTGCCCGGCCTAAAGTGCGGAATTGCTGTAGTCCCCAGATCAAAATAGCTTAAAAAGTACTATATTTTAGCATTCACAAAACACGTAAGGGAACACATATTTCATATGTCAGAGTATACATATTTTAAATTTCAGATTTCTAGCCAACGGGGGTTTAGGTCAAGGAGGAGACCATTCCCTTCCTAGAAAAAATTTCCAATAATCAGTAAATAGTCTATACTCTGAGAAACATGTATATCAATTTTCAGACCTCTAGCCAAAGGGGTTTGTGCAGGCTGCTATGTAAGGGGAAAATTCCTTTATTTTCCCCTTCGGTATGAATGTCTAAAAATTATGTCTTTCCAGTTAGAGTATAGGCTGACTCTACCAAACATGTATTTCAGGTTTTCAGACGAGCTGTCAAGGGAAAGAGTTCCCCTTTTGCCCCACTGTTTCCAAAAATCCCATCTGAACCCATTTGAAGAGAAACCTACATGCAAAATTTCAACTTCCTAAAGGGGAAGAATTTTTAACTTTTCTGCCCCTCCCTGAAGGCTTAGCTATTCTCAACTTGCTAACTGTAGCGGTTTGGGCTGGCCGTTAAGAGGGAGGCTTGTTCTACATTTTTACCAAGCACCTGGCAAAAAATCGGCACATATATTTCAAATTACAGGTTTCTAGATTAAGGGGTTTGGGCAGGCCGTTGCTCTTTTAACCACCATTTCTATCATTAAAAATATACATCATCAATTAGTTAGTTAATGCACCAAGGCACACATATTTCAAATGTCAGATTTCTAGAATTTTCAACAATCATGTCTGCGTGAATAGCTGCACCGGTGGATTAAGCTATGTACCAAATCACAACATCCTAGCTTCGGCAAGTTTGGCAGACTATCGAGGGGGCGAAATTTACTCTTTTCAATAAGTAGTGATACATCGCAATATTTGCCAGTAGGGTTTTTATTTTTTTAAGACCATGGGCTGCAAAGATTTGTCTAAGACTTTAACTGACAAATTTGCTATTGTTTTCCATTTAAAATACGACTATTACACTCGATAAAAACTCAGCTGGACATTGTTAAATCGGGTTTTAGACTTGATATATTTTAGGATTCTAAAGAATTTTTCTTTTCCTGTATCAACTCAATACAAACTACAGCATTCCCCAAGTTATGGTTAAATGTAGATACATATTTAATGAAGAATACTTCCCATCACTGGCATAAACTAAACCAAAACACATAAGACCTCTTTGGTCATCTTTATACTATAGTACGCATTTAATTTTATGTATTTGTATGTAATAGAGAGTGAATGCTGTCGTTTATACGTTTTTGTTTTATTCAATAAAAATGAAAACCATGATATAAACTTTATTATAGTTTAAAGTAGAAAGGTCCTAACATGATTTTTTTATTGCTCTAAAAAACTCAATAAAATCTAAAAAAACTTTGAATATAAAATTTCTTTATATGCAAGTTTCCAAAACCAGGAAATTTTTTATCCACAGTTTTTGAAATATTTTATTAAGAGTTTATTGCTCCAACTTTAAAGAAATTTTAAATTGAGTTAGGGCCTTTCTACAGTGTATGTGTTTTACATGTGTTCGCTGGTTGGTATATGTGGCTCAAAGGCTGAATTTTTTTTTTTTAAAAGAGATAAATATAATAAAGTGGATACATATGGACATTAACCCTTGTTAGAAACAAATAAAATTTTTTGAAATAAAATAAAAGCGCACTCAAGTCGAATTTGATTGACGATTACAAAAAATCAATTTCAAGCGTTTCCTATAAAAAATTTATTTAACAGGAGAATAAGCAATTCAAATGCAGGGATTTTTTTAACTTTATCTTCTGTTTGATTCAGTTCCCAGCAAAATAAAATGGATGTTATTCTTTACGAATCTCTTTTTCAGAACATCCAAAGAAGTTAATAGTGCAAATTTTTTGATTTGTAAGAAGTCATTTTAAACAACTTCCAAAGTGTTGATATTAACCCCTACTTATAAAGTCATAAGAATAAAATATTTTGTAACAATTCCATTGAAAAACATATACATTTTTTAACAATTTATAATTATAGTAATATCCACTTTGTCCTGGTCGGAATAATAATTCTTGGCGTGTTCAAAATCACATTTTTAACTTTAAAACAAAGCCACACCCTATTTTTATTTTGTAGTCCCAATATTTAACAGTTTCCGTAAACTAATGAAAAAGTCCATCTGATCATGGACTTTTCATAGCAGCGAAACAAACTACTTCCTCCCAATGACACGCCAATGTTAAAATCATTAATGATTTACCGAAATTATCACAACTTCTGGTTCAGTAGATGTAGTGTTTAAGTACTTCTTCCACAGCTCTTATTTTGCTGGGTTTGTGTGGAAGATGTTATGAAATGAATCTGTCGAATCGAATTTCTGTTTCGATATTTCTTGTATGAGGCTAAGTTTTAAATTTGTGGTTCACAAGAAAACCATGTTACAATTGTAGGTTAATTGCAATACAAATAAAATCACTTGTTTTATATAATTTTTTTTTGCAGTCTACTACTGCGTTACTAAATTATGCATCCGAGTGAAAGTAACTAAAGCAATCATCCATCCATTTATTCCGCACTCACAGTCAACCACCATACAGTCATGTATTTAGTTATCCTCTACTGCCATACATCATTCAAACAAGTTCATTTTGTAATGATTACATTTTTTATGTTGTTGTCTACATTGTAAGTTAACAAGTTATTCGAATAGTTACATTTGGTATATTTTATAAGTATGTGTCGGTCCAGAATAAGGACTGGAAAGTTTTTGTTTTTTCAAAACAATTCGACATAAAAAAAAAAATCGACGGGCGATGCCGTCATTCATTTGTTCAATCACTGAAACGAAATAAATTCGCAATGATTAACATTAATTAACGTAGCGATTTTTTTTGATTTCTTACTCATTCGATTAAAATTCGAAATAAATTCGATTTTGTTCAAGATATTTTTAGCCGATCAGGATTAGAAGGGATTATGAAACGAGCGGTGCCGTCGCAGAATCTATTCAGAGCTTCTAAAGATTTTAATTAATAATTGACTATGAGGTGATTGAATTATTAAACTACAATTTTAGTAATCGAATAAATTCTAAACTGTTTACTATGTGCTAGACCGTTAAGTAGCTTCGACGAGTAAAGTTTTTTTTAACATACAATTTTTTTTATATATTTAAAAAGAGTTAGAGTTCAAGCTTGACTTCAAAAATATTGGCTAAGGGGCCATGACATGAAAATTAAAAATCTCTAATATTAAAATATGTAAGCTGAACTTGCTTTTTCTAAGATTAAATTTTAAATTAATATGCTTTTAAAGAAGAAATTTACAAAAAAAAAAAACTGAATATTCATCATATCCATCCATCTAAAATAATATCAGAGACCTTTCCAATGCTATGCATGTGCCTGGATTTAATATTAATTTTTAATTTTGAACGGTCAAAAAAATGTATGTTGTTGGGCTCAGAACAAAAAGTGTACTTACCCAGCAAAACTTTGGTAATGGGTGCGATATTCTCATGCGTTACCTTGTAATGATAGCTTATTATCTTTTTCATTATTTGCAAGCATAAAGTGATAAGTTACTCATTACTGATTACGTAATATATGATTTATAAATATAAAGTAATAATTGAAATATTTTTGAAAATCTATTTTTAGATACATTACTTTGTGTTTTTTTGTAAGCAAGAGGGTAATGTATGTTTGTTTTGATAACACTAGCGAAAAAACGAAGCGCAACAATTCATTTAAGTTTAAAGCAATCAAGTACTATATGCGTCAATAGCTCAGTGGGTAGAGTTCTTGGCTGGCAACCAGATTTCCCTGGTTCGATTCCCATCTTGACCACATTATTTTTAATTACAAAAATTTTAAATAAAATATTTCTAATAATTTTTTTTAATAAAAATTAATCCTTTTTAAAACCCTATTTTTAGACACATTACTTTTTCCATTCTCGTAACCATATAAGTAACCCCTTACATTATCACCTTTAAAGTAATGGGTATATACATTACTTTGAGGCTCATCGCCTATAAAATTCATCAATGAAGAAAGGTGTAAAGTAATCCATCGGCCCCTATGGCTATACATTACTTTACCCATTATTTGGTATTATGTGGTTTTACTGGGTATGGTAAACATTTTGAAATTACAATAAAACTTTGAAATTATTTAACAGTTATTGTAACCAAGACCAATGACCACTCATTACTTTTGGGTTCATTGCGAAGAAAAGTAATTAAGAGAGTAAATAGGCTGGTAAGTAGTTGATACCATGGTTTTGCTGGGAAATAAAAAAAAAACAATTTGACATTTAAAATCGAGCACCGGTTTCCGTAGGACATAATAGCTATTTTATTTTCTTACCGGAATTTAGTTTTCTCTTTCTCCTTCTATTTTTATATTAATGTTGCCACCTTTTTACAAAAGCATTGCAATGTTGTAAACAAAAAACATATGTTTTGGAATTTTCATAGTGAATTTTTAAAAATATTTAATGAAATTGCTTGTAAAAACTTAAAATAAAATGGATACAAAGGAAAAGTAGGAAAAGTGATTAAAAAATGTCCATGTATTTCCATGTTGATCAAATAGGAATTTTAAAAAAAATGTTAACCTAAAATGACAAATATTTCAGTTTTCCGTTGCAAAATTGCTTCTTTTTTGTCCATCACGATTCCATTTCCTTTTATACTGCGATCCACTTAAGTGAAAATTTAAAATTTTCCAAGATCAAATAAAGAAAATCATTCGATTAAAATTAATCAATCGAAAGCAACAAAATCGAATAATCGATAGAATACCTAAATTGTTAATGAATACAATACAGGAATTCAAATAAATTTAAAATGATTGATTTTAATGATTAATAAAATAGAATGAAATAAATTTATTAGAGAATTGGTGCGAATAAGCTCTAAAGAATGAATTTCCTGCAACTGTTTAAAAATCAATGAATTCAAAGCCTTTTAAAATAGAATTAAATTTTCAAAACTCTGAATCTCTTATTCTCTCATTTTATGTATGTCATACTCTCACCAATGTTGCCACACTGTTACTATGAAGTGGTGGTGTTAAGTACACTGATAAAAATAATTTTATACAATTAGCGGAAAAGTTATTAAAAATTTTTCAAAGTGCAGAAAATACTTTTATAATCAGCAAAACCTATTTTCTTAATATTAGTAAGGTGAAAACAGTATGAAAAGCTCTTCAACATTTTGTCTATATTAAATTTATATTTTAGTTAATTTTATTTACAATTTATCAGCAAGAAAATTGGTTAAATATGTTTAACTTAAAATACCATTATCAGATAAAAAATCTTTTCAACTAACTACCGTTAACCTTAAAATACTGTTATAGAAATGACCGAAAGGCATTTTACTTTAAAAGTATTTGTATTGAATAACAGACATATCATTTTGAGTGTAGATACATAATTTCATAGTCATGGTAACAGGGCAGTGGGTCTGGTTCAGTTTTTTATAAATAATATAAAAACATTAGTAGTTATTTGACATACTTTGATGCAAATGTTGGTTGTTCATCACATTTGTGTGTGTGTGTGTGTGTGCATGCAATTTTTTTAAAACCACAAACATTTTGTGGACATACATATGTACATGAACTTTGACAAAAACAGAATATATGTATTTGTACATGTGTTGGCCCTGAAATTAGTAGTGCAAATAGAAATCGTTGGAATAAATTTTGCAAATGTTTAACTAATATTTGAAAAACTAAAAACTCATCATGACTCGTCATGACATGTCATTTTTGACACATATAGGTACTGCACAGTAGTTCCAAACCAAAAATGTAGTATTTCGTATGAAACTTCTAAGCTACTGATCCAATTGGGACAAAATACATAGCCAATTATGGAAGAGGAGTAAGGCCAAGCACCCTATAAACCACGATGAAGAAAACTATCAAATTTTTAGCCACCCATGATGCCATTATGCCAAATGGTGCGACTAAAAAAAAATTCTTAGCCGAGACCACGAAATTCTTAGCCGATTTACAGAAACACTTAGACGCAAGCAAGGGTTGTAGCGCAAGTACAGTGATTGTGATGTGAATGTGTGTATGTTTGAATTGGTACAAGCCTTGCTAGAGGCTTAGTTTTTCTGTAAATCGGCTAAGAATTTCGTGGTCTCGAATAAGAATTTTTTGTAGTCGCATCATTTGGCATCATGGGTGGCTAAAAATTTGGTAGCTTGTTTATTCTGGTTTATAGGGTCCTTAGTAAGGCCTTTGAAAAATTAGTTTTATACTAACCGTCGAGGAGTTTCTAATGAATTTTATGAGCCGATTTCAATGATTTTAGGCTTTTGATATATCGAAAGGGGCTATTTCATGGATTTTTGCTATTACTTTAGAATTATATTTATAAGGCAAAAGTAATTAAGAAAAGTTTATTAGAAGTCTGTGCAAATATTCTTTACCCAAAGGGGACGGAGTTTTCCGATTAGAAACTCCATTTTGATCGCGTGCCTGACGAAAATTCAAAAAAGAGCCACATCAGTGAATTCGCCTACATATTTTTAATTTTAGGCTTCTAACCAATAAGGTTTGGGCAGACCGTTAAGAGAATTAGCAGCCACTCTAGGGCTGAGTGACTAACCTCACAAACTATTTCACTTTGGAGGCATCATCCCGCTTTATCTAGATTTTCCGAATATAAAAATACTTTCAATCAAAGCGATTTGGTTCGAAAAACATACAAATTTCGAAAGTTTTTCTTTGTAACAATAATTTTTATAAATTTTATTTTACGTACACTACAAATAGTTTTTAGTTTAAATTAAAAGAAAATGCAATTTACAATAAATGAAAAATAACTTAAAAAACAGTCTACTAACTTTTAAATTAACTCAAAAGAACTTATCATTTTTTTTTTAAAATTTAATTAACTTACAATCCGTTAAAAATAAATGATTTAACATTTAACTGTAAACAAGATAACCCATATATCCGTTAAAGCAAATAAATTTTCCTTTATTAGTTTCTTTTAAATGTTAAAAGTTATAATTTTTCCTTTATTTCGATTTTTCATAAATTCATTTGTTTATTAATTAATTTTTTATTCAAAATGTTTTTAATTGTAAACGAGAAACTGTATTTATATTAAATTTATTTTTAAAATAAATGACAACAAAAGATAAATAAAATAATTCTTTGTATTAAAACTATTAAATCATTTTAAAAAAAAATGTATGGATAAATTTTTAAATAAACTGCTGCCAGCCAAACATAATTTTGTTTTGCTAAAGTCAGAGTAAATGGCTGTTGACTACAAAAAAGTCCTAAATTATGGCTTTTTTCTTGAAAACGGAGTTTGTGTGCAGCAGTTTTATCAAAAAAAAATTGTTATTAATTTGTTATTCCTGGGTTGCTTTAAAACTTTTTTAAGCGGTTTAACTAAAATAAAATTAAAATTTTGTGAAATTCTAATATTCGCGAAAATTGTTTTCCCTTTTTTCCCCTATAAAATCCCTCTTTTTGATCCCGATAAAGGGATATGGTCAAGTCTTTGAACTCTCTGCAGCTCTCTGGACTTCTCTTCACCACCATTTTTACAACGTTCCTGGCGAAAATTTACAACCCCATCAGGCAACTACATATTTCAAATTTTAGGTTTCCAGCCAATGCAGTTTGGACCGGCCGCTAATTTTGAACCACCTGTGCCTTGTAAGTAAATAATAAGATGCTCTAGCTACTCTAATGCGTTTCTTGTGTAAGCAGTTTTAATTTTACTCCCTCTCCGTTCTATTACATTCGTTATATTATCTAATGTTTAAGTTCCACTCGTTCTAAGTTATCATCCACTTATTTCCCTTGTCTAGTTTTTCAATTTCATTCGTTCTCCGTTCCATTTCAATTCGTTCCTCTTGTCTATTGTTTCAATTCCACTTCTTCCATGTTTCATTCCCCTTGTCTGATGTTTAAATTTCACTTGTTCTCCATTTCATTCCATTTCGTATGTTAGTATCAAGTGTTTAAATTCCACTCGTTCGCGGTTCCATTATATTTCGTTTCCCTGTCTAGTATTTAATTCTAGCTATGCCATTCCTATTCGTTCCCCTTGTTTAGTGTTTATATTCCACTTGTTCTCTGTTTCATTCCACTTCATTCTCCTTGTCTAGTGTTTCAATTCCACCCGATCCTCCGTCCATTATCATTACAAACCATTATCTAGCGAAATCGGTTTGAACGGTTTTCACACAGAGAAGAGATTAATTTGTTTGTGGCGACCAAAATTCGGTTAATACAATAGAATTTCATTTGAAACCATACATTTCTGGAATTCATTTGCTTGCCACAACCGATAATTCAATAGCGACAATCGAATAATTTTATTTCTGCAATCAAACTACTCAGTTGGCAAGAAATTCGGTTGTCACAAGAAATTTGTTTTCTCTGTACAGTGAGTTATCGTAGCTCTTCTCTCAGGAAAACATATTGAAACTTGCGAATAACAGTTAAATCAAATTTCTGGTTTCTAGCCAAAGGATAAATTTATTAAAATCCCGTCTTACCAGTTAGATAGTCCATACTCCAGCGAACATATATTTATTTTAAAATGCAGATTTCTAGCCAAAGGGCAATCCGTCAAGAGGAGACATTTCCCCTTTTTGCAACACTCCTTAGGAATTTTAAAAAATCCCGTCTGAGTGGATGTCTACGCCAGAGAAGGAACCTATGTATCACATTTCAATGTCCTGTTTGCAGGCTAGGCAATGTCAAGCCAGTGAAGTCGATTACGTTTTTCTTTTATAGAACATCAGGATACTCAAATTAGTTAATATTAGGACAGAAATCATCTTATTCCAGTTCTTCTTAAATGTCTAAAAAGTTAATTTTTTCTCAAATTTATGGCTAAACATTTTTTAAAGCTAATGATCAATCCATTTAAAACATTTTGTAAAGTAAAAATTTAAATGCCATTTCTGCTGTATCAACAACACATTTCTTGAAAATAATTTTTTCTCTAAACTTTCTGTCATGTTAATATTTATGTAGTTAAATTAAATGTGTTTTGTGTTTATAAATTTGTTTACCAACGCATAAAAAACTTAAAAATTGCGTGGCTACAAAATGTTGTTTGTAATGAATTTGTGTCAATTTATTTGAAATTTCGTGTGTGTGTGTGTGTATTTGCATAAAATGCATTAATTTTTATGTAGTACATAAATGCAGGTAAGTTTAGGAGTACAGTGTAATCCCGGTTTAACAAACTATATAAAGGTAGTTTATTAAATATATTCTTTTTATTTGCTTTTTTTTACAAAATAGACAAATTAACTAATTCTATGGAAAAAAACATCTTAATATGATTTTATGACGTTTATTACTCCAAGATTTTGTTAAACTCATTATTTGTTAATCCGGTATTCTACTGTATTATTTTTTGTTTTATTAGAAATTGATTTATGTTAAAACTGTTTACACAAAAATGTTAAAAATATTTTAAACACAAATCAAAATTGTTGTTACATGTTAAACATAAACAAAAGACTTAAGACACAAACTTTACTAACAAATTTAGTCGTAACTATAATTAAATTTAATTTTTAATTAAAATTATGATGAATTTGTTACTAAAACGATAAAAAGAATTATTAATTACATAAGTTAAACATAACCACCCAGTTTTAATATCTTAGCCTTTTGTTAATAGGATGTTCAGCAGATATCCGCTATTCATTCTTTAGGGTGGCACATATTTAACTTTAAATTTTTGTGTGCAAAAAAAAATATGAAAAATACTTATTTCATTTATTTGATTTATGTTGAATTCCTTTTTTTCTAACAATTAAAGATGTGAAATAGCATTCAACGAGCAAAAACTTCCCTATTAAATTATGTTAGGCCAGCAACATTTCAAAAGTCTTAAGGTATAATAAACAGTTTCTTGTTATTTTTTTTTGTTTGTTTTTTTTTTAACTGCAATTTTACTACAATGAAAAAAGTGTGCATTCTGGTAATGGTCTTTAAGTACTATGGATAGTTGGTTGCTGGTTTTTTTTTTTTAACTACAAACTATGTACGGGTATGTTTGTTTGTTTTTTTTTTCTGTTATTCTGATCGGATGTTCTGCACTAAATAATCTCTTAATTTATAATATTAAAACACAGTATTACAACTGTATATAATACAACATTTAGAAGAAGTTACAAAAACAAACTTCAAAACAACATACACACACACATTATTTGACCATTAAATAAGAAGTTTAGAAGTCTTAGACAAAGTACGAGGGAGATGAATTTAACATTTTTATGTTTATTTAACAAGATAATTACTTTACAACTTACAAGTATGTTAGAATTTATGATTGGTAAGAAAACTTTTATTAAAAACAAAAATCATATAAGAAAATTATTGTTCCACAAGAATGATTTTGCTAATATTTAACAATGCGTTAGATTTGTTGTTGAAATAATTAATTTTCTTCATGGATTGAGAACAATGCATTTATGTCAGAAAATTATTGATTGGTGAAGTTTAACTTTTATGAAATCTTTGCATATTGAACCTTTTTTTACATTTGTTGATAAAAATCTAAAGTTCTTTGTCAATTGCATCGTGACCCAAATTTTTGTATGACTCTAGTAAGTGCAGTTACGAATAAAATCAAAAAGCAAGAATATCTTAAGTATATATTTTTATGCAAAAATTATAGTTTGCTTAAGATTTTTTTTTCTAATGAACACCCCAAAAAAAAAAAAATTAACAAAAGAAGGGAAAAGGAAGCAGTGATTTTGATTCCAGTGTTGTGAAAATTTGGATCGGAACCAATGATTTTTACATAGGTGTGTCATATGGTGGAAGTTTTCTTTTATGGTCCTTTTTCATTGCATCTAAGTCCCTTCTTATGGTGTAGTCCAAAATTATATCTTTTGATGTTCCCAAATAAATTTTAAATTTTTAACTTAGATTTAAACAGAATATCAGTAATTGGGCATTAGCCTCATTTTCTCAAGCTCCCGTTAGATTTTACCCGGGAATTAAACTAACACATTTGTTGCTGTTTCCCATATAAAATTTAAGTTTGACTGTTGGTAAAATTTTAACGGGACATTCTGTAATCGCGCCATATTTTTTAAATTACTTAAATAGAAATTCTTGCAATTTTTAATACAATAATTTTTGTTTACTTTTTGTAGCAATTATAACTACGATTTTATGTTAAATATTGAAACAACTTACTTTAAGTTAACCAAAAGTTATAAATGTCAAATTTATATACAAATATCTATGTGTAATGTTTAACTTTGTTTGATTTCAAAATAAGTTTCCTGTCATAGATTTGAAAAGTGTTAAATTTCATTAAAAATCACATTTTTGGAAGTTGTGTAAAAGAACTGCCTTAGAAGAGGAAAATCAGGAAAAGCAATACTTTGGAATCAATTAAAAATTAATTTCTTAAGAATCACTTCCATTTATTTTTGCTGGGATCTTAAAAACATGGACATGCTCGGGCATTTATTATGTATCGTTGGATGCGTCATTCGAATTTCTTTCATTTGATACTTAATACATATGTACCAATATTTTTGGCTTCAAAAAATACATCTTATATTTTTATCCTTTAAGCACATTAAAATTTCATCGAAAAAGGTCGCCTCATAACCAGAAGTTAAAGAGCATTAACCATTTGCTCTCGCTCTCTCACTCAATAACTCGCTTATCCCAAATAGCTGGAGCTAGGAAGAGGAAATGTAGGTTACGTGTCCGTCAAAGACATTCTCAAAGACGGAACTTTTGGAAATTCCTACGGGCAAGGCAACAAGAGGAAAAAGTATTCTCCTTGACGTACTGTCGAACCCGCTTTGGCTAGAAACATTATATTTGAAATATAAATCTAATATTTCTTTGGAGTATTGAATTTAAATAAGTGTTTCATTAAGTAAACTCAAAAAAAAAAGTTAGTAGAAAAATTTGTAAATGATTTTTAATCCCACTTTACTATTTTTGTACTGATTTGAAGTAAAACATTACACTGTAAAATCATAAAATTATACTATAAAATTATACTATATATGTCAGAGCACACTAAAATCCAAAAATCTGACAAATTCAAGATTGCCCATCAAATTTCACGTCATATTTTGGGATGACCTAAATATTATGTAGGTGATCCCAAAATCTAACTTTTAATATGTTGGTCATCCCAAAATTTGACTAGAAATCTGATGAGCAATCTTGAATTTGATTAGTTTTTGGTGTTTGTAATAAGTTTTAGCTTTTGGTGTGTTCTGACATATATAGTAGAATTTTATGGCCAACATTTTTGTGGAACATTTCATCCCCACCCTTCCCCTTTTTTGGGGTGTTTTTTACAATTTGTTAGAATAAAGCCAAAAAATGCCGGTCTAAGGGGGATCTTACTCCTATGTTCTACAACAATATTTACCATACCATTATCTACAAAGTTGTTGAAAATACCCTACACCTCAGATGTAAAGAAAACATAGTTTTATATAATGATATGCTGCAAGAACAGGCCAGAGCTGGGAAACTTTGACCGCCTCTAAAATTAAATTCCGATGTAAACTACCAAAATGCCGACACACGTATATTTTTGTTGGTCTCCTTAACAAGAATCAATCATCGGAACCGCGTAATTTTTTTTTTGTGTTGAACTGTGTTGTTATTAAGTAAATTGTTTTGCTACGAGATTTATATTTTCCAAATTACAGAATTTTTACAGAATATTTACAAATTTTTGTTGCTAACTTGAGAAATTATTATACAAACTTTTGAAAACTGATTTGCTAAAATTTGCAGAAAAATTTACTAATTTTAAAAAAGTGGATATTTAAAAAAATGTTATTTCTACACTCATAATTTTTTTCGTTTGTAGTTTATTTAAAAAGTAATTTGTAGAGTTTGTTTTTAAATGAAGAATCATTTGAAGTTCATAGTTCATATATTTTTAACTATGATATTTGAATAAGTCATTCAAAAAACAAACTATAAAAATTTACAGACATTCAGTAGGACTTGATATATTCATTTAAATGTAAGATTCTATGTTTTCTTAAAATAGAAATTCAAATTATTGCTTTGTTAAATACAAAATTATTTCAATAAAAATTACAAAAAATTATTCAAATATGCATACTTATATTATACATATGTGTGTGCTGTGTTTTGTAATTATATACAAATAAAAAAACTTACAATGTTAAAAACAAACCACAAAAATCTTTTTTTTTCTTTAACGTTTTGTCAGTTAAAAAATTATGGTTTTTTAAATTGTTTTTACTACTTTTGTTGATTATTAAACAATGATTGAAAATATTTTAATTGTATTTTCGATTAATTTAATATGTATTATGGATTATTTTTATTGTAATAATATTGTGTGTGTAATAATTAAAACATATACATACAAACTTTCACAATCTTAAATTGTTACATAGGTTGAAGAAAGGGATCGCAAATGAATATACATTTCATTTTTTTTTTTAATTTTGTCTAAAATATTTTTTGAAAAAAATAAATAAAATAGTGTTGCTCGATAAAAAATATAAATTTGAATATTCGAATTCGTAACGCAATTTCAAAACTAGTTAGAAGCTTTAAAGTGTATTAAGTATAACTAAGAATAATTGAATTAATTTGTACATTGTAATAATTTTTTGTTTATAAATTAAAATTTTGCTATTTTTTACAATTTATTGAGTTAAGTTAACTTATATATATACAGTCAGCGTCAAAAAAAGTGTACAGCAAACAGTTCAACATTCACAAGTTTATAAATCGTTAAAGGGAGGTAGTACAACAATACAGTTTGAATTTTTTTTAAGTGTATTTAGTAGTTGTTTATTTGAATAAAAAAAATTAATCATTTATTTCTTATTCTCTTTCTAATAAATATTAAACTCAAAAAAGGACTTACTACAGCATCAAAAAAAGTGTACACTCTCACATTTTTTTATGATTATTTATTGTAACGGTAAATTTACCGTTATTTTTGGTTTTGTTTCTATTTGCATTTATATTAATGATGTTTAATAATTTTGATGCAATTGATCTGTTAACTAATTTTTAGTATTTTGATAACGTTCAACATGGGCAAACAAACTACATTAGAAGTGCGTAATTTAGTGGTCAAATTTGCATCTGAAGGTAAATCTTTGCGAGAAATTGGCAATATTGTTGGCAGATGTCATAATACAATTAAAAAAAATATTAGATAAATACAAAAAGTGGAAAAATGTTAAAGACCTTTCGCGCTCTGGCAGACCGCAAATTTTGTCTGGCGTGGCTAAGAGGACGATAGTACGTAGGGTTAAGGCTGATCCATCGGAAAGTGCTGTCAAAATAGCGGAGGAACTCACAACAACATCAGGAGTAAATGTAAGTGCCAGTACTATTCGCCGTGCACTGCATGAGAATGGGCTGTATGGTAGAGTTCCTCGAAAAAAGCATCTTATATCACTAAAAAACCAAAAAAAGCGTCTGGAATATGCAAAAAAACATCAACACAAAGATAATTCTTTTTGGAAAAACTGTTTGTTCAGCGATGAATGCAAAATTGAAATTTTTGGAAGGAAAAAATTACAAAAAATATGGAGAGAAAAGAACAAAGCATACGAGGAAAAGAATGTTGCTAAGACCGTAAAGCACGGTGGCGGCTCAGTTATGGTATGGGGGTGTATGGCTGCAAGTGGTGTTGGAAATCTTGTATTCATAGATAGTACTATGAATAGCAAAGATTATCTGAACATTTTAAAATCTAATGTGCAGCCGAGTGTCGATAAATTAAGCTTAGGATCGACTTGGGTCTTTCAGCAAGACAACGATCCTAAGCATACTGCTCGAAATGTGAAAGAGTGGTTGCTTTATAGAACGCCAAAACAGCTTGACCACCCTCCCCAATCACCAGACTTGAATCCCATCGAGCATTTATGGGAACATCTAGACCGACAGATCCGAAAACGCAGCTTAAGTGACAAAGAGTCCCTAAAACGAACCATCACAGAGGAATGGAATAATATTTCTTCAGAGGTAACCAAAAATCTAGTTGATTCAATGCCCAGGCGACTTGCTGCAGTCATAAAAGCAAAAGGCAAGCAAACGAAGTATTAACCTTGCTGAAACTATTTGATTTTAAAACAATTTTTTTAAGTGTACACTTTTTTTTTGATGCGTAATATAAGGTCTTATTTTGAGTTTAATATTAATTTGAGAATAAAAGAGAAATAAATGTTTTTTTTTTTTTTTACTTTTAATAAACTACTATTAAATATAAAACAAATATATGAAAACTGTTTTATTGTACAATCCCCCTTTTAGAATCTATGAAGATGTGAATGTGGAACTTTTCGCTGTACACTTTGTTTTGACGCTGACTGTATATAAAAAAGTTTGTTCATTCGGGATAATTTATTTTTTATAACATTTGTAGATAATTTTACCAATCTTTAGTAGCGGTTATTATTTTCTGCTTTTTTCATTTTACTAATATAAAGTGAAATTTGTTGCTGATTTTAGCAGATTTATTTTAAATTGCAGTTTACAGCAATTTACTAAAATTCAGTAGCGGTTACTAATATTTTATACTATTTTGATTGCACTAATATTATTAATATTTAGTAAATTTTTTTGCATATTTTAGCAAATCGATTTAAATTCCACTTTACAAAAAGTTTACTAAAATTAAGTAGCGGCTACTAATTGTTCTATTGATTTCATTGTACTACAGCAGACATGTGTTGCAAAATTTCAGTTCAGTTGGTTAGACTTTGTTTTGGTAAGTGTATGTGATAATTCACTGATAAGATATTTATCACAAAAAGTACCATGTTAAGAGGGGAAAAATTTTTCCCTTAACGGCCCACCAAAAAACCATTTAACTTGAAACTTGGAATTTAAAATATGCGTCCCTAGGATTATGAGCTAATTCATTTATAAAGCACTATATGGAACTTTCTTTACGATTGTAGTAAAAATGGGAGTTCAAGAATAGGATAGCTTGCGCATTAATGGAATATCTAAAAGACTTTGGCATGGTGTTTGAAGTATGTGCATGAGCTAATTTACTTATAAAATACATTTTAAATTTTTGCTTGGCTGAAAACCTGAAATTGGAAAAACGAGTGAAATTGGAACATTAAAATTGGGAAACAAACTGGAACGGAGAAGCATTGAATTAGAGGACCCAACTGAAATAGAAGGAGGAGTGGAATTAAAACACTATACAAGGGTAACGAAGTGGAGGAGAACGGGGAACGAGTTAAATTGAAACACAATAAAAGATGAATGAATTGGAAGGGATCTCGTAATAAGTGGAATTGAACACCAGGCGTGGGAAACGAAATGGAATAGAACGGAAACTCTAAACACAGGAAATGAAATAGAATGTAGCTAGATTGATTTTTTATCATACACTCAGAATATTATGTAGTTAACAGTTTGAAGTAAAAAAAAGTTTTCCGTTCCATTTAAAAATAAAGGAACATACATTTATTTTTCAAAGAAATATCTATGTTAACCTTTTTATACATTTATTGGAAATAATTTACTATCATTTTCCATTTCTTTTCAGTTTCATTTATTTTTTTCATTTGTTTGAAATTTAATAAAAATTTACCCGCAAAACGGAAACTTGTGGTTTATTTGTGTCCGTAACAGTTATTACAAATTTAAATTTTGTTTGCTGTCTGTTTCAAAAAAATATTCAAAAAATTTCAAATTGTATTTTTATTTAAATTGGTTGTATATATACAAAATTTTTCAATACAAATTACAAGAACTTCATAAACACACATACATATACAAACACATTCATACAAAAAGTGTTTATAGCTTCATATACGTACATACATACATTTTGTATTGTACGAGTATATTAAAAAAACAAAAAATACAAAAACGGAAATAATTTCAAATAAATGAAAAAAAAACATTTATTTTTTAAGGATTGGTAGGTAAAATTTTGACATTTATTTTAACTGATTATATCATTTGTTTCTTACGGATGTGTCAGTTGTTTAATCAACATTTAAAAATAAATAACAAAAGGCATTTAATTTAAATGAAAATTAAGTAGACCGGTTTTTAAATGAAATATCATTTCTTTTAAATGATATTTTCAATTAGTTTAACTTACAAACTTTACTAAGTGTAGATATGGATTTAAACATATTTCTTATATTTATCAATTTTTATGGTTTTCGAAAACTTACCGCTAAATGGCAATTATTTTTGTGAATTCGAGCATTTTTAATGGTAATAAAATTCTAAAAACAAAAAATGATATTTAACTTCAATACAATTGATTTGAATGCAATGGTAATAAAATCATCAATTAGTTTGCCCTCTCAATTCTTTAGTCCCATATTTGGAAGTCATTCAATGAAACGGGATTTTGGAAATTTTTGCTGGAGGTGTAAAAAGGGGTAAAGTCTCTGCCTTAATGTACCACTAAAACCCCTTAGGTTAAAAATGTGAATTTAATATATTTGTAACCTGGAGCATGAGCTTTCTGGAATTTTTAGTCTCGCATGTATTTACATTTATAAACTTCTTTGGCTGTTTAACATGATATAAATGGAGTAAAAAGTAAAATAGCGCACCTTAAATGGCTACCCCTAAATGATGGAGCTAGAAACTTTGTATTAGGGATTTTAAGAAAATTCTTCGGGGAGGGGCAAATTCCATCGACTAGAAATTTCGAATTTAAAAAT
This sequence comes from Eustalomyia histrio, assembly GCA_949748255.1. Taxonomy (NCBI): domain Eukaryota; kingdom Metazoa; phylum Arthropoda; class Insecta; order Diptera; family Anthomyiidae; genus Eustalomyia; species Eustalomyia histrio. The sequence goes on from OX456527.1 coordinate 52,760,033, forward strand.
GTTTTCGCTGTAGCAGCTAAGTTAGGAAGACATTATTTCTTGAAAGTCTAATGAAAACGTTACAAATGGGTTTGAAAGGGAAAAATATGTAAAAATATGTAAACCGCTTGAAATTTATGGGTTGGTATTCCTGAATTCAGAGAATTTTTACGGGAAGGAGTAAATATTGCTATAGTTCCCATCTTAATATCCTGCTCAAACTACTTCTGAGAGAAATATAAGATTAAAATATGGTTTCCCAGAGGTGCAAACATGGGGATTTTTGTAAATTCCTACAAGGAAAAATCTCCCTCTTCATTAATATCCTACACCCAGAGAAAAGATTGGTTGCAATTCGATCAAAACCATTAGCATTTATTTGTAAGAATTTTATTTTATTTGGAATAACCTATAATCCATTATAATAGCAAAAATATGGCATTTGGAATTAACAAAAAAAAAAAAAAAAAGGAAAAAGAACAAAAAAAGAATACTATTATCCAATTATTGGTATTTCCAATCAACTTTACCAATAAAATTCGTTTAGAAATTGTGTACAGTAGAAGCAACCATTTATTTTTTAAATGTTCTGGAAAATTAGTACAATCTATAAAATTTATTAATAAAATGCCGATATTCGAAAGTGATAACTACAAGTACGGTTATCCTGATCAAATATATCATTAAATTAGGATTTCAGTTGAACCAACCGAATTTTTTTTTTTTTAATTGATTATAGAAGCCAATAAAGATTGGTATTTGTAAACAAATTTTCTGCTATATTTATTTTCCTAAAAAATTATTTAAATTCAAAATTAATCATTAAAATGTATAAGTGTTTGTGGGCTAGTGGGTACAGAGCTGCCCTAGTTCCTCTAATTTGCGAGTTCAAGTCCCGGTAAAGGCAAACATTTAAATATATATTTTTTAATTTTTTTTTTTAATCAAAATAAAATATTTAAATGTTTACATAACAAATATATCAAAGAAAATTAAATGAAATATTGTGGTGCAGTAAGCAAGGTTGTGAACTATGAATTTGTGTGTGTTGTGCTTTGTAAAATTACATACAAATAACAGGAAATTTTTAATTTGAAAAATAAACCACAAAAATTGTTTTTTTTTTTCTAAATTTTAAACGACATTCGCTACAACGAGCCGATCGCCTTTGTTGCTAGTGCTCGGTTAGGGTATTAGGATATAATTTGTAATCATATAATTAATATAAAAAAAAAATAAAATAAAAAAAACAATAATTGAAAATAAACAACAAAAAGGGCTGAATATAATGAAAAATCAGTAGTCCTCTTTTTGATTGTATTTTCGATTAATTTGAAATATATTTTCGATTTTTTAAAGGAAATAATATTGTGGGTGTATAAATAAAAAATAAAAAAAAAAATATTCTAAAGTTCCGTACTACTAAACTCTTCATTTGAAAAAAAAAACACCAAAATTGGTTTTCATTAATTTTCTTAATTTACCTTCATTAAACTTAAAAAAGTAAAATAGTAAATTTTTAGTGCATTAAAGGGTTAATTCCGGCTAAAACACCTTAAGCATTTTTAAATGAAAAAAATAGCAATAAGAGAACTTAAAACACGTTTATAAAGTAAACAAACACTTCATTCATTAGATTTCTGGAATGTTTGCTAACAAAAGACTTAAGAAACAAACTTGTTTCTTACAAATTCTATTAATAAAACAAAAGACTTAAGACATATACCTTGCGGCTTTTTAAACTCTTTGTAAACTAAATAAAAGAATCGCATGCATACATACATACTTTAATATAAATTTTCACTTACCAAATAGAAATCAATTGGTTTTTCTCTCGCCTTATTATAAGCCTTTTGTATTTCAGTCTGTTTAAGAGCATGTGCAATATGTAAGGCACTTGCATCAAAACGTCCATATTTGTAATCGGAATCATTTTGTGATGGTGAACTAACTTCACGACTACCATAACCATTTGGTGTTGATTGTCTTGAACCAAAACTTCCTTTAAAATACAGAAAATAAGAAGAAAAAAAAAACATGCTAAATTAATTAATGAAATTTAGACACATAGACAAAAAACACACTTTTAAATCAAAATGTTACCAAAACAAATTAATAAGACTTAAATTAAAATCTTGTGTTTTTTGTTATTCTTAATTTAAATTAAAATCTTGATTAATGATCAATTAACGTTGGCAAAATACCGAACTACAAAACTTACCATCAACTTCTGATCGTGTACCACGTATTTGTTCATTTACAAATTTATTTGTACGTGGAGCATTTAAAGCTTGTCTTATACCCACAGATGTGTTATCCAAATGACCAGGTCCACTCTTTGGTACATGAGAATGGCAATATACCTGAGAAGTGAAAAGAAAAATAACATATACTTGTAACAATAAAATTTCATAAATATTTCTAGGCAACTTTTTTTTAATTATTTTTAAAATTTTTGTCTCAATTATTTTCCTGTTTTACCTTAAAAAGATTGGTTTTTTTTTGCTGATTTCTTCAAATTTCATGTTTACCCAAAAACTATGAGAGGAATGCATTTGGCAATTTTTGATTATTTTTTTTATAGCTGTTAATAAATACTTTGTAAAGAAATAGCTAAAGCAGTATGTAAGATAATGAATTCTTTTTATAGAACATTTTTTGAAAATATATTTACTTTGATTTTTTTTAACTAAATAAATCAAAAAATTTATTCGAATGGATGTAACAATCCTTATACACTCAGAGAAAAAAGTTAGTAGACAATTTTCTAAATAGTTTTCAATCCCACTTTACTATTTTTGTACTAATTTTTAGTAAAAAAATTATTATTTAGTATTTTTTTTTTGCTATTTACATTTAACAAACTACAGAACATTTACGGAATATTTACAAATTTTTTGCGCTAGTTTCAGAAATCTTTTTACAAATTTTTGAAAACCGGTGTGCTAAGATTAGCAAAAAAATTTACTGATTTAAAAATAAACTTAATATTGAAGGAAATGTTAATAATTAAAACTTATTGATACAAATTTAAAAAAAAAAAAAAAAAAATAAGCAGCTTTAAAGTGTAACAGGTGTATCTAAAAATAATTGAGTTTATTTGTGCATTTTAATGATTTTTTTTGTTTATAAATTAAAATTTTGCTATATTTTACATTTCATTGAGTTTACAGCAATTTACTAAAATTTAGTAGCGCTTACTAATTTTTTATACCAATTTGGCCGTACTAACATTTATAATATTTAGTAATTATTTTTTGCTGATTTTAGCAAACCGATTAAAAATTTCACTTTGCAAAAAGTTTACTAAAATTTAATAGCGGCTACTAATTTTTCTACTAATTTCATTGTACTACACGTCAGCAGACACATGTTGCTAAGATTAGCAACAAATACCGCTGAGCTCAAATTAGCAAATTTTCCCGTAATAACAGCGAAATTTCCAGTTGTTATTAGAGACTTATTTTGGTGAGTGTATAATGCGCACGGCTTAGTTCTAACGCGATCTTACATCCCCTGCGGGAAAAGAACCTATTCCAGGACACGTCACATGACCGGTTAATTGTGATAGGGACCGGTCACGGGAGCGATCACTTTAACATGGGCTTGTCCTAGGAGGTGGTCAATTGCCCTGTGTGACATGTCACAGGACTGGTATAAAAGGACATGTCGTGACTTTCAAATCGGTCACGTGATAGGTACTTTAGGAACCGGTGCTCTTTTCACCTATCTCGTGACATTTTTTTTCGAAACCGGTTCAGTTTTCACCTATCCCGGGACAGGTCCCAATTCCCAACTGACCCCTTTATTCCGCAGGGTCCTTAAAAGGCGGTTTATCTTGAATTTCATGCATGGGAAAATCAACAGTTAAATAAAGTTTTAACCGATTTAAAAAAAAAATATTTTGATTGCTACAACCACTAAAATCGGTTAGCACAACCAAATCAAATGTAATTCCTATCTTAACTCTGCAGGAAAAGGACCTATCCCAGGACACGTCATGTGACCGGTTCATTGTAAAAGTGACCGATGATGATTCTCTTTACACCTGTTTCGGAACAGGTTTCAATTCTCTGCTGACTCCTTTTTCGCGAAGCGAACTTAAATTCCAATACATTAATCGAATTTTATTGTGAAAACCAATATTCAGTTGTACCAACCGAAAGTGTACTCTCCGTTAGGGAAATCATTAATTTTAGTTTTATAAAAATTTGTGCATTCATTTGCTGTTGATTCAACAAAATCTATGGTTATTAATTGACACCTCATTTCTGACATTTTTTCTAATTCAATTTACTTATTAATCATACAAAAATCATTTCAAGTCGTAAAAAATTGCCAGTCAATTTATAACCTTTGATATACTTATTTGGTCAATAAACTTAAAAAAAAAAATTTATTTTACAAACTCTTTTAAACAAAGAAAAATTTCATTCAAATAATATTCGATTTTATGCAATAATTATTGCATAAAATCGAATTGAAAATTCATCTATAAAAGTAATTCTTTTTTATCACTGACTTTAATAATTTATTTCTGTGTGTATCTCAGTTTTCCTTTCTATCTACTTGTTAGTTACATAAAACTTTAAATGGTCTTGCTTCTTCTAAACAACAGCAACAACAACAACAGCGACGAAAAAAATGTATTAAATCAACCATTCAGTCATTTGTTGTTACTATTTCTATGTTTTTTTCTTTCGCATTTTGCCGTCTGTCTATCTTTATAAATTTATAGAGTACTGCAGCCGGTTAACAGGTCTAATCAAACGTCAACCTTATTTAGTGTTCAGACGTCGACATACATTCACGTTTTAAGGCATAAACGTTAAAACTAATTCACCTACATATTATGCAGTTTGCAAAGTTAACTTGTCTTTATTTTATTTTGTATATCGTCCATTGAAATGCAAAACAGCGGGTCTAACATAGTTTTCAAATACGGTTTTACGAGTATTGAAATTAATTATTTATTTTACTAATCTTCTACGATAAAAGAAAAATTTAAGAACGAAATCCTAATGTTAAATGTTGTTAGTTTTTCGCGAATTTTTTGTGTAAAAATCGAGTAATTCAACTACATTTCTTTATAAAAATTGTTCGTTCTAAATATCTATGGACGTTTTTTTAGTTACGCTGTTTTGCATTACGCCTGACGATATATAAAAATAGCAATATATCAGAACATATAAAAAAAATAATTGTGGTTCTATTCTTGTATATAATTAAATAAGAATGACATTGCTTTGTTGAATTTTTCTAGGATACATTTTGTTGAATAACATTCATACATTTTTGCCAATTGCGAAATAAAGATTATATCAAGGGGGTGTTTTGGAAAACGCATCCACATGAAGTCATGCAGTTTTGTACAACAACAACATGTAATTTTATATGACAACATACATATTATTTTATGTGGATTCGTTTTCCAGAATAATCCCGTATATAGTGGTTTTGTGCCTTTAACTCTCATATGGAAAACAAACCTGCCACTTTTCAAAGCAATTTTATTTGAAATTGGTCCCCTGTCCTATTTTCACCAGTCACGGGACAGATTTTTCAGACCGGTCCTCTTTTCACTTTTTTATCGGTTCTATTTCATCAGTCACGGGGTAGGTACTTTCAGTCCGAATTTGTTTTCACCAGTTACGGGACAGGTGACAAAAAAAGTCCTCTCAGACCGGTACTGTTTGCAACAGACACGAGACTGGTTTTGCCAACTTTAAGTGACCCTTTTTTCCCTACAGGGTATATAATATACAAATAATTGCAGTCTTGCATTGTTACTTTAGAAATAATGATGATTTATAAATATTAACGATTTCCCTATTAAGGAAGTCTTGCAGATCTTTGAACCATAATCACAATTGGTTTTCAATAATGAGACTTTAACTTTAAAAACAACAAAACAAAAACAACACTCAAATATGTTGTAAAAGAAAAAATATTTGTATGTCAGATTCCCAATTCGTTCCCAGAAATGACAACATTAACATTTGGAATGGCAACCCTGTCAATTTTTGCTTCGAAAATCGAAGATGGTTGCCAAAGGCTATTTCTATAAATAGATGGAAAAAAGGTCATTTATACGGGTTATCATTCACTAACTGAATCATTCACTAACTGAAAAGCCGGTTTAAAACCATGAGTTATTTATGGGTTGGGTGGATCATAAAAAGGATGAAGACGACCTGGTCGCTCGGATCGAAAGTGTGCACTTCCTTTCAATATTTTCCATTTAATAAAAAATTTGTGTTTACTATTTGTTAGTAAGATTAAATTATGATCTCGAGCCTAATTAAATTTAAAAAAAATATATATAATTAAATATTAAACTTTTTTCTTTTTATTTTTCTTTCTAATACATTTTAGTATTTTTTTTTAAACTACTCCATTTTTGACTGTGGAGTTAACATAGCTCCCTTAGTGTTATGGTTAGCGCATTGGACTGCTACACAGAAAGTTGCGGGTGTGAGCCCCAGCGTTAGCGAGGTCAACTTAGAAAAATAATATACATATACGAGTTTTCGTTAATAAAGTATTTAACCCCAGCGAAGTAAAATAACATAACAGGGATATGAACTAAAAAGCAATATTTGAAACCCTCACCGGCTTTTATTTCTTCGCTATCCCCTTTCGAAAGAAAGCAACATATTATTAGAAATATTTTCCTGAGTGTGGCGTCGCTGTAGAAAAAAATATATAATAAATTTAACTTTTCCAAAATTGTGAACGCGACTTAATTCTTTTAATAATATTGAACTTCTTTGCAGTTTTGTAGATTAACAAACTTTCATTCTAAAAGTTCCCTACACTCAGAAAAAAAATTTGTAGAAAAATTTGTAAATTTGTTTTCAATCCCACTTTACTATGTTTTCAATCCCACTTTACTATTCTTGTATTGATTTTTAGTAAAAAATTATTATTTAGCAAATCTTTTTGCTATTTACATTTTATAAATTACAGAATTTTTACAGAATATTTACAAAATTTTGTTGCTAATTACAGAAATCATTTTACAAATTTTTGAAAATTGATTTGCTAAAATTAGCAAAAAAAAAAAAAAATACTAACTTTAAAAAGTGGATATTGAAGGAAATGTTATTTTTAATTAAAACTTACACCTACAAACTTAAATTGCTCTAAAATGTTAAATAGATAAGAAAAAGGGATCGGAAGTGAATATACCAACTCATGCCTAAAAAAAGGGACATCCACCTAAAAACAATTTAAATTTAAAAATTACTAAAATATGTACACAAAACAGAAATCAGCAGATTAAAACAAAATGATAAATTCGTTTATGTTTTTACAATTTTTAAGCCTTTGATTTTTTTTAATTTTGTCTAAAATATTTTTTGAATAATATAAAAAAATTTTGATGCTCGACAAAAAAAAAATAAATTTGAAATTTTGTACTAATATTAATAATGTTTACTAATTTTGTTTGCTGATTTTAGCAAACTGATTTTATTTTAAATTCCACTTTACAAAAGGTTTACTAAAATTTAGTAGCGACAGCTAATTTTTTCTTCAATTTCATTAAACTACACGTCAGCAAAAATAACCGCTGGGCTTAAATAAGCAAAATTTCCCGTAATAACAGCAAAATTTTTAGTTACCATTACAGACTTTTATTGGTGAGTGTATATTTTCCCTTATTGTCAACATTTTTGAGATTTTTACAACAACAAATTTTAAAAATTCCATTCAAAAATTCCTTTCAATAAAATAACTTAAAAACTAAACAAACCAAATATATAGGGTTCGCCATCTAACGTTTTTTTTTCAACTAGTGCTTATTTCGTGAATGCTAACACTTAGCTCATGTCTGATTTGAGAGATAATTAGTTTTATCCTTCTGACGAACGTATATGGTTGTGTATACGCTTGAACAACGCTGGGAAATATTGCGACATTACTTTGAATATCATGGTAATGTAAACAAGCAAAATTGTCGCATTTGGGGCATACATTGAAAAGCCGATGCACCCAAAACGAGTCACTGTTTGGTGCGGATTATAATTGGGCAATTTTCTTCGAAAATGAGCAAAGAATGGCCATTACAGTCAATGGCGATCGTTATCGAGCCATGTTAAACGAATTTTTGTTCACAAAAATTGAAGAGGAGGATATTGGCAACATTTGGTTTCAACAGGACGGACGGCGCTACGTGCCACACAGCCGAAGCTACACTCGATGTTTTGCGCCCTGTTTTTGAAGATCGCACTATCAGCCGCAGAGCTGGTGTCGTTTGGCCACCTCGGAGCTGCGATTTGACACCGTTGGACTATTATTTGTGGGGTGCCGTCAAAGATAAGTGTTACGCCGACAAGCCAGAGACAATTGACGCTTTAAAGGACAATATTCGTGAAGCCATTGGTGAAATACAGCTGCACACAATCGATAATGTGCTTAAAAATTGGACCGATCGTGTAGGCTACTGCATGGCCAGCCGAGGCAGCCATTTGAATAAAATTATTTTCCATTATTAGCCAGAAGGATTGTACTTTCAAATAAAAAAAGAAATTTAAGAAAATATTCAGTAGTTTTTTTTTGTAGCATTTTCAAAAAAAAAAGTTATTTGGCGGATCCTATATATGTTTTAATTCTTCAGGGGCCTATAAAATTCCACGGAAGCCCAAAAGCCGATACAGGTCGATCTAATTATTTCTTTTCTGTCATAAATTTTATCAAAATCAGAGTTCTTAGAGCGAGTCGCCAGCCCAGAAAAATGTTGTTATGAAACAAAAAAAATAAAAACAAAAAAAAATATTTATTTTTAACTTACCTCCTTATCATCCTGTTTGTGTTGATTATTATAATATGTCTTTAAGGTTAGCTTGGTGCCACAGTGTACACACTTAAAACAACCGGAATGAAAAAATGTAAAATCCTTTAAAGGACCAACACGGTCAACTTGGTAAACGGTTTCGTTGCAGCGCAGACATGTTGATTCGTAAAAATTTGGACGATACATTGTGTTTGGTTTGAAAACTTAATATAATTTTGTTGTTATAAACACTTAATTATAGAATTATTATATTTAATAAAAATAAATATTTATTGCACAATTAATGAAATTTTATTTTTAACTAAACTAATATCGATATTATTTTTAAATAAATTTCACTAATATTTTTTCTTTTTTTTTTCTATTTGTGGTTGTTGTACTCTTGTTATATTTTCCAAAAATATTTGAACGATGATTGCATGCAGTACAAATTTATGCACATGTTGTAAAAAAAAGAGATTTTCTTTTGGTTGTTGCTGCAGATTTTACTTTTTTTATAATATGCTATTTAAATATAAATTAAAAAAAAAAAAAACGATTTGTTCATTAATTAATTGGCAAATATGTCTGCTCACGTTTTACATTTGAATTTGTTTTCTAAATATATTTCTGTTTAAACAAAATTTTCACTTAAAATACAATTTCTATTTTTGTTAATATCTTGCCAAAAAAAAAAAAAAATAAATAAAATGTGGTAAATAATTATATTAAGAAAATGTTATTTCATTATAGTTTTCAAATTAAACAATTAGCGCGTGTTTAAGGTTTTCATTTTCTTTCTTTCATTAATTATTTACGCATTTTTAATGCTTAATTACTTTGGTGTTTCAGTACATTCTCCTTGTATGATCAATGTGCGTGAGTGCAATAATATATTATATTGAAATTGTACAACAAAATCGTGATCATAGAAAACTCCCGGCTAGTCGTGTTAAACGATCTGTAATTAAATAAAAATAAAATATAATATTAGTTTCAAAATAATTAAACATGAAATCATGATGATAAATTTTTGATTTTGTTGTTAAGTTTTTTTATTACAAATTTTATTGCTTTTTCTTTTGTTAAATTTTGGCAAATACATAATAAAATATACATTAAGGAAATGTATAAAAAATTGCAGCAAAATACGACTGATCAACAATAAAATTCATTATTTATAAAGGAAACTATATTTTAAATCTGACAAACTTTTGTTTGTTAACATGAGAAATGAAATATTTAAAATACAAACTTGAAAACTTGCATATTTTCAAAGAATGTGTATTAATAAAACAAAAGACTTAAGACACAAACTTTAATTAGTTATTCAAAAAATCAAATTATACAGAAATATTATTATATTTTTTTAAAAATATGTACGTAAACAGCTTCACATCAATTATGGTATTTATTTTACAAGAACTAATAAGTTTTTCAAAAATTAACAAATCATTAAATTCCCCCCCCCCCAACAAAAAAAATATATAATGAATAAATGATTTATTTTGCCAATGTTCATTGTTGCCTATTAATCATATTTATTATTTGGAGTAATGACAAGACAATGCCAGTAAGTGTTTGGTACAATACAAGGCTTATTATTAAAATAAATGAAAAAAAAAATCATAAAAATTTTACAAACATATTGCAGGCGTTGTAACACCAACTACTAATACTTAAAATAAAACCAACAATAACATCAGCAAAAAATCGCTTACACCCAAAAAACTCTGTTATGGCTAATGAAAATTTTGCTGTTATTACGGAAAATTTTGCTCATTTGAGTCCAGCGGTATTTTTTATTTTAGTAATCCAGGTGAAAATGTTCATACATGGTAATATATGGCGACATATATGGGTTTATATATTATTCCATATATGATCGGATCCTTAATTTGAGGCTATATGGCCGTTTATTCTCATATATGACCGTAAATTATTTTTTTTTAATTTTCAACAAAAATATTGTTTTTTTTTTATTTAAATTAAGTGTAAATATTATACATTTTGAAGAAACGTATTTGAAGATATTGCCTTGAATTTCACTTTGAAATTGAAATAACATACTACTTTTTTCTTAAATCTACGGAGGTTTATAAAAAAGACTTTACCAGAATATGAGAAGATTTTCTGAAAAAATTGTGTCTTGGAGTTAAAATGGATTAAAAAAGAAAATCACATCAACATTTAAAGTTTTATTATGAAAATCTTTGTTGAATCTAATGGGTTATCCAAATAAAAATGACTCAGAATGGACTAATGGTTTTGCGTAGACTCAAACTTGTTTCTTTAAAAAACCGTATTATTTTTCATTGAAATCTTAAGATTCTACATCACTTTCTATTATATTCCCGAAATTTATTGCTTTCCTTTAGAATCTGGGGGCTTATATTAAGGGAAATAATCCAAAACGTGTGGGGATTTATAATAATTTTTAAAATTTCAGGAACAACATCATTTGGCACCAGCAGGGAAATAACATTTATATAATACCCATTTTTAAGGAAATAAGGCTATCCTCAGATTACAAAGTACCATTCTTCAAGTACCATTGTTTATAAATTATACATTTTTGATGCATTTTAAAATTTCCTCAAACATGATAGTTATTCCCATCTAAATTACAATTTTATTGTATCATCGTTATTTATTTTGTAAAAATTTTCCTTATATAGTTTTCTCTTTAAGTTTTTATACCCTCCACCATATATGGTGAGGGTATATATCAGCTTGTCATTCCGTTTGTAATATGTCGAAATATAGGTTTAAGACCCCATAAAGTATACATATTCGTGAACCTTATGCAATTTTAAGTCGATTTAGCGATGTCCGTCTGTCTGTCCCTCTGTCTGTCTATCTATTGAAATGGCGATCACGACACGAAGACGCAAGTAGGGGTGCCTATTTCTACCCAGACTTCCGAGCAGTTTGGTATTGAAAATGAGCAAAATCGGTCCAGTGGTTCACAAGTTATGAGTGAAAATGTGGAGGTACCTCTAAATTTCCATACAAATTGGTACAATATTTTTGTATCTATTTTTTTTCTGTTAACCTTTGTTGGTTTTTTGTTTCATTCCATAAAATGTATTTTTGTTTTTGTAACCAAAGACATTTATATATAAAAAAAGAGCAAAATACATAATTGCTTTAGTGCCGCTACTTTTGAATAGGTGGCGCAGAATAACATTAAAACAATACCCTGCCCCATGTCTAGGTCGATATAGCCTTGTATTACTCTTTCAATTAATGTATTTACCAAAAATATTAAATTAACTAAATACTTCAAGTTCTAATGCATTTAGATGTTACTAGTAGACTTACTGAATAACTTTGAAGTCAATTTTTCAAATGTTTAACGTAATAAAGACATTTGTTTCACAATTTTATGTCAAAAAAGAAATTTTCAAAGAGGAAAATAGTATATTTTTATTCCATTTGTATTAGTATTTTTGAGAATTAAGGGATTGGCAATTGTATATTTATGTTAATTTTTTCTTTCATAAAAATGCACATGAATAAAGTGCAATATTGTGCTCTTAAACATCTAAATGAATATCGATTTAAAAAATTTATGTATAATATGCACATAAAACATATCTTTTTCAAAGTTTTTGGCAAATATTCTTTAATGTTACGAAGAAAATAGTAAATCAATAATACTTTACTGCATATTGTAGCACAATATGGCAGCAAAATATGCCTAATGGGGAGAATGCCCATCATCTGATGAGCCATCTATTGACAAATAGTTACAACTCATGTTCTTTCTTTAACAAATTAATTTCTTTGCTGTATTCTCTTCATTACACAAACACACTTTAATTTTTTAAAGAAAGAACATTCGTTGCAACTATTTATCAATAGGTGGCGCATCATAAAGTGCATTCTCCCCATTAGGCATATTCTGCTGTAGAGCTAGTCCCCATTAGCCAGTAACAAAATTTAGTATTTGCCAAAAGCTATGCTTTAAAATGTGTTTTTTGTGCAGGCCATGGTTAAAAAAACTAGTGAAAATGTAAAGGTGCCTCTAAATTGCCCATAAAAATTTAGTACAATTTCATAGTAGCGACTGGTACATAATATATTTTCTCATATTTTTCCCCCAGTCGGTTAGCAGTAAATATTTTGTATTCACCTCACTAAAATTTTTTTTCACCACAAAAAATTTCTTACCTCAAAAAATTTTTTTCACCTCTAAATTTTTTTCCACCAAAAAAGTTCTTTTCACATCTAAAAAAGTTTTTCACCTCAAAAATTTTTTTCACCTACATAATTTTACGTCAAAAGTTTTTTATATTATTTGTATCAAAAACAGTAGAGAACATCTTTTAAGGATATTGGTGGAGGGTATTGAAAGATTTGGCACAGCCGAATTTAGCCTTTTTTTACTTGTTTTTAATATTATTTGTATTAAAAACAGGAGAGAACACCTTTTTAGGATATTGGTGGAGGGTATTCAAAGATTCGGCACAGCCGAATTTAGCCTTTTTTTACTTGTTTTATATTAATTTTGTATTTTTCTAGTTTCATTTTGGGTGAAATACTATTTTTGTTGTTTCAGTATCATCTAGTTTTTTACATGTGACCGAATTTTTATTAAGTGACGTTAATACAATCAACCTTTTGATAGTAAAAAATTATTGGTTGTATTAAATTTAAAATTAAAAAATATTTTTAAATTTAAAGCGTTTATATTAATAATCAACAAATGTGTTCTCAAAAATTAAACATATTTTATAAATGGTTGCAACCAAGACAATTATTAATTTTTTAAATTTAGTCTGGGCTTAAGAAAATTTACTATTTATTTGTTATGGACATTGTCATTTTATATTAAAGATGTATAATGTGCTATAATTATATTTAGTAAGTATTTGTTATCGATGTTGAATCAAAGAAAATTATACTTAATGCGATTCATTGAATTCCAAATAATATTATCCCTGTGTGAAGTATTAAAAAAACTAAGTTAAATTAATATTAATTAAGAAAAACACACATTCAGTTAGCATGTCAAAGTTTTATTATCGGTTACGTGTTACTCCGTATAATAGAAAATTACTAAAAGTCTTATGTTCACACCAATTTTCGCTTAAGAATTCAAACTGGAATTCGAAAATAACCTTTGCCTTCATATATGGTCATATATGATAAAAAAGAAAACATGTTACCCAGATATGGAATAAAATATGTATTCATATATGAAAATTTATGGCATATACAAATCAATATATTAACCAATGAATAGTATCATATATTGCAATATATATAATCATATATCATATATGAATTTTTTCTTTGAATGTAATTGCTCATATATGTTTACATACATGAGATATATGTTCATATATGCTCATACATAAAACCATATATGCTCTTACATGACACCATTTATGAAGATATATGAACATATATGAGCATTTTTACCTGGGAAACCTTTTTATTTTTAGTAAACCCTTTGTAAAGTGGAATTTAAAATCAGTTTGCCAAGATCAGCAAAAAAGTTTACTAAGTAAAGGGTGGTTAAATTTTAAGGGCCGATGTTGAATGTGAACAACACCTAAACGTCAAGTTTTTTTCTGCATTTCATTTGACATTTCTCAATTTCAGACTAACTAAATTTGAACCATTAACGCGTTAAAGTTATTCAGGCTTATTATGAAAATGGGCGTTCAAATCAAAGTACAGGAACACTTCGTGATTTTTTTTGGTTAGCATAATCGATCAAATGTGTCCACAATCGGGAGAATTTTGGGCAAATTTCAGAAAACCGGGTCTGTGAAAACACCTGTGCATGCTCGCCCAGTTTGTTCTGCGGAAAACATTGCTGTTGTTTGCGATAGTGTGTCATGAGGTCGGCCAAGCATTTACCGTAAATGGTGTTCACTATCGTGAGATGGTAACGAATTTATTGTGGCCAGGAATTGAGGATATGACCCTGGACGATATGTGGTTTTAACAGGACGGTGCCACTTACTACATAGCTAACGAAACGATGGCTCTTCTGCGCGACACAATCAATGGCCGTGTTATCTCACGTGGTGGCGATGTCATGTGATTTGACACCGTTGGAATTTTTTCTTTGGGGTTATTTGAAAGAAAAAGTGTACGTCGATAAGCCAGCAACAATTCAAGAGCTAAAGGATGAGATAATTTGGCACATTAACGGCATAGAACCTCAATTATGCCTCAGCGCCATCGAAAATTTGGACCATCGGATGGAGGTGTGCCGCCGAGGTCGCGGCGGCCATTTGGCCGATATTTTATTCCATACATAATTGAACCATACCATATTATGATAATAAAAACAAATGAAAATAATTTCCTTAATAATTTGTGTTTTATTTAAAATCAACATCGGCCCTTAAAATTTAACCACCATTTATTATGAATATTAGTGCAATCAAATTAGTATAAAATATTAGTTAGCGCTTCTAAATTTTAGTAAATTGCTGTAAACTCAATAAACTGTAAACCCAATAACTGTAAATATATATATTTATTTATAAAAAATTTTTTTTATTTTTTTTCAAAAAATATTTTAGGCAAAATTAAATAAAAAAAAATTAAAAGATTAAAAAATAGTTAAAACATAAACGGATTTATAGTTTTATTTTAATTTGATAATTTTTTTAATTTGAAAAATATTTTTTGATAATTTTTTTGGACTTTAAGCAGAAACTTTAATTGTTTTAAGGGTTGATTTTTAGAACTAAAAAAGTTTTTGTGCTATTTTAAGTGAATGTCCTATTTTTGGACATGAGTCGATTGTGAAAAGTATCTTCACTTGCCATTCCTTTTTTTAACCTATATAGCATTTTTAGGTAATTTAAGTTTATAACAATTAGTTTTAATTATTAGAAATAACATTTCCTTCAATATCCACTTTTTTAAAATTAGTAATTTTTTTAGTTGCTAATTTTAACAAATCGGGTTTCAAAAATTTGTAAAATCATTTCTGAAGTTAGCAACAAAAATTTGTAAATATTCTATAAAAGTTCTGTAATTTGTAAAATTTAAATACCAACAAAATTTACTAAATACTAATTTTTTTTCTAAAAGTCAATACAAAATAGTAAAGTGGTATTGAAAACCCTTTACAAATTCTTTTACTAACTTTTTTTTCTGAGTGTAATATTAAGTTAAATTACCAGCAATTTAATAATAAACTATGTATATGAATGAATGCAACGAACTTTGGACAAGTAGTTAAATAAAATATAGAAAACAAAAAATTTTAAACAATTTTTGATCATGTTATTGTTGGTATTGCTGCCAGTTTTGCTAATGGTGGTGCACATCATAAATTGTAACGAGTTTTTTTTTTGTCTTTATATTATATATTTATTTCTTTTTTTAACTTAAAGTTTTCTTATTAAGGCAGAAACCAGAAAAAATCAGCTGCATATAACATCAACAACAACATCGAAATGAAATTCCCAACAATAGACAAATTCACACAATTGAAAAGGAAACACAGAAAATGTAAATAAATAAAACTAAAAAAAGGCCCTGCACTTGCGGTTTGTTGTTTGAATAAACAAATTTCATAGAAGGCTTGCATGAAAAAAAAAATAAAAAATAAAATGTTCAAAAGAAAAATGATTGAATGAGTACGTAAGTTAGTAAATGACTGCATTGGCAGAGGTCAATGGCAATAGTGTCATCATCATTATCATCATTTACAATCTTTAAACAAAATAAATCTAACGTTTTATGGGCACCAGCAACAACAACAACGGCAACGGTAACAAATATTCAGCAGCATTAGTAGCAAGCAACAAGCAATAGCAGTTATAAACATTAGTTTGTTTTTTTAAAGATCATAATTCAACATTGTTGCTCTTATGACTTTTACAACAAAAAAAACAGAAAAAAAAACAAAGTAATATTTATAAATATTGGTCATTTGGCAACTAACTAACGTCATCATATAAACTTTACGAGGGAATATTGAAAAAGGTTCAAAATGATGCTGTTTTTTTAAGAAAGATTTTTGTTAAAAGTGCGATTTCGAAAAAATTTGATTAAAATCAAAATTTGGCAACTAAAAATTTTAAAAAAATATATTGAAATATAGAAAAAACGTTATTACACTGTTGCAAAAACATGAGGATAATGTTCGCAGGCTTGTATAAATATATAAGGTAATTATGTATGTATGGTAAAACCCTCAAAAGGTTTTTCGCGCTGTATGGGTTTAGTCAAATTGCTTTGTATTTTTTGACCAATACTTTATGAAAGAAGACTCTAAACCCAGAGCAAAAAGTGAGGAATGTAATCAAAAAATATTTTAACCCATTTGTGCCGGTTATTTAAGAACTATTAAAACGTTTCTTAAGCCCGTATTTTTAAATTGTAATAACCCCCTTGAGCCTTGAGCCAATTACGGGCCACTATATTTTTCATCAACAGAGGTTGCTGAAGCTATTAAAAAAGCCATCAAAGGCATTAGGACACGTGTGGATTTCAATTCTGAAATCCAATTGGGTACGCCGTGAATCGAGTATTTGACAAAGGTTCTGATAGCGCCGGAGGTCTGGAAAATGTTCAGGGTGATCCCGCTTATGAAAACGTTAAATAACTAGTTTACATCCTGTAGACCAGACTAGGTGGCATCATACTTCTCCTTAGCTTGGCACAGCACTTTCAAATTGCGAAACACCAGAATGATTGCCATAACATAACACAACAATAGTTTTAGCTACCATTGTCACACAGATAAGCGAAGGTTTGAATCAGAGCTGTCCTTGTAATAGGACGATCTTATGGCTTTCAACCTACGAGTATCAAAGATATTTAATACGGTCAGCCATTCGACCATCTTTAGAGACGGCACGATGTGGTGGATAGTAAAATATCTTTGTTTGGCGACCGTCGTTCTTGGAGCTTCGAAGCAAGAAGTCGAAACCATGGAGTCTCTCAGGGTGGAGTTATGTCTGCGATATTGTTTAATTTATACGTTTCGAAGCCTCCTGCACTACTGGAATGGATTAAATTTATATGTATATTACGCAGACGAAAATATGATGTTAGAAACGGATCATGCACAGAGAAAACAAATTCATTGTGACAGAGGAATTTCTTGCCAACCGATGTCGACAGTTTATGTAAAAGGCTTAATTGTAAGGAACATGTTTCTGCGAAATCCTCAGCTACTCTCTTCACCACTTGGACAAAAGAAACAAGATTGGACCTGAATGTGTCAAATTCCGATGCTTGGTTACCTCAAGGCTCTCGCTGTAACATTCTACAACCTTTTCATGTCCATGGCAATCTGCAATAATATCCAGGGTAGACACGGAATATCAAGTCATTAGTGGACAGCTTTTGATGGACAGATAAAGAAACCTTGTTGGCAACCTAAAAAATAATTGGTTGGTCAGTGGAGAAAACTCCAGTGAAGAAAACTCCAAATCTCCCAAAAGTATGCCCTCAGGGCAATAACAGGATGCGTATATATATATATATATATCCTAATCACAAAATATCCATGAGAAAACGAAGGTCCTTACAGTAAGGAAACACTATCACATACAGGGAGGTGTCATCGGAATAATCATCTAACGGATTTAGATCCTGTCCCCCGAAACATGTCAGAAATGACCTTATGGACGAAGCATCTTAAATAACTTATATGGCATTTTAGAGGGTAAATATCTGTCATTTATTCTCTATTAGCCATTGAACGAAATAGTGTAAACAACAAAGTTTTGTTTTTTGTTTTCAAAATGTCGAATTTTGTGCCAATAAAATATCATTTGCAGGAAATTCTGCTTTACTTCTTCAATTTGGAAAAAAAGTGCAGCTGAAGCATATCGATTGCTCACCGAAGCTTATCCTGAATATGTTCCAGCGGTTTTAATGTTTGCAAATAGCTGAATTCATCCAAAAGCAAGAAAATTGTGCACTACACTAGTTGAAGCCGAGAGACGTTAAAAGACGATTTGTAATTAATTAATTATTTTTTTTTGCATCAAAGCATTACTGGCGATGGAAAATGTACACAGGGAAAATAAATTCATCGTGCCAACCGAATTTCTTGCCAACTGAATATTTTGGTTGCAGAAACCGAATAATTTAGTTCTTCCAACGAAATGTGTTCCTGATACAATTGTTTCAGACGATATTCTGTTGCATTAACCGAATTTCGGTTGAGACAAACAATTATATCGGTGGATTCAACCAAACCATTAAGTTAAGTTGTGGGTTTCTTATGACAACACGAAGCGCAAGATTTTGTTTTTGAAGCCTGGCCAAATACAGAATATCCATGACGCCAAGGTAATGCTCTGTATTTAGTGTAACCAGAAGGATCTCATTTATTACGAGCTGCAGAAATCGGACCAAAACTCTACAGGGGATCTGTACTGAACATAATTGATTTGTTTGAAGTAAGGATTGACCGAAAAACGCCCAGAATATGCGACCAGACATGAAGCCGTCATATACCATCATGATAACGCTTGGCAAAGTGTTACAAGACCGTTAAAAAATATTTAGAAAATAGTATTTGGAAAGGTTTGCATCACTCGCTTTATCTGGTCTGGACTCTTGGCCCGACCGACTACCATTTTTTTCGATTGACACAGAACGCTCTCACTGGAACAGATTGTCCGAAATTGGGAAATGAAGTGACCATTTCTTTTGGTGTGGATTTCATATGTTGTCAGAAAGATGGAAAAAGATTACAAACGATGGCAAATACTTTGAATAAATTTGCCAAAAATCCTGCATTTTTAAGTTATACACCCAATAAATTTACTTTTAAAACATATAAGCGCTTTAGACGCCAATGAAACTAACTCTCTTAGAAGAAATTTTTAGAAGGTTAATCCCAAAGTTTATTCAAAATTCCCTGCCAATTATTTACTAAAATCAAATATAGGGACGGAGGGACATAAATAGACAATAAAAAAGGGACATCAATAGATTATAAAAAAATAAAGAAAATACAAGATTTTCTATTCTCATTTAATGCATTGAAGCCTACTAACTTTTTTCAAATAACCAAAGTTTAGTGCTTAGCTATAGTACTGAATGTCAAATCTGTATAGAAATATCTGAAGGTAACGTTTAACTCATGTTGTTCTTAAATAACTAAGTTATCCGAATGTATTATAGATGTAAACGTACAACTGAATAATCCAGGCTTAACTTGATAACATTTTAAATCTTTGGATACAATTTAAATATGTTATGCAGAGGACAGAAAAGCTAAGAATGCTTAACAAACAGAATCTTACCCAGCAAAATCTATTAGAACCGATTACCTCTCAATCTATTCTGAACAGGATTTTTAATTAGCTGTTCCATCGAACAGGTTATAGAACAGATTCCTCACAGTCAAAATGTAAGGTTTTACTGTTCCAAAACCAATTATACAACAAGTTCTAGAACTGGTTCTAAAGCAACCTGTTCTAGTTTGGAGGAGAATTCCCATTAGGTCAAACTCCATACAAAAAGAACCGCCGTTAAACATAAATTAAAACCTATGCTAATTGCGATATAAGGTGTTCTGCAACCTGTCACTTTGATTTTTACATTTTATTTTTCCCTTTTAATTTTTTAAAGTGTTATTTAACTTATTTTCGTTTCGTATTTCAAATAAAATTATTAAAACAACAAACAAATTATATATTATTCTACATAATTTTTTTCGATTAATTTTTAAATTTTATTCGATTTGCCGGTTAAGAAAAAAAAAACCTGAATAATTATTTGAACAGTTAATGGATTAAAATAAAAATTCGATTAATTAAATAACCTAAAAAATACCACCACGTAGATGGGGTTACATAGTAAAGAGGAGAAAATTTTTAACTAAACCCTCGTAAGTTTGTGAAAATAAAAACTTTGTTTTTTTTTTTTAAATAAATTTTGTATCTACTGTTAACTCTAAGTAATTTTTACAAACCTCTTAAGGGTGTTATTGTTTAGTTTTCTTTCACATGGCGTCATAGTTCAACACAAAATGTGTTTTTTTACCATAAAAAGAAATAAATCACACAACAAAATATGGCAAAAAAAAAAAAAAAAACAACAACATCTTCAGTTATAAATTTCTCATTTCTCATCTGATGACGGATGTTCATAAAAAGTAAATATATATTTTATGTATAAATAAATATAAATTTATGAATGAAGGTGGTTTATATTTCACATGTATATATTTAAACACTTGTTATTAGTATGTATGTATGTGTGTATGTTACATTCATTAAGTCAATAATATTTTTGTTTTATAACTTATGGGTGGGCTGCTAATAAAGTTGATAACTTTTGCATGTTTGTCTGTCTGTCTGTCTGTTTTCCCTAATGAGTAGTTGTTCTTATTATTTAATATTTATACGATTATGTGATACTCTTATGTTACCATATATTTACTTATATCAGTTATTTTATAAATGCGTGGTCTGTTCGTTGTCGCTTAGTTGTGACTATCTTATTTTTTTTTTTTTTTTTTGGTCATTTATTTTGGCTAGTGGCATATTTCCTAACCATATTTAGTACAGGGGTTTCTTGATATTTAACTTTTTTTGTTAGTTTATTTGTTTCTTTTTGAAAATAGCAGTCGTTAGAAATAGTAATTTGACAATTTGTATATAAATATTTTAGTGATATCATAACTTAATTAAACACTTCCAAAAAGTTAGGTAAATTTTAAATAGAGACGTGTCAACATTACGATTTGATTGTATAAAATAAATTTGTCATTGGAAAATTTCAAAATCGATAAATATGTATGTATAAGGTTTCATTATGTGGGATTATTTTATGTTTAAAATTTTAGTAAATAAATACAAATACTTTTAAGGTTTTTATGGAAGACTATTATCGGAGACTCAGCCAAAAATAACCAATTAGTTGATGACATTATAAAGACATTAAACCCCTATTAAATTATCAAAAAATAATTAAAAACTTAAGCACAATTGTTATAAATGACAATTTGTTTTGCACTGGCTATTTTTAAAGATACGTTGTCAGCCCTAAATTAAAATGATGTAAGCTTTGATCTCCAATCAACACAAAAATATATAAAAATTATTTGTATCAAAATGTTTTGTACAAAATAAACAGTCAAGAGAGAGGTTATTGAAAATTGTAACAGAGAGGTTATTGAAAATTGTAAATTGCACTTAGGCGTATGATTGTTATACAATCTATATTTTATTTATAATAATTATACGTCCTGGTGGTTTTTAATATTTTTTCGGTAAGATAAGACAAATAAGTAAAACCAGTTGAAAATCATTAAAAATTAATGCATGCCTCTTAATTGACAAAATCGTGAAAAAGAAAAATGATAAAAAAAATTATTGACGTTTTAAAAAATCACAAAATTAAAAAAAAAAACACATATAGCGATTCAAAAGGGGGGACAAATGTATAAAACCTTTATACAAAAAATCGAAAAAAGGTTAAACAGATATTAATTGACAAAATAATATAAACTGATTTAATATATAGAGAAGGTTGTCCCGAAATTGGTAAATCTTACATATGTTAATAGAACTCAAACGAGGCCGCGAACTGGCCTAGAAAAGGCGATTTTCTGATTGTGAGGCCATTGCTTTTCCTCTAGGCTAAACTGTATTAATTTTTTCTAATCAAATTTCCAACTTAAATATTTTTCAGCTTTTGTTTAATAACTTTTTCTGTGTACACTCAGAAAAAAAGATAGTAGAAAAATTTGTAAACGTTTTTCAATCCCACTTTACTATTTTTGTACTGATTTTTAGTAAAAAAATATTTATTTATATTTATATTAATCATATAATTACAAATTATATATTAATACCCTAACCGAGCACTAGCAACAAAGGCCATCGGCCCTTTGTAGAGAAAACAGACCGGAGCCTGTGGTGGGAATCGAACCCACGACCCCCGCACTGATAAGCTAGCACGCTACCAACTAGCCTACCGGGACGCTCTAAAAAAATATTATTTAGTTAATTTTTTGCTATTTACACTTTACAAATTACAGAACTTTTACAGAATGTTTGGAAATTTTTGTTGCTAATTTCAGAAATTATTCTATAAATTTTGCTAAAATTAGCAAAAAAAAAAAAAATACTTATTTTAAAAAGAGGATATTGAAGGAAATGTTTTTTTCTAATAATTAAAACTTATACCTACAAACTTAAATTGCCTTAAAATGTTACATAGGTTGAAAAAAGCGATCGGAAGTAAAGATACGTTTCACAACCAACTCATTTCAAAAAATAGGACATCCAATTAAAATAGCACTTAAACCTTTTTTTGTTCTAAAAATCAGCCCTAAAACAATTAAAATTTGAGCTTAAAATCCAAAAAATGTATTTTGTTTTTTAAACAAAAATTATTCTATGTTTTAACTATTTTTTAAGCATTTGAATTTGTTTTAATTTTATATAAAATAAATAAAAAATGTTTGATAAAAAATATAAATTTATATAATCGAATTCGTTAGGCAATTTCAAAAGAAATTAGCAGCTTTAAAGTGTAACAAGTGTATCTAAAAATAATCGAGTTTATTTGTGCATTTTAATAATTGTTTATTATAAATTAAAAGTTTGCTATATTTTACAGTAATATACTAAAATTTGGTAACGCAAATCGATTTAAAATTTCACTTTATAAAAAGAGTACTAAAATTTAATAGAGGGTTCTAATTTTTTATACTAATTTCATTGTACAACTGCAGACATGTGTTGCTAAAATGAGCAAAAAATACCGCTAGGCTCAAATTATCAAAATTTCCCGTAATAACAGCAAAATTTTCAGTACACATTACACACTTTTTTTGCTTAGTGTATTCTCCATTATTACTAAACAAAACTATAAGAAAAATTTTCTATGATCGAACCAGACGAAAAATATATTTTCATACATATAAGTAAGATCAACTATAAAAAAATAAAAACTTTATTATAACTTGGTACGGTTAAAAAGAATTGTTAAAACATATGTAAAAAAAATTTAAACACATGACTTTAATATTAGCAAATAGCTGATTTTGGCATACGGTAATAAAAGGAGAATGTAAAAAATACAAAAATAGTAAGTAAATTTCATTTTAACTCAATAATAAAAAAATTAATTGTATGTTACGTAGCATAAATAACTTTTTCATTTTATTTGTTAGTTAAATAGATATATTTATAATTGACACTTTCAAGGTCACGAAGAATGTTGATGAAGGTTGTAGTGGATTAGAAAATGCATTCCATTCAGATTGCGTTTAATAACTTTTTCTGTGTATTCTCCATGATTATTAAATACAAAATATGAAAATATTTTTCATTTGAAAATTTTCTATGATTTCGAACCAGACTAAAAATATATTTTCATACATATAAAAGTGTTAAAAGGTCAACTATAAAATAAAAACTTCACTATTAAATATTTTTCGTGTTTTAAATTTGATTATTTTTGTTTAAAAATAACATTGCAGCCACAACAGAAAATTATGTCTTTTAATTTTAATCAATAAAAAAAAAAAAATTATTAAAAAAAGAAAAAAATTAACAAAATGCTGATGCGTTTTAACTCAGAACCCTAAGACTAGCAGGCTGTTGGTCTCTACCTACTGCACCACAGACACTTACATTGAGTCTGTGTGTGTAGAAACTAAGGTAACTAGTTTATCCAAATATTGTCATTTGATTAAAGTCCACACAGAGAAAACAGATTAGTGCTGACAACCGGATTTGAAGCCAATCGAACAGTTTGCTTTTGGTAACCGACAACAGAGACATGAGTAATTTGACTGTGACAACAGTATTTCGGTTGTCTCAATAATAATTCGGTAGTCACAATCAGAAAATTCGGATGCTGCAACTGAACCATTTGATTGGCAACATATTCGGTTGTCAGCAAGCATTTCTTTTCTGAGTGCATATAAGCAAACATCAAGAAGTTAGGTTTATTCATATGGCGACTAGGACGAAATATAATCTAATTTTCTTTAAATTTAAAGGAGTGGCTTATGGTCACTTATAACTAACATTCGCAATCTAAATTTCAATCTATGGTTTTATGTATTCTATGGCGGTAGGTCTGAATATAGATCAAATCTAATGATATTCTAGGACGTTCTTGGGCCAATATGAACTTGTGTGCCAAATTTCATCTATATATCATCAAACTTGCTACCTGTATCTGGATTAAAGTTAATTTAAGCAAATACGCGATAAGGTATATTGTGAATTTGTTTAAACACGGTCTGATTTTCTTTTACCCAAATTTTAACCAATTAAGCCCAATTCAGAAAAACCTTTCTATGAGTGATGAATCTGATTATGGACCGCTTCCAACCAAATTGAATAGCGTTCGTCCTTAAGCCAATATAATGTAAAACTACTTAACCCAAACAAAAAAATATTAATATTTTAGTTCAAATGACAATCTGCCCTGCCTTGCTGAAAACTGTACACTGTACAAAAAAAAATGCATTTAAACCCTCTAACTCCTCAATGTATGGTTCGTTTTTGTTCATTTTTTTTTAAATGGGAAAATATACTTAAAAAGAGCATATAATGCGTTAAAAAGTTCCACAAAAATATTTGTCTTTAAATTCTACTATAAGTCTCTGAATACACCAAAGCTTGAAATACAACTTGAGCACGAGAAATAAATTAAAACTTACAATGCGTTTAACCCTTTCGGCCCGACATTCGAATAGCAATGCTGCAATAAAATTTTTGGTGAAAGTAGGTTATTCAAGTAATTAATAAGGTATTGGCGAATCCAAATCTGAGAAATAATAATTGGGAGGCTGGGGAGTGGTGCTAAAGCACTGTACCACTCGGGATGTTAAGTGGTACAAATAGGTACCAACCGTTCGTTAAAACAAACTAAATCAAAAAGAAGTATTGTAAATAATATATTATATTTTATTGATTTTTATGTATTGAAAAAGAAATTGATAGAAAGGTTATCAAAAAATTGTTTTTCCAGATTGTCTTACTGCGTGTCTATTTATGCAGTTGGTACAACAACGTAGGGAAGTTCCTTTAACAGGAATATGCATTGGCTTGTAATGAGCAGTTTGTGGTGCTGGACCTGGTTTTATTGATCGACAAACGGCTGTAGTTTTTAGGTCTTCCTGGATCAATGTCTCTGCTAACGTAACTAAAAACGTCTTGAATGGCATCATTTTCGATTGAGATCATTATAAATAACCCAGGAATTCACGGCTGTCGTCATAAAAAAAAGTTTTCTTCCACAACATATTCGATTTTTGATCATATTTGTAAAGCCAGACATTTGATCAGCCAAGTCAATGACTCCCATGAACTCGCTATAAAATTTAATTTAGTTCGGACATGAAAATTCAATCTTTTCGCTTGTTTTCAATGTTTTTATAACAATTGTTAATAGCGTCATGACAATTACTTCTTACCATTTTGCGCATTTTCTGCTTCGCCCCTTTTCAACTTGTTGCAAAAAAAAATTTAGGCAAATTTGGGCTGGAAAGGAAATAGAGTTTAAAAAATTTACAGAAGTTTGAAGATGATTAGGTTTATTTCTAAACACAGCAACATTTAATTTAAAACTTTTAGAGACGTTTAAAATTTAAGTGGTACACATGTGTACCATCCGAGTCGAAAGGGTTAAGGGATTATTTATTCAGAATCAGTGCTATTCAGAATTAGTGCAAATTCGTATTTTATTTTAGTTTGTATAAAAAATGTGTGTAATGTAGAATTTGATAAATATATTTGTGCAACATTTAAACGCGTTATATCCCAGTTTTACGGATATTTCCTCAATTTTCCAAGAAAGGGACAAAAATACCCATAAATTGAGGACTAAGAGGATTAAAATGTTCCATAAAAATGTTCTTTGCAATTTTTTATATAAATCTGCTAAACATATTTTATATCTAAAAAATAAGGGTCACATGGTTTCTTACGCCGATTCACCATAAGAATGTGCAAAAGGGGGAATTTTTTAAGACTCATAAAAAACTTATAAATATGAGATATATTGGACATTTTTAAATAAACTTTCTAAGCCGAATTATGACTTATTTATTATTTATTTTTTCATTTGTCATTTGTGAGTGTTAAAAATTAATTTTCAATGAGACTCACAAATAAGGGTCGACTCCGAAATTTCAACGTTCTACAAATTACTGTATATTAGTGTTTTTTACGAGTTATGATTTCTGAACGTCTAGTGTGTTTGGTTGCTATTTGTATAAAAAATACTCGTATATCTTAAATATTTGAAAAAATATATTTTTTCTGATGTTTTCAGTTAACTATTATGCAATAGATGTTCAATGTAAGTAAGTAAATTTATCAGAAATTTTGCAAACTTTTTCCCATAAGTGTATAGAATAAAAAAATATATATACATATATATACATACATATAGGAAAGAAAGCATAACAAATCAATAAATATCAAGATTCAAAATGAAAGTGAAATAAATATTAAAAAACAGGTTAAATTATAAAAAATAACATTTTGAATTGAACATATTTTTGTTAAGATGAGAAATGAAGAAACAAAAAGAAGTAGAAAATATAGGGTGACACAAAAGTCTTGAATATATTCATTTATTCATGTCGTTAAAAAATCTGTAAAAGATCTAAAAATTGCAACAATTTTAGGCGGTGTTTTGCGGCATCTACTTAACTATGTGAAAGTTATTTAAAGAAACGAAAAAACTGTGTAAGTTTTATATAAAAAAAAAGATTTATTTTTAACTTACGAACAAAGATACCACTTTAGAAAATACCATAAAGATCTTTACTGCACCCTTTATAACTAATTTATTATAAAATTTGCTGATCAATGACCATTAAAGTTTTAAAAATTGAAATAAGTATTAAGAAATGGCAAAACAGGTGACTATTTATTATTTTTGTATTGTATAATAACAACAAATATAGAAATTACATATCTACTATTCAGTTATATGATAAATTTAATTTAAGCTAAAAAAAGATGAGATGGTATAAAAAAATATATTTTTAAGTGTGAAGGAGTAATAAGCAAAATCATTTTTATATCCCAAAGTTAGTACTTCGGTATTGTAAATAGGCCTCAATGCACACAAGTAATAAAATTTTATTAATGTACTATTATTAGCACATAAAATAATTTATAAATTCCTACATTTCATAAACTAATAACATTTTTATTAATTTCTTTTTCTTCTATTATGGGTATTATGTCATTATAAAAATAACAATAAAATTATGTGAAAGATAACATAATAATAAAAAATGGGGGAAAAAATTGAAAGTATTTTATTTCCATTTCATCTTTTTATTTTAAACCACAAGCAATTGTTTATTGTGTCATTTTATGTGGTGGTGGAAAAAAAATATAATTTGCATAAATTTGTACAAAAAAAAAATATAAAATAAATATTGTATATATTTATATAACTGAATGATAAAATTAAATGCTATTAGTTAATACGGCAATTATATATAAATAAAACATAATTAATACAATATAATTTTAAATAATTATTTTTAACAATCAATTGATTTATATATACACACAGAGAAAACATTTTAAGTTACACTTGTTTGCAGTATTACCTTAAATTGAATGAGAGTATTTTTTATATATTTAGATTTTCTTAGCCTGTCTCTGCTTTTGGGTCAACTCGGTATTTTAAGGGATTAAAACAAGTTTCAAAAGTTTTTTGTTTTGGTTTTTTGAGGTATTTAAACTAAAGAAATCATATGAAAATGTGGCATCGTTTGGTTCCTAGTTTTTGTAATTTTTTTGGTACTTTTTTTGGTACATATTTTAAATTTTTTTAAAATTTGCGGTTTCAAACATTTGAAAAATGTTGGCTCAAATCTAGTGTTTTCAATTTATTTAATCGATTAACGGATTCCTCGATTAGTCGCCTCTATTTCGGTCGAAAAAAATAATTTAAAACTCAAATAATTTTTCGACCCGAATAATCATTTAAAAAAGGTCGATTAACCGGTTAAATTTTTAATATGATTTTTTTTTTAACGTTATAATTTTCTTAACTTTGGCAAGCAAATTGCAGAAAAAACGTTTAAAACAATTTATTTTTGTTTCAATTAAATTTTAAGGTTGAGACTCATTTGGTTCCTAAGTTATGAAGGAAAACGTGGTCGTTAGCAAATTTTTGTCGACGAGTTCATATGCAAAAGCTAACACACAAAAACAATAAACATTATGCACACATACACACTCATAGCATTTCATAACTCAGGAACCAAATGAATCTCCTTCTTAAAATTTCGCCACAAACGTAGAGAGGCCTTAGTTTTAAACACATATTTTTTTCAGAATTTAAAAAAAATTGATTTTGGGATATGGGACTTTGAACATCAAACTTAAAAAATTACCTTTAACCTTTTAATACAAACAAATTTTGAAGGTAATGTTTTCACCTTTAAAATGGTACCAATAGTAAAATTTTAGGTTGTATAGCTTAGAAGTTATGGGCGACTTTGTATTGACGTTTTTGCCAATTTTCATGACGTCATATTTAGAAAACCGAAAGGGTTTGGGGTCGAAAGGTTAATAATTTGATGACAAATTCGAATGGTGTGCGGTTTGAGCTGGAATTGCCCTGTAGACAAAGAGAGCTTTCAATCTCCATATACATGTATTTCGAGCTAGAGTCTCTAAGCAAAGCTTTAACAAAAATAACCTATAAAAATATATATTTTTCTCCTATGCAATGAAACACGTGACTAGGAATATTCCTAACAAGCACTATGACGTTACTAATGTTATACAATAATAATATAAAAATGTTTTAAATTCGAAAACTGTATTTTCTAAAAAAACAGTTTCATTTAATATTATATGAAAAAATTTATAAAAACTAAGAAAATAATTTGATTTTTCAACAAATTTTGATGCAGAACAACTACAGTAGAATTAAGTTGTTTAGTCAAAAATATTTAAGAATTCACTTATTCCATTCCTGCACAAATAAAGAAAAATCAATGAGAACTTGTCAGGAATATGCGTAATTTTCATATTTCTAATAGATAACCGCTTTAACTCTAAAGCAGATAGTGAGTTAGAAGATAGTGAGTCAGGGAACAGTGGCAGCTTTATAGAACTTTGTTTGTGAATTTTGCAAAAACTGTTCATAAAATATTTTTAAGAATTTGTTATTGATTTTTTTTTTGAATAAGAGCTTCCTTGTACAGGTTGGTTGAAAAGTTTCTGCGCTCACCAAGAGATGGCACTGCTAGCTCCAAACTTTTTTTTTTCTTAAGTTGGTATAACTGTCCTGGGAACACATGCAAAGTTGCAAGTCATTCTATCAATTCTTTCTTTGTTTACAAGCCATTTGAAGTTGACGTGTCATTGCTTTTTTTTAATATGGAAAAAATTGAATATCGTGCAGTCATTAGATTCTTTGTTTTGAAGGGTTTAAAAGCAAAGGAAATTTATGAACTATTGTTAGAAGTGTATAAGGAGTCCTCACCTTCAAAACGCACCGTTGAATTTTGGGCTGGTGAATTTAAACGTGGTCGTACCTGCCTTGAAGACGATCCACGCGAAGGACGACCAAAAACTGCAACCACAGCAAAAATCATTGAGCAGGTAAATAAAATGGTTAGTGAAGATCCAAGTTTGACTAAGCGTGTAATTGCTAATGCCATAGGTATCTCAGACGAACGAGTACTCCATATTTTACATGAAGAATAACGTATGAAAAAACTGTTTGGAAAGTTAGTGCCGCACACATTAACAATTCAACAAAAACTGGATCAAAAACAAATTTCTCAGCGTAATTTGGAGCGTTTTAAGCCGAATAAAACCGACTTATTGCGTCGTTTTATAACTATGGATGAGACTTGGATCTACCACCATGATCATAAGTTGAAACAAGAACGTTTAAAGTGGACTGAAGCTGGTTGTTCAGCTCCAAAGCAGGTGAAGTTGATTGATTATCTTCAGAAAGGTAAAACAATCAACTCTGATAATTATTCCAGTCTTGTAAATCAGCTGGATGAAAAAATTCGTGAGAAAAGACCTGGTTTAAAGAAAAAAAAAAATCATTTTTCATCAAGACAATGCACCTGCTCACAAAAGTGTTTTGACGATGGCTAAATTCAAAGAATTAAAGTACGAATTGCTTGAACATCCACCGTATTCACCAGATTTGGCTCCCAGTGACTAAAATCTCTTCAGAAATCTCAAACAATTCCTTTGTGGAAAGCATTTTTCGTCGAATGAAGAGGCCATAGCAGCCGTAGACGGTTATTTTGCAGAGCTTCCGGAAAACCATTATAAGGGTGGGATAAAATTATTGGAAGATCATTGGAACAACTGTATTGAGCTTCTAGGAGATTATATTGAATAAATAAATATATTTCGTAACAAAAACAGCATTCTTTCATTTCGAGCGCAGGAACTTTTCAACCAACCTGTATATTGAGGTATTTTTTTTTATTCTCGACAATGTTATATAAAGAAAATAAAAACCAACTGCAGCGTTTTAAAGGGTTTACTTCCACTGAACACGTCTGACATTCTCTTTTTAAAGAGTCCTCTGAAAAAAAATCTCAGGATTCTTTGAATTGTCCTAAACAAACACTTTAGAAACCAACGCAATAGACTTAACTTGATATTTCAGCATAAAGCAGTTCTTTGTGTTCTTATTGATGAAAGAATATAGTTTTTTTTGCATTAAACGATTAATCGATTAATCGCCAATTTTTCCGATCGAACCAAATAACCGATTAATAAACTTTTTTCATATTTCGCATAATGACCTAACCGATTAACCGGCAGGGTAGAATATTTGGAAACACTACTAAATTCATATATTTTATTCCTTTTAAAATTTCAGCGGACATGTATTTTGCCATTTTTTTTTAATATTAGTGGTATTTTGCATTTTAGCAAATTATTTGCGTAGACCTTTTTTTGAACTTTTTAGAACAACTTGACAACTCTATACTAAAATCCGGCGATTATGTATCATCACCAGGGAAACCGCAAATATGCAATATCATGTTTTTTCTGGTGCGTCGTATCGACCCATGGATATTTATCCGATTCAGAACAATGGAAGAATTATGGCATCACATTGTTAGAGCACATTTAAGCATATTTTATCCTTAAGAGCATATTTTTGCATATTTCATCATTAAGAGCATATTTTGTGGTAAAAGCATATTTTTAGAGCATTTTTGAGTCTTTTAGGGCATATTTTGACATCTTTTATGCATACTTTTTCATTTTATTTTACTATAAACTAATATTTGTTTGCTCTCCCCCTCCCAAACTGCCATTTGTTGAACAATATGGGTTAGTAACAAAAACAATCAAAAATATTGACAAGGTACCATAATGCTATACCAAAAAATATATTAAGAACAAAAAACGATGGTAAGCAAACAGCTGACTGGATCTTCAATAAAATCAGTTTTGGAATATGATGTTAAAGAAGTATTAGCTTTTAAATTCGCCTCAATAACATCAGTTGATGCTGAAAGAACTTTTTCAATATGCTTAGATGTAACAGACAACGTTTTTTATTTGAAAATTTAAGTCAAAATTTTGTATTTTATTGCAACAACAACCTTTATTAAAAATCGTATTTTTTATTAAAAAAAAAAACAGTCAAAAATTTAAAAGCTGGTATAATGCCATTTTTTAAACATTATCCTCATCCTTTATTCTACTTATTGTTTTAATAAAAAAGAAGAAACCGTTTAAAAAAAAAGTTTATAAAAAAATAAGGACGCGAAATCAGACACGAAAGAGTCCGGAAGAGACATCTAACTAAATAAAAAAAAAACTATTTGTAATGTAATCAAAACGAAGACTATTGATTTTTCATTATTTTCATTCCATTTTGTTTTTTATTTTTAATCATTATTTAATAATCAACAAAATCAGTAAAAACAATTGAAAGTGGTTTAAAATAACCATCAATTTTTGACTGGACAAATGGTAGAGAAAAAGGATTTTTATGGTTTATTTTTCAAATTGAAAGTTTTTTTATTTGTATGAAATTACAAAACACAACACACACAGACGTATATTTTGTTATTTTCTATACGTGTATGTATATTTGAATAATTTTTTGTAATTTATATTGAAATAAATATGTATTTATACAAACTCCTTCACAAAAAAAAAAAAAAAAAAAACAAAAAGAAGTATTTGAATTTCTATTTTTTGAAACAGAAAACATAAAATTTCACGTTTAACTGAAAATATCGACTTCTGTTAAATGTCTGTATTTTTTATAGTTTGGTTTTTCAATGACGGTATCAAATATTTGTAAGATATATTTCTATGAATTTAAATTGATTCTTCATTTAAAAATAAACTCTACGTATTTTTTTTAAATAAACAACAGTCAGTAACGGAAAATATATTGTTTGCATATTCAATTTAATTGTTTTGATTTTTTAATAAAAAATATTTTTTTAATAATTCTTTTAGTTTTCTTCGATCTTCTTGATTTGTGTAATATTTCTCATCGAGATAAAGATCTTTTATATATAAAAAAAAATACTTATAAATATTTATTTATCCCAATATTTCGTCACCACATTGGGTGACTTCTTCAGGGGAAATTGTTTTTTATAATTAATAAATAAAAATTATAAATTGAAAACTTATATATAAATTTTTTTTTGCGGTTTCCCTGGTCATCACTATATACACTCACAGAGAAAAATTTTGTCAGTATCCAAGTGAAATTTGGTTTATACAACAAATATTGGTTTCGAACGCCCAAAATATTCAGAAACATTTATTTGGCTGTGCTGAGCAAATGTATTTATTACAATTTTTAATTTTGTTAGCGCTTTATTTTTCTGAGTGTATCACCATTCTTTATTTGAAGGATATATAATTTAAATGCAGTTTTATTATATGGTTTCGAATGTTTCCTACATTCACCTAACAATGTTCGAATTTCTTTCTCCTACTTCACTCCCATAGATTACTCTTTTCTATCACATACCCAGCAAAAATGAAGCTGCCAAAGAAGCAAAGCATCACTTCTTTTATAACGGTTTCATCGATGAATTTAACATTAGCGTGTCATTGGTTGAAAGTATTCAAATGTAGCTACTAGCATTACTCATACTTTACTCTAAGGAAGCAATGATAATACAATGATTAGGTATTCTGATGCATGAGTGGAAAATGTTCATACACTTTGTAGTATTTAAGCTTTGATGAAAATTCAATTCATAAGAGTGCAGAAAGATAAGTTTAAAGAAGCGATATTTATGCATTGATATACAAATTGTTTTTATTAAAACAAATAAATAATTCTGCATTAGTGAAAGAGCATTTTTGAAACATTTTTCAAAAATTTTAATGAATTTTTAGACAAATTTTAAAATATTTTTGGATAATTTAAAAACTGGTTGTACAATTTTGAAACATTTTTAGAAAATTTTAAAATATTTTTAAACAATTTTAAATAATTTTTGCACACCCATGTAAAAATCGAAATATATATGAACATACATGATCACACATGGGCTTGTATATAATCATACATGGGCATACATCTTCGGATCCGAAATTTGAGGATATATGGTGATATATGCGCATATATTATCATACATGCTCATATATTATTTATGTATGCTCGTATATGATCATATACGTCCATATACCCTCAAATTTCGGATCCGAAGATATATGATCATATATGAGATCATGTATGGTCATATATTGAACAATGTATGGACGTATATGACCATGTATGCCCTTGTATGATCATATACAGGCCCATGTATGCTCATATATATTTCGATTTTTACATGGGCAGTTTTAAAACATTTTTTGGGCAATTTGAAATAATTTTTACACAATTTTAAAATTATCTTGGTAAATTCTGAATTAAAACTGGATATGATGTAATGTTAAATAAAGTACATAATGCAAAAATGCACAGACTGCGTCGTCATAAATATTTGAGGCTGAAAAATGCAAATGACAGGCCAGGTAGTTTCAATTAAAAGTCAAAAAAATCTGTTTTTCTTGATTTTTCAAAACTTTTATAAAAACTGCAAAACTGCATAAATTCTAACCCTCATGAAATTTTAAACTAAAATATAAAAAATTATTTAATAAAAAATTTAAAAAGTTAATCAGAACTATTTTCTCAATTTGAATAAAGGCTTTAGATTCCGAAAAAATATAAAATATATATAAAATATAGCATATAACTTATGCTTTAGAAGTAATGAAGAGTGATATTTTAAGATATTCATCGAGTTTTTATCCAGATCACTGCATTTGAAATATGAACACATTAATTCTTTTGGAAGTGCCTTAGAATAACAACAAAAAATCATAAAAGAATGTCAACAGAAGTTTAAGAAGCAATGAAAGAAGTTATAATCACGAAATGACTACCATTTTTTTGCTGGGTATTTATATTCCAATTTCAAAAAAAAAAAAATTTTTGTGTTTAGGTTAAAGTACTTTCCTTTTTTTACGTTTTTTAGTTGTCAAAATTTTCGTTGGTATCTCGACTTTATCTCGGCCTGAAAAAAAAACCAGGCTATTTGTAAAAAATATGCTATAATGTCAACTCTGGTTAAACTGCATATACAAGAAAAATTTTAATAATAAACTGTTATAGTAATTAGGTGTTAATAAATTAATTTGCACGCCAAGAGAAAAATATGGATCTATCAAAGTTTTTATAAGTTGAAGAAATGCAAATTTTTGATAATAAAGATTAACAATTTGTTTATCTCATTAACAATTTCATTCGAATCGATTGTTTTTTTAAGTTTTTATGATTACTATGAAAAAATTAATAAAATTTCAAATGTTCGTTTCTTAAGTCTTTTGTTATAATTAAATAATTACAACTGTTTGTTTTCTAAGTCGTTTGTTTTATCTCTATTGTGTATTATTTTAGTTTTTTTTTGTTGTTGTTCTCATTATTTAATGTCATTTAAGTAGTAATACAGTATGTAAGCTTTCAAAATGAAATAAATCTTGTATTTTGTTTACAATTCCAATTGCCATAAAGCATGAAATTTACTTTAGAACAATACATTAATATATTGTTTGTTATCGGTAAGAAGTAGAAAGCACACGAATTGAAATACATACAAAAAAAAAAAATAGGTTACAGTCATTGCTCATGTTGTATCATTATAAGTGTTTTGTAATAAGAAAAATATTTATTATATAAATATATAGTGAGTACTTTTAACCCATTAATTCTCACGGTGTTTTAGAATAAATATAAGTTAGAAATGCAATTTGTGTTAATGGTTCAATTGGACATACAAACAAAATTAATGGATAAGCAAAATCTAAGATTTTAATACTTTTTTTTTTTAAATAGTTTTTGTACATTAAGATTAAAACTAACAATAATTTAAATTATGTCAAGGATCAGCAAAAATTAAAGTAAAATAATACCGTAAATTTTAGTTTTAATTTGTGTTACCCTTAAATTTTATGTATATGCTGCATTGACAATGAATGGGTTAAAATATAAGCGATATATTAACACCGATAAGAAATACAAACCATTCTAAAAATATAAATATTTATTTACGTTATTTAACCCTTAAATAAGCTTTATGACATCAGGATTTGGTCACTTTTTTATATAAAAAAAATTAAAAAAGTTTAGTAAAAATTTAATTTCTTAATTATAAACTGCTTAGACCATATTTTGTTTTATAAATATCGTATGTTGAAACAGAATAAAAACAATTTTAGCCATTTAGATATTTTTTTTTTAAATTTAAAATTTTCAACATATGTTTTTATTTGTGTTTGGAATCATTTTAATCGATAAGATGTGTTATCGATAGTTATCGATTGAAAATTAAAAAACACAGTTTTAAACTAGCACAGTGTTATTAATTAGATTATTGTCGAGCGCCCCTGTAGGCTAGTTGGTAGCGTGCTAGCTTATTAGTGCGGGGGTCTTGGGTTCGATTCCCACCAGAGGCTCTGTTTTGCTACAACGAGCTGAAGGCCTTCGTTGCTAGTGCTCGGTTAGGGTATTAAAATATAATTTGAAATTATATGTTTAATAAAAAAAATAAATTAAAATATTGTAAATTTACAAAATTTATTTAAACGCTTTTTTTTCTATAATACGGAAGACAATAAAGTTGTAGGTTGCTGACTTGACTCATTACAATCACTTTTAAACATTTTTGTAATATTTATTATTAAATGATTATCATAACATACAATAATGTAATTGATCTTTTATGCTAATTATGAACAAAACAACACTTAAGATCACTTCCACAATAACTGAAATAGTGGGTGTTATAAATAAAACTAATTATTTTGTAAATAAACCACTTTGAGGCCAAAAAAAAAAAGAAAATATCTGTTAAAAATTAAAACTATTAAAAGAAATCAATTATATGTGGGCTGAAGCGCCATCAAATAATATTAATTTTTTTGACACTTTTAAAGACTACTGTCAACACAACTATATGTCTAACTACTCAAGTACACTAGTTTACAAAATTTTAAATTGACGTCTTATAGGAGGAAAAGAGTCGTAAGAGTCTGAATATATCAGTATGGAAAGAAAAATAATACTACATAAAACTGCTCAAAACGATACTACTTTTTCGCAACATATCGTGCTAAGATTTTAGAACAAAATTCCGAATAGTACCAAACTGATAGCCTATGAAACTCAAAAAATTTAGTCACATTAGAACGTTGCACAAAAGGCGGTTTTAGCGATCTAAAAGAATTTTGAAAATTGTTTTGGATTTTTTGAAGATGGCTATGGGGTCGCGGAAATAGATGTTATCAAAAAAAAAAAATGAGGTTATGGAGAAAAGTTTTTTATAATTATTTTTTTCTAGTGCGTTTTGTTCACACAACTACCCAGCAAAAAAACTGGTAGTCATTCTGTGACTATAACTTCTTTCATTGCTTCCTAAACTTCAGTTGACATTTTTTATGATTTTTTGGTGTTATTCTAAGGCACTTCCAAAAGCATTCATGTGTTCATATTTCAAATGCAGTGATCTGGATATAAACCCGATTCATATCTTAAAATATCACTCTTCATAACTTCTAAAGCATTAGTTATAGTATATCGTATATTTTTTGAATCTAAAGCATTTATTCAAATTGAGAAAATAGTTCTGATGAACTTTTTTAATATTTTTATTAAATCATTTTTTATATTTTAGTTTAAAATTTTATGAGGGTGAGAATTTATGCAGTTTTGCAATTTTTATAAAAGTTTTGAAAAATCAAGAAAAACAGATTTTTTTAACCTTTAATTGAAACTAGCTGGCCTGTCATTTGCATTTTTTCTGCCTTAAATATTTATGACGACGCAATCTGTGCATTTTTGCATTTTGTTTATTATTTAACACTACACCATTTCCAGTTTTAATTCAGAATTTATCAAAATAATTTTAAAATTGTGTAAAAATTATTCCAAATTGCCCAAAAAAGTTTTAAAATTGTGCAAAAATTATTTAAAATTGTTCAAAAATATTTTAAAATTGTCTAAAAATGTTTCCAAATTGTACAACCAGTTTTTAAATTATCCAAAAACATTTAAAAATTTGTCTAAAAACTTATTAAAATTTTCGAAAAATGTTTCAAAAATGCTTTGCTACTAATACAGAATTATTTATTTGTTTTAATAAAGAGTATTTGGATATCAATGCATAAATTTCGCTTCTTTAAACTTATTTTTCTGCATTCTTATGAATTGAATTTTCATCAAAGCTTAAATATTACAAAGTATATGATAATTTTCCTTTCATGTATTAGAATATCTAATCATTGTATTATCATTGCTTCCTTAGAGTAAAGTATGAGTAATGCTAGTAGCTACATTTGAATACTTTCAACTAATGACACGCTAATGTTAAATTCATCGATGAAACCATCAGAAAAGAAGTGATGCCTTTGCTGTAGTAGTGATGCTTTTATTGCTTTTTTGGCAGCTTCATTTTTGCTGGGTAAACAAATCTCTTTTTAATAATGATGCAATCCCACGAAAAAAAATTATTTGTGTGAAAAATTATTATATTAAGGACCACTTTGATAGGCTTAAAAGTACAAAATTATTTTTTTTTATACATTTCGAACCTCAATACCTTTAAAAGTTTTCAACATTTTTTTAAGATGTTAAATGCGTTAGTAACCCAGCAAAAATGAAGCTGCCAAAGAAGCAATAAAAGCATCACTACTATGGCAAAGGCATCACTTCTTTTCTAATGGTTTCATCGATTAATTTAACATTAGCGTGTCATAGGATGGAAGTATTCAAATGTAGCTACTAGCATTACTCATACTTTACTCTAAGGAAGCAATGATAATACAATGATTAGGTATTCTGATGCATGAGTGGAAAATGTTCATATACTTTGTAATATTTAAGCTTTGATGAAAATTTAATTAATAAGAATGCAGAAAAATAAGTTAAAAGAAGCGAAATTTTTGCATTAATATGCAAATACTCTATTAAAACAAATAAATAATTCTGCATTAGTGAAAAAGCATTTTTGAAACATTTTTCAAAAATTTTAATGAACGTTTAGACAATTTTTAAAATATTTTTGGATAATTTAAAATCTGGCTGTACAACTTTGAAACACTTTTAGACAATTTTAAAATATTTTTATACAATTTTAAATAATTTTTGCACAATTTTAAAACATTTTTAAGCAATTTGAAATAATTTTTACACAATTTTAAAATTATTTCGATAAATTCTGAATTAAAACTGTGCAAAAATGCACATATTGCGCCCTCATAATGATATTTCAAAACTTTTATAAAAATTTGCAAAACGGCGTAAATTCTAACCCTCATGAAATGTTAAACTAAAATATAAAAAATGATTTAATAGAAAAATTAAAAAAGTTTATCAGAACTATTTTCGCAATTTGAATAAATGCTTAAGATTAACAAAAATATACCATAACATATGCTTTAGAAGTAATGAAGAGTGATTTTTTAGATATGCATCGGGTTTATATCCAGATCACTGCATTTGAAATATGAACACATGAATGCTTTTGGAAGTGCCTTAGAATAACACCAAAAAATCATAAAAGAATGTCAACTGAAGTTAAGGAAGCAATGAAAGAATATATAGTCACAGAATGACTACCATTTTTTTTTGCTGGGAAGATAATTTAAATATGTACCTTTAATTTTGTGTATATACTTTTGGAAAAATATTAAAAAAAAAAAAATTAAAATAGAAAAAATAAATTATTTTTAATTTCACAATATTTGAATTTTAAAATACTTGGAGTCGGCCCTTTTTTAAAAGTAGGTAATAGACAAAAATGTAGAAAATATAGACAAAAAAGTAAAAATATTTTTTATTTTAAATTTCGCACTATTTGAATTTTACGATACTTGAAGTCGGACTTCTTCAAAAGTTGGTAATTGGCAAAAATATTTAAGACTTAATTTAAAATTGCATTACAGTATGAAGAAAATAATCAAAGCATGGGTAAGTAAAATATATTTAAAACTGTTTCCTAAGTTTAAGCAATAATTTTTCTCTATAAATTTGTTCAGATGTTAAAAAAAACAGTACCGCAAACAGTTTTGGTAAAAGTACTGAAAAAATTCCGGATCATAAGTTACCTTCAAAAAATATAGTGCTTAGAAGGCTACTGGTCGCAGCATTACAAAAGAAAGCTTGTGAAAATCCATCTAATGAAGCTATCGTTAATTTGAAAGAGATTTCAAAAATTAAAGTTCATAATTTTGTTACCCCAAACGGTAAAAGGGTTTTTGATGAATTAAAATTGCACACTTCCTTTTTTCGAAAGTTACACATTTATGGGAAAATGATGATGATTTTGTTATTTCAAAGAAAAAACTAGAAAAACTATGTATTGTGAATGATTTATCAGAAAGAGGCGTGGCGTCAACTACAATACACAACAAAAACATTACAAAGATTGAGGGTGATTTTCAAAACTTATTGATTAGCGGAGGGAAAAGAGAAGGACAATGGGTCGGAGTAAATTGGTGTAGGCAAGTATAAGTTGGTGTACTATAAAAGGGTCACTAGATAGATGGGAGAAGTGACCAGAAAGGGTGGGTGAAGATGGAGATGACCACCGAATCTCCAAATGTTTGTTTGCATCGTTTGTTGGTTGTCTGGTGTTTAGAGTCCATTTGCAATGAAATAGTTTTTTTTTCTGTTCGTTCCTTCAGAGTGCGGGTTGAGAATCCACGACAACCACTATCAGAGCCGGGTAATTGACGCTCGAAAAAAGGAATCATAACAGATAACATAATCTAAAAAATATACCTAATGTAAACCAAAATATCATTGAAAAAGCTGTTAAGAAACCAGTTTGAAAATACTACTTTAGAAAACTTTAACCATACTTTTCTCGATTTTCTATATAAAAAATGGAATTTTTACTGAATACATATTTTGTTCCTCATTAAATATTCTATGTATTGTAATTTTAGATACATATTTAGTTTTAAATTTTAATTTTTTCATTAAATACATATGTTGATTTAATATATTTTGATTTTGTTTGGGAGTACAAATATATTGATGAATTAAATTTTTAAAATTTTTATTAAAACAATGTATTTTAAGTTTTTTTTTTTTTACTTAACCAAGAAGGAAACTTAATGAAATTTTTTAATTTTCAGAAAATTTGAAAAATAAAAAAAAATTTCTCAAACTTTAATTTTTTCTTATATTTTTTTCACAAGTGAAAATAACTCTATATACCAACGAAAAGGTAATTTAAATACCTTTCCAACGCACTGAACATCTTGAAAAAATATTGGAAACTTTTAAAGTTATTGAGGTTTGAAATCTAGAAAAAAATAATTTTGTATTTTTCATATAAAAATTTTCCACACAAATAATTTTTTCCTAGGATCGCATCAT
Organism: Eustalomyia histrio; assembly: GCA_949748255.1. Taxonomy (NCBI): domain Eukaryota; kingdom Metazoa; phylum Arthropoda; class Insecta; order Diptera; family Anthomyiidae; genus Eustalomyia; species Eustalomyia histrio. The sequence continues at coordinate 52,801,644 of OX456527.1, forward strand.
TAAGAAGAGATTTTCTTAGTTGTATGAAAAAACCCACTAGAAAAAAAATAATAAAAAATTTTTCTCCATCACTTCATTTTTTTCATATAATCTATTTCCGCGACCCCATACCGATCTTTAAAAATCTAAAAAAAATTTTCGAAATTCTCTTAGATCACAAACTTTAATATTCCACTTCAAGAGTTGCAAAATTTTTTTGTTGAAACGCCCTAATATACATATCCAAGTATGATACTTTTAATATAATTTGTCTAGCTAAAATATAGTATATCGTATAAATGACAAACCAAACTTTGATTCCGATTAGTGTTACTTTAATTTCATACTTCATATTTTTTATACTTTCCCATTTATTATAGTTTAAGCATAAAATTTTTCAAGTCACCTTTGATTTTACTTAAGAATTATGTTGTTTTATCAAAGAGTATATATTTAAGAGAGAAAGAGAGAGAGAGAGAGAATTTGCTTCTCACGGTGATCCCGATAAATTTGCGAACTATCCGCTATGAGAAAATCTCACAAGAAATCTTGTTCATTAAAAAGGCAGACCAGCAGTATAGAGTACGGTTTGAGTACCTAAGAGAACTATAGAAGTAAAATACTTTAGACATGCAGACCATCAATTCTAAAAGATTTTAGGATGTAGATCACGAATATGAACAAAAAAATCTAAAATAAGTTTCACTTTTAAAACTAATCCCAAATTTTACTTATAAAATATGAACGCCCCGGTAGGCTAGTTGATAGCGTGCTAGCTTATCAGTGCGGGGGTCGTGGGTTCGATTCCCACCAGAGGCTCTGGTCTGTTTTTGCTACAACGAGCCGAAGGCCTTTGTTGCTAGTGCTTGGTTAGGGAATTAAAATATAAGTTGTAATTATATGTTTAATAAAATAAATAAATAAATAAATAAATAAATAAATAAATAAATAAATAAATAAATAAATACTTATAAAATATGAAATTTGAGATCTAACAAGGGAATCACCAAACGCTTACACGCTCATATAAATGAAACTCGTGTATGTTTTAGAGAGTTAAAATTTAAGATTGATGCTTTTTTTATATTGGGTTGCAACTCCGATGTCTAAAAGTTTTTTTTATTTTTTTTTAACTGTGTAAATTAATGGAATTTTGAAAAATGCTGCGAATTTAAAGAAAATTAGAAATTAATATTTTTTTTTAAATTCAGAATTACTTCTAAATTTTTAGTGTAGGAAAAAAGGGGTCAGTTGGGAATCAGGACCTGTCCCATGATAGGTGAAAACTGTGCCGGTACCGAAAATACACTCACAATATTATTTCGTTAAAAATAATCTTAAATACATATTAAATTAATCGAAAATGTAATTAAAAAGAGAACTACTGATTTTTCATTATATTCCGTCCATTTTGTTGTTTGTTTTCAATTATTGTTTAATAATCGACAAAGGTAGTAAAAGCAGTCGAAAGTAGTTTAAGATAACCACCAATTTTTAACTGACAAAAAGTAGAAAAAAACGATTTTTATGGTTATTTTTTCATATTATTTTTTTTTTATTTGTATGTAATTTTATAAAACACAACACAAACAGATGTATATATTTCTGTTGGCTTTATGTATGTATTTGAATAATGTATGTATATTTGAATAATAATAATGTATGTATATTTGAATAATTTCTTGTAATTTTTATTGAAATAATTTTGTATATAAACAAACTATTTTGCCAAAAAAAACAATAAGGAATTATATGAGTTTATATTTTTAAAAACAGAAAACATAAAATTTTACAGTTAACAGAAAATATCAACTCCTACTGAATGTCTGTAAATTTTTATAGTTTTTTTTTGAATGACTGTTTGAAATTGTTAAAAAATATATTTCTATGAATTTCAATTGATTCTTCGTTTAAAAACAAACTTTACGTATAACTTTTTAAATAAACTACAGTCGGTAACGGAAAATGTATTGTGAGTGTACATATATCACGAGATAGATGAAAAGAGGATCGGTTTAAAAGTCATGATAAGTTCTTTTAGTCCCTCCTAGGGCAAGCCCATTTTAAAGTGACCTGTCCAGTGACTGGTTCCCATCACAATAAACCGATAACGTGACGTCCCGGGATATGCCTTTTTCCCTCAGGGAGATAACTTAATTTATCGAAAAATTGGCATAAAATTTTGAATATTATTCGGCTTTATTTGGTGACAAATATATCTGGAACATTGTCTACCTCAAATAAGCAATGAAAATTTAAATATTAAAATACCCCGCTCGAAAGATTTCTTTGCAGAAGAAGAAAAAAATGTGGAAAACTGTTAAAAATTAATATTTTTAATTGTTTTTGATCACAATTCAAAAATGCGGGTCTAATTGTATCCGTATATAAAACTTCATTCAAATATTGTTGTAGTTTTTGAACTTCGCGTCCTTATTTTTTAGTATTTTTTAAAGTTTTTTAAATATTTTTCTTATTAATCTTGTGCGGTGTTTTTTTTTAAATTATGATTTTTCATTTAACAAGTTTCGCTGTCAAAACTGCAAGATTTTTAGCAATATATCTTAACAGGTGAATATAGATATGCCATAGTATGCAAAAAATGTAGTTTTCTAAATGTTGTTGATTGTTCCCTTATTTGAAAGAGAGAGAGAGACATTCTTTTGTTTTATAAGCAATTAGGATATCAGTGCGTATACTTAATAAGTTACTTTCGATATTGATTATACGTACTGATGTCCTAAATTATTATCAGGAAAGTAAAAACTCTTATACTTGTACTCTATTTAAAAATCTAAAAATACATTTATGAATATTTATTCTTATTTATTTTATAATAAAACTTAAAGAAATGTGTAATACACATAACATAAGATTCTCAAAATTTGGCGAGTTTTATTTTAAACAAATGTTTGAAACATTTTTCTCAATATTATAGTTTTTAAGGCATCAGCATATCTTTCCAAGATGCCCCAGAGTCCAACTTTTAAAATAATATGGTAATATCTCTTTTTTCCTTAGTAACATTTAATTATGATCTCGAACCGGATAAATTAAAAAAAAATAAAAATAATATACATAAATTATATATATTTACATATAGTGATATCTTAATAAATTATATGTAGGAAAAAAAATTATGCAAATATTTATGTTGAATAACTTTTGCAAACATTATTAAAAGTTTGAGGTAGGCATCATCTTGCAAAAATATTATTATGATCCTTATTATCAAGTATATGATTCTTAATGATTATATTATAATCACTGAGTAGGATTTTGTCATCATTCAGGATCATATTATGATCACCATAATAACATAAGATCAGAAATACCCTAAGCAAAAAAAATATTTACCAAAATCAAAAGGTGAAATTAATTTTAATATAAAAAAACATCAAAATAAAAACATGTTTAAAACAACAGTCATCAACATCATCATTTATTATACAAATAGATGTTTAAATATGATGATGTCGCTGCAGCAGCTGCTGCTATATTCAGTCATTGATGATGACAAAGACGATTATAATCATTAACATTGCGATCACATCAAATGTCAAGTAAAGAAATGCTCAATCAAACTGACATATGAAAGTGTTTGTTGGCAATAAAATAACAAAAATAAATAAAAAAAAACAACAACAACCACAACAACAAATAAATACATAGTATGTAAATTCTTCTAAGTTTTTATGCGTACGACGACTATTCGTACATAAAAGTTTATACGTACAAATTTCTTTAAAAAATAAATTTAATCTTTAAGATGCAAATCCCCATAATAATACTCATAGAGTTTTTAAATTACACCATGCTACAAAAAATGAGGGTCATGGTCTGGGGCGTGAATAATTCTTGCACTGGGCTAATGTATAAGGTTATTGTAGTAATACCCGAAAAGTGTTTGGCGCTGGGTGGGTACACTCAAATTTGGTGGTCGCTTAAAGTTCTTTAAAGTGAAATTCAGTAGATGGATGGATACCAGCAATAAAATTTTATTAGTTTTTTTTCTTGTACAACAATATGTGCCATTTTCTTTATTTATTTAAGTCCTTTTTTTAGAAATACCAAAAAATTCTTCTAAAACGGGCCTTTTAGGTATTAAAACGCTTTGTTAATATAAAACGCGACATACAACTATAGTTACTGTGAGAGAAAACGCGCTAAAAATAAAGACGTAAGCCAGTGACTGCACAAATTATCATATTTTTTCTAGTGTAAAGAGTACCGTTAAGATTTTTTACTCTCCAGTGTCTCAGAAAACGGATTTTAAGGAACATCGAAACTGATTCGAATCCGTTTAAAAACCGTCAATGACAGACCGTTTACAGACCGGGTATATCGGATGAAAACGATCGGGCCGTTTACGGACCGGATATATCGAATAAAAAACGGAGTTGTCCGTTGAAAGTCCGTCAATGGCGGACAGTTTACGGATCCGTATTCCTACCGTTTTTTCAACAAAAACGGATTTATGTAAATAACAACATTTTTTTTAAATTTTGAATAACAAATTATAGTTTTTTTTTCTTTAAATTTATTTATATAAATATGTAATAAAAATAAAATAACAAAATAAAACTTTTACAAATTTAATTAAATGAAATATTCATCTCCAGCATAACTAGCAAGTCTATCCATCACTGCGGTTTTGGCACATTGAATATCATGAAAAAATAAAACAAAATTTTAATTTTGGTTTAATTAGTAGCGCAAATTTGCACATTTTTTAACAAAATCTATTATGAATTGGCAGACAATATTTTTATTTGCAAAATTGCATTAATTTGCGCACATCACCGTAAAACTTGTTTTAAATTTCATATATACATATTTACCTCAAATTAAATTTATTCAATTTATTTTCCGTGTATCTGTTTTTCAAAACTTTAGCGCGCGACCACAGACATGTTTCAATTAGTCGTTTTTAACACCAAACCGAATTCAAAAGCAACGGAACAAAAACAAATGAAATTCGAAGAAGTCCGTATATGACGATACAGAAACGATGCACCAAAACGGAGTGAAAATGAACTTTTTTTCGAAAATTCAATTATACGGTCCGTTAATGATCTGTTTACGTACATGCTTTGACGGATACGTATTTACGGTCTGTAAACGTGCGGATTCATGAATCCATACGTGTCGGAGAGTCCGTAAAAATGTTTCTTGGGAAGAGAATAAGAATTTGTATGGAAAAATACATTATGGTGTCATGTCATGAGCCCTTTACTATGGGTTGAAAAGGACAAAAAATTTATACGGTACAAGTAAATTGTTATTTAACACTTGTAATCCAATCAAATAACAATGTAAATGTGTTTTGAAAAAAATTGCTGATTTAATGCCTAAATTAAAATTTTTCGTTGAATAATTTTAAACTTTATCTACCATGTTTGCGTTATTTTTATATTAAAAGTCTACTTCTGTTATTTCGTGCCAAAGTGTCTCCTAAACTAAAAGGTTCAAATATTTAAGGAAAAAATTTCTCGCAACATTTTAGTTTTGGCATTAAACAAAAAACTTTTAGCAGGATATTGACATTGTTATTTAAATAACAAATTTGTTTTCTTTTTTATGATTCTAAATCCATCGAATTAATTTTTAACTGCAAGCACTTTCAGAGTATTTAAAATATCTGCTTTAGGGTATATTTCTTTTTGTGCATTTTTTGACAAAAGGACTAAAATGATTGTCGAGAAAACTTAAACGGCCTTAGAATTGAATTGTACTCACACAGCGCCAAATTCTTAGGTGGTTTACGATACTACCAGAATACTAATACATGTATCTAGTATGAAATTATCCACTGCCAAAAATAGTGTAGCACAGTGTTATTTATAGAAGAAATAAAAGTAGCACAAAAATCACCACAAGTATTTAAAAAAATAATAAAAAAAATGAAAGTACATATTTTTAATTTTTTACTTCTCTGTTTTAATGTCATGAATAATATATAAAAGTGAATTGTATTTAAAGTTTTTATAAACTAAAATCTTAAAAAATAACATATAAATTAAAAACGGAAGTGAAAATTTTAGATTGCATTTAAAAATATTGTTTTGGTTTACCGCCTTTAAATGTAATTAAATCCATAACAAACTAACAAATAGTTATGTATGAGTATGTTTACTATTCCATAACTTGTACCACCTGCCCAAAAGTTATTTGTATCATTACCAAAAACTAACTACTAGTTTTGTGTATTTTTGCACTAACTGCAAGGTCATTTGATGGAGGCAAAACTTATAAGCTTAACCAAAACAGAAATAAATAATAAAAAAAAAAAACATAAAAAATTATATACATTATCTAGCTTTTTTTTTGCAAAAAAAAAAACATATTTTTTGCGGTTAATTTAATCTATTATTTGTTGCAAAATATTTAAAGTGGGCGTTTATTTACCTGTATTTCTAAAACTAAACTATTAAAACATTCAGTTCATTTGGTAGCTTATAAAATGCTTAAATTCTTTGTGGTACTTTTTTTTATAATTACTATTACACATTTTTTTTTGCAATTTTAAAGTAATAAGTTTCGTAAATAGCTGATCATTTTTCAGGGGAATAACAATAATTTTGTGCATTAATTAAAGACCCCATAAAGTATATATATTCGTGATCCTTATACAATTTTAAGCCGATCTAGCGATGTCTGTCTGTATGCCTGTCCATTCAGTCTGTTGATATGGCGATCACGGTGCGAAGACGCAAGTTGGGGTGCTTATTTTTACAAGTGGGGTACTTTCATGAACATCCCCCCGAGCAGTTTGGTATTGAAAATGAGTAAATTCTGTCCAGCGGTTAAAAAGTTATGAGTGAAAATGTGAAGGTAGCTCTAACTAAATTTTACATAGAAATTGGGAATTTAAAACTTCATAGAAACGACTGGCAAGTAATATATTTTTTGGTTTTTCACCAGTCGCTTAGAATTGAATAACATTTTGTATTCGCCTCAAATATTTGGCAAGGTTATTTGAAGTGAAGTTTTTAGGCTACACTCTAATTAATTTCTGTTGAAATTTACCCAACTTATAATAGGAAACTGTACTCCTACTATAAGTTGGGTAAATTTACTCTGTGTGCGTAAATGAAAAAAATACACACATTATGCGTAAGTTGATGAACACAAAATTGGTAAAATTACATTAAAAGTGCGTAAAAATTCAATGAAATTTTAAAATTAAAGAGTTAATTCACCTAATTTGTGCGTAAAGAAACACGGTTTTTCTGTAAATGTACATAAAAATGCGGAAAAATCCTACAAAAATGCGCACATTTTCTACCATGATATTGAAAATTAGAAAGCAAAAAATTTTTTGTTTTGTGTTAAAAAACAATAAATTTATTATTTAGTAATTCACAATAAAAACCATAATTTTATTGTTTGTTAACTCACAGCAAGAATAAAAACAATAACTTTATTGTTTAGAAATTCCAAAAAATTGATAAATTTAAAAAACCAATGAATCTATTTTTTAGGTTTGAAAATTGTAATTTTTTTTTTAATTTCAAAATGTTATATTTTTTTTACTACTATAAGTTAGTATATTTACAATCTTTGTGCGTAAAATTTTCATTTAACAAAACAATACTAATTTTAGGCATAATGGGTTTGATTGTAAAGAAATAGTGTCTAAAAATACTGCGTGTGTGTATTATTGTATATGAAAGTGTGCACGAAAAAGTTTTACGCATTTGGTGTTTATATTTACCGAATTTTCGTAATATTACATAAAACTTTGCCTTTTTTATAGTAGTAATTTAACAAGAATTTTTTAGAGTGTACGTATAAAAAAAATCACATGATCTTACATGATTATGGCTGATTTTAACGAATTTAAAAAGAAATATATCTTCTATAAATATAAAACTGTTGATGTGTGTAAACCATTAAAGCTATCAATTGTTCCTCCAATTTGCATAACTTTTTTTGTGTCCGATAGATGGAGCTGGGGTCGAAGTATTTTCAAAATTTGTATTTATAGTAAAATTTGGCTCATATCCAGAATATATTAGTGGAGTAGAGATTTTTAAGAAAATGTGTATCTATAATCTAATTCGGCTCATATTCAGAATATGTGTGTGTATGTATGTTAATTTATTTACAAAAGTCTTACAAAATTAGTTACCAGAGACACTAAGAATGGTTAAAGCTAATGATCGGCAGCAGTCTCTGATTTCAAAATGTCTTAAAGTTGTCATCTTCTATTAAAAAGCACGATAACTCAATAAGAAATTTACCCATTTGATTAAAATTTGGCAAAACATTAGATCATATTTTATCTCTTATTGAAAAGTAGTTTTTTCGAGTAATTCCTTCGGAATTTATTGAAAATCATTAAAATAATTATTAAGTACACCCAGAGAAAAGATTGGTTTCAATTCGATCAAAACCGTTAACATTTATTTGTTAGGATTTTATTTTTTTTGGAATAACCGAAAATTCATTAGTAAAGCAAAAATGTTGTATTGGGAATTAAAAAAAGGAAAAAGAAACCAAAAATAAATTGTATTATTCAATTATTGGTATTTCCAATCACCTTTAAAAATAAAATTCGTTTAGTATTAGTGTGCGGTGGATGCAACCATTTATTTAGTTAATATATTAGCATTTGGTACAATATATCAAATTTATTAAAAAATTGCCGATATTCAAAAGTGGTAACTACAAGTACGGTTATTTAGATCAAATATATCATTTAATTAGGGTTTTAGTAGAAGCAACCGAATTGTGGATTCTATTGATAATAGACGTCACTGATGATTGGTATTGATAAACAAATTGTATACTACCATTTCTTTTCCAACAAATTGTTTAAATTCAAAATTAGCTCAGTACTCAGAATTTCCGAGTTCAAATCCCGGAAATGTTTGCCTTTTCCGAGATTTGATTTAAGAAATATTCCTTTTAATTAAAAAAAAACAAATGTTTAAATGGGAAATATATCAAAGAAAATTTAGATTAGTTGTGGTGCAGTTAGCAGAACTATGAATCTGATTGTCCAGGTTCGATACCGGAAAAATTAAAAAAAAAAAAATTTAAATAAAATTTTGTGGAACGTAATTATATTAATGTGGAATATAAATATTAAATTAGACAACTAAATATTGGCTTTCGCAACTAAAAAGATAATTAAATATAAAGACAGTTGTCGTAACCGCCAGAATTCGACTGGCAACGAATTCGGTGGCCACAACTGATACTGTTTTCTGGGTTTAAGCTTAATTTATTTAAAAACAAAAAACTAAGATTTAATAATTATTTTACAATTTTTGTTATAAATAAAAAAAAAACAATTAAACAAATATATATAAACTTTAAATATCATTTCCCTATGTGGTCGCATGGCAGTCAAATACGTCTTACCTACACTCACAATATTATTTCGTTAAAAACAACTTAAAATACATATTAAATTAATCGAAAATACTTTCAAAAAGAGGACTACTGATTTTTCATTATATTCAGCCCATATTGTTGTTTATTTTCAATCATTGTTTAATAATCGACAACAGTAAAAGCAATAGAAAGTCGTTTAAAATAACTTTAAAATTTTTCCGACAAAAAGTTAGAAAAAACTACTTTTGTGGTTTGTTTTTCAAATTGAAAGTTTTTTAAAACAAATAACAATCCATAGGTAAAATACGAAAGATTTGGTTTTTTTGTGTTATTAAATGTTTTTTTAATATTTACAAATAATATTTGGTATATAGTAGCAAATTTTTAATTATATATTTTACGAAATTTTGTAAACAAATTATTTGTAGATTTCTCTGTTTTACCTTATAAACTACATTTCAAAAAACAATAAATCTTTTGACTTTCGGTTAATTGCATTTACTTGACTTTAAATATTAAAAAACATTTTTGTACAGGTTTTTCCATTTAAAATTTTTAATTTTATTCGGCTATAAAAAAATTACTAATTATTTTTTCAAATTCATCCTTCATATGACTACCACGACTGGCTCGGCAATACCTCATCTGATAAACCCAATTTTTCAGTACATTTTCGATTGTTTCGGCTTGAATCTCTTCAATTGGCAACTTCAATATCATGTTTCAACGCTTCAATTGTCTCTGCATGGTTTGCGTAACATTTATCCTTAATGGCTCCCCCCACAAAATAATCCAAAGGGAACCAATCACAGCTCCGATTGGTTGTTTGTCATTTGGCCCCGTCTTGTTGAAACCAAACCGCACGGTAACGCTTATCTTTGAAATTTGAAAAAATAATCAGTACTTTTATTTATAGCCGATTCAAATTTCAAATTTTAAATGGCCCACCCCTCTATATATGTATATATATATATATATATATATATATATATATATATATATATATATATATATATATATATATATATATATATATATATAAAAAGGGTGTCCCAAGAAGAACGCAATTTTTAAATCTGGCAACATTCGAAGTGTCATTGTTTGACATTTGAACAATTGTTATTGTATGCTAGTAGAAGGTACGAGGTTAGTAAAAATGGAGCGCTACACGAATGAACAACGCATTCTCATTGTGAAATTGTTTTACCAAAATGGTAAAAGTTTTGCGGCTACAGTTCGCAAATTGCGATCAATTTGGGGTCACAATAATGCTCCAAAAGAGTCAACTGTAAAGAGATTAATGGATAAATTTGCCGAAACTGGGTCTGTTAGTGATGTAAAGACAACAACGCGCCTTCGACCAGGTCGATCGACCGAAAATGTCGCAGCTGTACGTGATGATGTCGCTCAAACTCCATCCACCTCAATTCGACACCGAGCTCAGCAAATTGGTGTCTCCAAATCCACTTTGCAGCGAATTTTGACGAAAGATTTGCATCTTTATGCATACAAAGTTCAATTGACTCAGGAACTGAAGCTAGCTGACCATGGACAGCGAAGGGAGTTCGTTAATTGGGTATTGGAGAGACAACATGAAAATGCTGATTTTGCCGATAAAATCATCTTCAGTGACGAGGCCCATTTTCATCTTGATGGCTTCGTCAATAGGCAGAATTGTCGCATTTGGGGTGAGGAAAATCCTCGAGTGATTCATGAGAAGCAAATGCATCCTCAACGTGTCACTGTGTGGTGTGGTTTTTGGGCTGGAGGAAAGATTGGACCTTTTTTATGAAAATGAGGCAGGTCAAGCGCAAACAGTCAATGATGTTCGGTATCGTGAAATGATAACCAGTTTTTTCTTGCCTAGAATTGAAGAAATGAATGTGGATGGCATGTGGTTCCAACAAGACGGCGCCACATGTCATACAGCCAGAGAAACAATTCAATTTCTGCATCAGTCATTTCCCGGTCATGTTATTTCGCGTTTTGGAGATCAGAATTGGCCGCCTAGATCGTGCGATTTAACACCATTAGATTTTTTTCTTTGGGGTTTTTTGAAGTCGATGGTTTACGCGAATAAGCCGACGATGACTCAAGCCTTAAAAGAGGAAATTGGACGCTGCATTAATGAAATACCGCAGCATTCATGCAAAACGGTCATTGAAAATTTCATTAAAAGATCGCGTGCATGCCAGCAAAGCCGCGGCGGCCATCTGCACAATATATTGTTCCATACATAACCTCATTCTGTCTACTTTACGATATAATAAAGTTTCACGATTTTTTTATAAATATCTGTGTTTTATTTAAAATTTAAAAATTGCGTTCTTCTTGGGACACCCTTTATTACCAATTTTGATTAATCGTATAAAATTATTCGTTATTCAAAATTTGGGCATTTTAATTTATTATTTGAAAAATTGTTCGATTAATCGCATAACGATTAAATGATTAAAAATACCCTTGTAGTGTAACGATTCTTTAAATAAGTATGATAATTTTATTTTTTCGAAATTTATGTAAAACAAGCGTATGAGTGTTGCTTTTTAGCACTAAACGCAACACTCATACGCCTGTTATACATACATTTTACGGTACTACCTGTGAAGAGTTTTGACTATCACAAGACTATTTTCTTTAATTTTCTTCTATATTTTTAAAACAAAAATTTAAACCAATATAATTTTTGTGACTTTGCAACAACAAATGCAATGTAAATTCAGTCACAGAATGTTTTGGCCAAAACTTTTGAATTTTTTCATGGATTTTCATAATATATGCCTTGCTAAGAATATAACAATATTTTTTTCGAAAGACTTTAATTTTTCTAGGTTTTTTTAAATTAAAAAAGTATTTGTTTTGGCAAATTAAATTTTTTTTTAGTATGTATTTACAAATACATATAAAAAATATGTATCAACCATGATTGGCATTCAATATTTTTTCATAATAACGGTAGTTGGATACCACAGCCACTTCAAGACCGATATGAAAATTTTAAAATGGCGATTCCATTAAAGGCATTTGTCTTTTTTTATATTCGGGTTTATTGCGCTATTTGACCGGCTTGATTTTGAAATATCTTAAACTACCTTTAAAATAACGCTAAACTACCGAAACACCGATTTATTACGGTATTTTGCAGATATAACCCAATGTAACAGGTAATGTTATGAAATAAACCCCGTGATATTAGAAGACACATGTCACTATTGGAATCGTAGTTTTAAAATTTTCGTATCGGTACTGATAAGAGCGTGGTAGACAACTATCGTTATAATGAAAAGGTAGTGCTTACCAACCATGGTATTAAAAAATCTTCCAAACCGATTAAAAAGTAATTTTTATAAGCTTTGTATAAACTAATGGTTTTTTTCTTTGACCTAGATATAGTCAAAATAGTCAAACAGCCTAGAAAAAAATTCTGCAAAATTTTTAAAATTAAAAGAGAACTAATCCATTAACAAAAGTTTAATTCAATTTTCGTGTTCAGTAGGCTAAAAATGGCTGTAAGGAATTGTAATCAATTTAAGTTATAGCGATAAGAGCAGGGTGTATTATCATTTATTTACATCGACACCACTGTGCCACCTTATAATATTTACATAAGTTGATATAGTGTAAAATGAATGATTTTTTATATTTATTCTTCAAGATCTTATGGGGTTTTAAAGCAAGAAAATAGCTTGCCGTATTAGCGTTTGTCTTCAAATATTTCTTATGTACTACTACATTTTAAATATATTAAAAATATGAAAATTTTAAATTTAAACAAATTAAAGACCCGATTTTTAACAAAACATTACTAATATGTTAACAACATGTATGTAAATAAGTTTTAAAAACACTTGAGAAACAAATAAATTATTTGTTTACAAAAATTTTGTATTTACTTATTTATGAATATTTTTTGAGTTAAATTAGCGTTTGGAATTGACAATTAAAAGTAACCACGGACCAATTCCATCCATTAGAATATTTGCTGTAGTTGGCAAAAGCTTGAAATATAATTTTAAAGACTCCATTTCAATGGTATGCAGAACTAGAATTGGGTGGTTTGGTTAGTTTCACGCTGTTTTTTTTCCCCTCTTCTTAGTATTTTTAGTTTTTTGCTCGCAAAAATATCTATTTTTTATTTCTGTTTTATTTATTTTTATTGTTTTCTCTGTGGTTGTATGAAAACTTGTTTTATGAGAAGCTTTTTAAAACAAAAATTTATAAATGTTAACCTTAAAATGTGAGAGGGGCTTGAATGATGCTTATTAAATAAATATAAGAAACGGAATTTAAGCTATATAATTTTTAAGACTTAAAATTAAGCTTTTATTTTTCATAGTTTATTAGAATAGATAATGAATTACAATTAGTAATAATTTTTGCCTTTCAATTGAATTAAAGCTATTTCTTTTTAAATTAATAAATTTGCTACAAAATCCTTGTTTAGACTATATTTAATCATGTTTACGCTTAGGATGAAACTAGACTTTAGACTACAAAATGAACTGCTGCGGTTTTAATTTCTTTGAATTTATCAAAAGCTTTTGATAAAGTTATGCATTCGAAACTGCTGATTGAGTTGCGTGAGTACTTTGGTTTTTCTTTGCACGCTTGTAAACTCGAACAATCTTATTTGTTTCTATTGCAAACTCCTTTTATCGAATACGGCGTGTCAGTAGTGGCGTCCCTTAGGGTTCTGTTATTGGACCACTTCCATTTATATTATATCTGAACGAGCTCTTGGAAATTCTTTATGGAGTTTATTGTTTGCCTTTTGCTTATGCGGATGATATCCTACTTCTCTGCTATGCTGATGCTTAGTTTGAAGATGTTCTTGAATAGTCTGTTAATTTTGTTCTTCGAGAAGTCATGAGGTAGACCTCTGAAAATGGATTATGTATAAATCCTAGCAAGACAAAGCTAATAGGGTTTGGAACATCAACTGAAAATATTGTCGTTTCTCTTGACGGAGTTATTCTAACATTTGTGGACAGGTTAAAGTGCCTTGGTGTCTTTATCGACAATTCATTAACATTTTCTTCACACATTGATTAAATTTCTAGTAGAATATCGTTTTTGTTAACGAGACTGTATTTACTGAATTTGTATTTGCCTCTTTTTATGAAACAGAAAATTTCTAAGTCTTTACTTTTGCCACATATTATATATTGTGTTGATGTATTTTCTTGTACTACGAAACACATGATTAGGAAGTACACTGTAATTTTCAATAGAATTATTAGATATGCGTTTGGTTTAAGAGCCAGGAAACATGTATCCCTAGTTGTGAATAGGTTTCTTGGGTGCTCTTTTTTTAACTTTATTTGTACACGTTTATTATTTTTTTAATAAATTTATAAAAAATGGATTGCCATTATATTTAGTGCAATCTTTTGATTTTTCACGTTCAACTAGAAACAGGCAAATACAATATCCTCGGATTAATACTGTCTCCTTTCGTTTTAGACTGTCCAAAATTTGGAATGGCTTCGTAGAGATTTAAAAAGTTTCTATTTCTATACTATAATTTTCAAACATAAGATAGCAGATTATGCGATGTCTCATAAATGTTTATGAACTTTCGATTATTTATTGCTCACTGACTGAACTAATTTATGTTTTATTGCTACATTCTTTGGTTTATTTTATTTCTTCAAAATTTATAGTGTTTTAATTGCATTTTTTTCATTATTTTTAAGTAATCTTTATTATAATTATACAAAAATAATAATACATATATATATATATATTAAATTATTCAGTTTAATTTCTTCGACCTTTTTAATACTATTTCCAGGTAATAATACTTATTACCTGGAAACATATATATTATTATTATTATTATTATTTTTTTATAAATGTATTTAGTAGTCTTTTTAACCATATATAGCCTCATGGGCTCGGTTATAAACTTATTGAAATAAAAAAAAATAAATTAAGTCGCTTGAAGAAAGCAGTGCCCAAATAAAAAAAAACTACTTGGGTTGGGACTTGCTTGATACTTAAGCCAAAGGTTTTCTTAAGATATCTTATGTTGACTAAAGTCAGCCGGTTGCAAGCACGGGAAAAACAATAAGTGTTTAAGGTAAATGAGAGCTCCGATCATCAGTCCTATTTTTGTTCATGAGTCGGTTGTGAAGAGTGTATTCACTTCCGATTCCTCATTTTCAACCTAGCCAAATTTGCATAAGCCCGACTTTAAGCTAAAAAATCAACTATGATTTCGACAGACTTTGGAATATAAAATTAACTGGATTAGATCAGATTTTGGACTAGATCTAGGTCTTATTTTTAGCTAGTTTGGGTCATCTCATATAAAAATCTAAATATATATGAACATTCATGATTATACAATATAAATGGTGATCATACACACAAAAAACAAATTCATACTATTTATGAATATTTTATGAAAATTTGCCAATGTACTAATCTAAGAACTTTTTCATAAAATCAGGTTGTATTTATGAACAGATTATTAAAAAAAAAATACTGGGAAAGATTGTGTACTCCTTTATTATGAAATGGTTCTTAAAATATATGTAGATATATTTATTATTTATGAAAAAGTACTTAAAAAATTTGCCAATGTACAAAATCTTATTATTAAGGAACGAGTGCATATTATAAATTTAT
This sequence comes from Eustalomyia histrio, assembly GCA_949748255.1. Lineage (NCBI taxonomy): Eukaryota > Metazoa > Arthropoda > Insecta > Diptera > Anthomyiidae > Eustalomyia > Eustalomyia histrio. The sequence goes on from OX456527.1 coordinate 52,817,601, forward strand.
TTTATGTACCTATTCGTATAAGCTAGGAAACTCTCCATGACATAAATAAAAATGCTCTGTGTATTGTTTTTTTTAGAGTTTTATTATTATTTTTTCAAGAGTTTGAATTTAAAGTTAAAAAAAAAATAATTATTAAAATTAGGTAAAAAATATATAAACAATAAAATATGATATATAATATTAAGTATTTTATAATATTTCGTAATTCTGAACCCGTTCTTAAAGCATATGAACATGTTTCTATTATGTATGTCCGCCGTCATCGAATAAGGTAGTAAATTGTAGAACCATTTGCAAGTTATGAAATTTTCATAATATTTAAGAATTAAGACATATTAAATATGATTTTTTTTCTTTATGAACAATGTTCATAATAATTATGATCGAATTTATAAAAAAAAAACACTGGGAAGTAAGTAAGCTTCATATATAATATGAACCTTTAAAATTATGAACAATTTTCATAAATAATTATGAATTTTATTTTTTTGTGTGTATATGTGCATGCCCATGTATGGTGCAATATATGACTACAAATAATGTCATATGTGAGCATATATTAGCATTTATTTATTATTATTTATCTATGGAATTTTGTTCCTTACAGACATTTTAAATAATATTAATATTAAAATAACTTAACTAAGAGCTTAAAAAAATTATAATTGCGTTTTTTATTACTCTAGGATTAAGTGAAAAATCTATAAATCTATATAATTGATTAAATGTGTTACATATTCTCCTGAGAGGGTCGGTCAGCATCAGCATAATAAGCTCTAAAAAAATTTACCGACAGTGGTAAAAAATTACGGGATGCACGTTGGGGAATGTTAAATGAAATTTCATTAATCAAAAATCCAGAGCAGATATCACCATTAATTATAATTACCATCACATATCATCATATTAAGGATCCGAAGATATATGGTCATATATGGAATCATGTATGGTCATATATCAGATCATGTTTGGTCATATATCAGATCATGTATGATCCTATATCGTATCATGTATGGTCATATATCAGGTCATGTATGGTCATATATGATATCATGTATGTTCATATATTGAACGTATATAACCATGTATGCCACCATATGATCATATATAATACCATGTATGATCAAGTATGTTCATATATATTTCGATTTTTACATGGACATAATGTTATTTAAAATTGAGACTGTCTTCAGATTATAATGTAAACAGATAATATGATTTTACCACACTTTAGACCATAAAATGAATAGCTATAAAACTATACTTTAGATTTTAAAAGATTTCAGACTATAACTAAAGCTAATTCTGGCTGTTGTTTATTTAAAAATAATTATTGAGCTACAATTTTTAATTTAATGCCATCAAGTTAATCACAATTGAGCCAGGCTTAAGATTATAAAGTTAAGCGACAATAGTCTAAAAAATTATATTACATTAATGTTAAGGCTGGTCAGCAAAATCTTTAGAGGGTTAAAAAGTAATATTGGAGTGGAACAAATAAAAAATTTAATTCGAAAATTGGCACAACTAAAAAAGAGAAAAGAATCTGTTATAAATGGAATCTTTTATGATTTAGTCTTTAAGAAATTTGTTTACTAAAAAAAAGACTTAATTAAAAAATTCAATCAATCAATGAATGGAAAGGGACGAATGAGTGAAAACAAGAAAACAAAGACAAATTTTAAAGTTTGTGTCTTAAGTCATTTGTTTCTTCCGGAATAATATGCAGCAATGACAAAAGTAAAAAGGGAAATATAAGTGTTTCCAATTATTCCACCCTGCGGGTTAATCGATTATTCGTTTAATGAAAAATAAATGTACATTTTTCCTCAATGGGAACACAGTGCTGCTTTTTTTTTTAAATTATCAAGTTAAGTCTATTGCGTTGGTGGTATAAAGTGTTTTTTCAGGGAAATTCAGAGATCTGAGACTTTTGAAAGAATCAGGCCTAAGAATCTTGGGGTTTTTGTAAGGTATCTGAGGGATCTTTTAAAAGAATGTGGGTACAGTGGAAGAAAACGCTAAAGCCAAAAACAGATAAACGCAGTGTAGATATTTTGTTGATAAGGCCAGGTTTTGCTTTTAGGGATATTAGAAAATTTTATAAATAAACAAGAGCTCCCTTAAAACACTATTCATTAGGAAGTTCTTACAAATATTGTTTTGTGTTTGCGAAATTTACAAAGTTTTACAAAACTGTTACTGTCAGTATCTGGTCTGTGATTCTAGTTTCATAATATACCAAATGGAATAAAATATATCTGTAGATTTTTGATAAAAGCACTTAAGTCCACTTACCTCGTAAATTGTAAGTTTATGATAAATCAACTTTTGTTTTTTTAGTTTTTAAAAGATTTTTTATACAGTTTTTGACGAAACTATTTTTTAAAATAATTATATTTTCGAATTGAAAGCAATTTTATAACATAATACACATCAGAGTTCTTCTTAGATAAATACTTAGCCACTTGTTTGAGTGATTGGAACAAAATATACATTTTAAACGATTTTTTGTTTAATCTCTGCCTTTTTTGAAGGCCTTAGCTTTTTAAATATATTCTAAGGGTAAAAAAGCTTCAGAATATGAGAATTTTTGAGAGTGAATTATATTTCAGAACCTGGATTAACAATTTAAGAAAATGTTTTGTTTCTAAGAACGATTAGTTAAACAACTTGTTGCCCTTTATAATCTATTTTTCTGTCGATTTTAACACTGATAATTTTTGTTGGAAATTATTTAAAAATTAACCAAGTACGAGTATTTCTAGAACCACTTCTGGAGGAAGTTTTAGTTAGTTATATTTTACATTTAAGTTTAGGTAAACTGGCTCGGGAATTTGTTCTAAAAGAACATGTAGAATAAATTTGGTTGGTAACCGATTTCAAAAGAACTTTTTTGACAGAATTAATACAGAGTTAATATACATTTATTAGAATTTTTTAAGGAATAAGAACAAAAATTAAAAATTTTCTATTGTATTTCCTAAAGCCTACACAGAATTTGCTTTGAGTTGGATAAAAAATTTATCTGATTCTTAAAAACCTCCTCCACTTGATCTTAAAATAATTTGATTATATTTTCTTTTAATGTGTTTTTTAAGCTTTTCTTGATATATTCTTAGCCAAAGTCAAAGAAATTAGGAAGATTTTAGAAATAATAGCAGAAAAAATCATATTAAAAATTTAACCGGTTAGTTTTAAATTATTTGTTTCGACATTAAACGAAATAAAGGCAATTAATCGAGGAATCGGTTAATCGATTAACTGAAATTCTAAAACATCATTTATAAATGAGAATATGTCCATTAGCTAATTATACTACAATATTTAATCATAATAAACAACCTTGTATTATAACTGAAAAATAAATAATATAAACGGTGGTTCAAAACACAGGTATTATTTTAAAAATTAGTAATATATATTCCAACTATTTGTTGAACGCGATTTCATATGTAACTGACGCGGCTGGCCACAAATGGCTCGGACGATATTAGCCTTAAAGGTGTGGATCGTTTCTAGATTATTCGCAAAGCATCGGTCTTTAACGGCACCCCACAAGAAAATGTCCAAAGGTGTCAGCTTGCAGCTCTGAGGAGGCCAATTAACATCGCCAAGGCAGCTAATAACACAATTACCGAACTAAAAAAATCGATTGTTTGATGAGTTGTGTGACATAGTGCGCCATTCTGCTAAAACGAAATATTGTCCAAGTTTATATCTTCCATTTCAGCTCATAAAACTTCCGTTATAATGGCTTTGTAGCGCTTGCCATTGGCTGAAATGTCGTTTTGAGCGGCATTTTCGAAAATAAATGGGTCACCCTAAAATTCACACTAAACTGTCACTCTTTGTGGATACAATGACGTGCAGTTTTCCGTTTCCCAGATGCGGTCTTCCATTGTTGAGTTAATTGGAACATGTAAGCGAATAATTCGAGATCTTTGTAGAAAATTCTCATAGTGCTGGTGCGTGAAATGAGATCGATGTCGAGCCCATGTTCTTGGATTGAGTTGCACACTTTCGGGCACAGAAGTCAAATTCTCATCGGTACGCACCGGTACGATCGGTATGACGGCTACTATGAGTGTTGGTCACTAGCACACCAGTCTCACGAACTTTTTGCACAAACTTGCGTACAGCACAAGCGGTGGGAGTTTCATTTCGGCCAAAACTTCCTTTCAACAAACACAGCATCTACTTTGCAAACAAGTTTTTAATATTTCTTAATGTTTTTCAAGCGAAAATCGGCTCATTTTGGTCGGCGGAGGTACGATACTGAACAAAAGTCAATGTTTCGAACTTAAAAGAAATCCATTAAATTAAAAAAAAACATAATTTTAAAATTTATTTGTACTTGAACCACCATGTTATACCACCCTGTAAAACATATGTAATATGACAACCGAATTTATTGACAACTGAATAGTTTAGTTGTAGCAACCGACTTAATTGTTTGTAGCAACCAAAGGTATTCCAGATCCGATTAATATATATATGGCTTCAACCAAAATTCTGTTGTATTAATTTTCAACCAAGCCAATCGGTTTTCAAAAAATTCGGTTGTCACAACGAATGCGTTTTCTATGTGTGAACATCTAATTAATATAAATGACATCACTAGTTAATTAAATATATTTACCTAATATTTATAAATCTTTAAAAACACAATCTAAAATTCAAGTTATTTAATTTATTGAACAAGTTTATCAAATTCTTTACTTTATCATTGCTTATTATAATTTACATTGTTTGCTGCTAGTACTCAATAGATGTTAATTATATTTACATTTTTCAAAGTTTTTTTTTTATAACCTTAAAAAATTAACTAATTAACACATAAAATAACCAAGCATTATTTTCATTAATGTTGATTAAACCATTACTTAAGCAAATATTTTAATTTTTGTCAATGTTTTTTATTAATACAAATAATAACTTAGCTGTATTATTGATAACCAATCTAATAATATGTTAGCTGTTGGAAAAAATGCTTTAAATTTCATTTTCACTACACATAAAATATTGAAATAAAATATTAACTAAAAGGCGTTTTTTTTTTGCTTCAGATAATAAGTGTTATTTAAAAAATCCAGTTTTTTATGTCGATTTATCTATATTTGGTGATATTCCTTTTTTGAAAAAAAAATGTCCAACCTGCTTATATTTAAACAACTTTTCTTTAATATTTACATATCAATTTTTTCACTTTTTTTCTGTTGGATTTAAAGTAACATGTGATGATTCTAATAAACTTTAATTCATAAACTATCTTAAAATACCGGTACTTCGTTATCAGTTGTTTTTAATAATGAAATATATTTAGAAGTATATTAAGTTTTTGCATTTTTAAAACTTTCCTGTTGTAACGAACTTGTTTAATATTGTTAGTGAATGTTTATGTGTAAAAGAAAAAATACAAATTTGTCTGATTTACACATACGACAAACAATTCTAATTGAAAGGCAAAACACCTAGGAAAATCATAGAATCATAGTGGCACGAACTCCCCAAAAAAGAAAGTAATTTTTTTATTTTTTGGGCCTTTTTTCATTTTCATTTTCGGAAAAGGTAAAATACAAATAAAGAATGACCCCAGAAATTTTGAGGCTATTTTGTGTGGTTGAAATGCATTATGAAATTTAAGCCAAAATTTTTGAAAATGAAAAATATCTTCAATTTGTGTGATATAAAATTTGATTTTTATTAAATTTGCAAGATTATATATTTTTTTTTGAAGTTGTAACATTATTTATTAGCAAAAAAAAAAAAAAAAGAGTTTGCTGTTGCAACGAGTTGACGATATTCGTCAGAAAGTGGCGCAGAAATGGAGTCTAATTGTTTAGTATAATTCTTAATTTTTTTCATGACATTTCGTCTTACAGCTTAACAATAATGAAACCTGTTAAGAATTGTATTTGTTCTGAATATTTGAAAAAATCGTGGTATATTTGGTAAAAATTTTTCATTTTGATTATTTCACATATTACCAACAAATATAAAGGGTGGTTAAATTTTAAGGGCCGATGTTGAATGTAAACCACACCTAAACAGCAAGTTTTTTCTGCATTTCATTTGTCATTTCTCAATTTCAGACTAATTCAATTTGAACCCTGGAAATATACACAATCGAGCAACGCGTTAAAATTATTCAGGCTTATTATGAAAATTGGCGTTCAAATCGAAATGCATTTCGGGCACTTCGTGATTTTTTTTTGGTCAGCATAATCGACCAAATGTGTCCACAATCAGGAGAATTGTAGGCAAATTTCAGCAAACCGGGTCTGTGAAAACACCTGTGCATGCTGGCCCAGTTCGTTCTGCGGAAAACATTGCTGTTGTTCGCGATAGTGTGTCATGAGGTCGGCCAAGCATTTACCGTGAATGGTATCGCGAGATGATAACGAACTTATTGTGGCCAGGAATTGAGGATATGACCCTGGATTATATGTAGTTTCAACAGGACGGTGCCACTTGCCACACAGCTAACGAAACAATGGCTCTTTTGCGCGACAAATTCAATGACCGTGTTATCTCACGTGCTGGCGATGTCAATTGGCCGCCAAGATCATGTGATTTGACACCGTTGGACTTCTTTCTTTGGGGTTATTTGAAAGAAAAGGTGTACGTCGATAAGCCAGCAACAATTCAAGAGCTAAAGGATGAAATAATTCGGCACATTAACGGCATAGAACATCAATTATGCCTCAGCGTCATCGAAAATTTGGACCATCGGATGGAGGTGTGCCGCGGCGACCATTAGGCAGATATTTTGTTCCATACATAATTAAACTATACCATATTATCATAATAAAAAGAAATGACAATAATTTCCTTAATAATTTGTGTTTTATTCAAAATCAACATCGGCCTTTACAATTTAACCACCCTTTAATTCTTTACAGGTCTCAAAAAAAAAAAAAAATACCTATCCCAGGGCATGTCACGTGTCCGATTCATTCTGATAGGGACCGGTCAAGAGACCGGTTTTTTATATGAAATGGACCGGTCACTTTAACATGGGATTGTCATAGGAAGCGGTCAATTGCCCTCTGTGACGTTTTACAGGAGTGCGTTAAAAAAGATGTTGCACAATTAACCCCAAAGAACATGTCACAGGACTAGTACTTTCAAACTCATCACGTGATAGAGGCTTTTAAGCCGAGCATGTGGTAGGTTTTTTTGTTTTCAGCTATCACGAAACAGGTCACAATTCCCAACTGACCCTATTTTTCCCGCAGGGAATTTTTCACCAAATTTAATATTTATTGTTTAATAAATACTTAAAATTCTGTGCATAAACAATTTTTTTTTTTGGCTTTGAATATTTTGAAGTCATTTTTCATTTCACTACATTAAGGTCGTTCTCATTTCCTAAATTTATTTTGCATAATGAATAAAATACGCAAAGTTATAAATTAAAATATAACCAAAAATTAATTTTGGGGCTAGTTTTCATTTGCTTGGGGTAATTGTTCATTATTTTTGTGGGGTTAATTTTCATTATGAAATTTTATTGGAAAAGGCAAAAAAAGTAAGTAGAGAATATTATTCATCATTATTGGGCCAATTAGCTGAAAAAATCACGAGAAAACGCTGCCAATTTGTGCAAAATAAAAGTAACACACTTAGTCAGTTCAATGGCAAAAAATTCTCTAGATTTGCCTTCCAGCCAAAATTTTCAAATTCTCATCTTAAAGAAATGGAACATTTAATAAAAAATATATATTTTTAATAAATATTTTTACTAAATTAAAGAAGTTATGTTTAAATCATTCATTTAATTGCATTGTTTTGTGGATAACTTGTCAACGAATTTTATTAGCATAATTCCAAGTAGTATAATTTCCAAAATATTCGTTAAGGTACTAAAACTCCCGCTAAATTCGTATTGAGTTTCTTGGCAATAAATTGATGAATTTTCTTATAGGAAAATAATGTGCGTGTGTGAAGAGTTTAACTATATAAAATAAATCAGTATCTGTCAATTGAATGTCGGTAAGGCAGCGCTCCCATTTGCTTTATATTGCTGTCATTATCAGGTAAATACAAAAAAATATATTCCATACGGGCTTAAAGCCGTGTATTGACGAAAAATTGTTAAAGTTTCTTATGGAAAACAGAAACCTATTTTAAGGGCCTTCTGAAATATTACTTTGCGGAGGTCTTAAAAACTTGAAAAATCGCTTGATGACATGTATCGTATTATCAAAATACATATTAACTTCTTATTAGGTTTTCAGATTTAAAGGGGACGACTTTTCCCTTTCTTAACTTCAGTTGCTTTTATTACTGTTATGCGTTATAATATATTATCATATATAATTATATACCATATATAATATACATTAATTTTTTTTAAATAATCTTATATTGTGCCATATATATCAAGATGTAGGTATTTATTAATTTTTATAAAATTAGATTTGATTTATATGATAAAATACGTTATATGTATATTACATCATATAAAATTATATATGGATATTTCCACAGAAAGGTCAACCGCTACCAAAATATTAAAGTTGAAGAAAAAAGACTTTTCTGAGAAAATTTAGTTGGTCAATGCATTGGATTTTAAGAATATACCTAATTAAATACATGTTACCATTTGTAATTTAAGAATAGTGGTCTGCAAAGAGCAGCTTTGCTTTTTTTGGTTTTAGCGTTTTTAATTGACATTTTTCCTTGAGTTATTTCTAAGTGTTACATATCATGTCGATTGCACTCTTCTTATAGACTAAATATACTAACAATAAATATTTAAAAACACCACAATAGAGATCAAGCAAACTTCGAATAACGGGATAATTCAAAGATTCTTTGTACTACATTCTTCTATCCCGTTCGCGACCGAAAATAAGCATTTGTGTTTAGTTCTCCGTGAACGTTGATCGGAATAGTTTGATATTTACAATTCAAAACAAAATAACCGAGAACAATTAAAAAAAACCAAACCTAAAACATTTCGATCCATAAATAAACCTAAAAAATGCCTTTGGAATCATTGTCCCGTTCGCGATGTCCCGTTCGCGATTCTAAAAAAAATATTTAAAAAAAAATAATAATAAGGATAATAAAAAAAAAACAAAATGCTAAATAAAATCTTTATATCTCTGCTTTAGTTAAAAAATAATCTCCATTTAATAAACTGACGAAATTCGCAGAGTTTTAAACAAAACCACACACCGAAAAAAATGACTTACATTTTTTGTCCCGTTCGCGATCGCAAGTTTATCCAAAATATTTGGAGAACGTTCATATTTTATAATTTTCTTTTTGTTCTCAAAAATTGTTCTACTAAAATGCTATTAAATATTTATAAAAAGTTAAAAAAAATTTGAGTTTTCATATTTTTTTTTTCAAGTTGAGTGCGTACGAATGTCCCTTTCGCGATCCTGGAAATGCCCATATAACACTTTATGTAATTCTATATGGCTTGTAGATGTTCATATATATTTTGTTATGACTAATACAAAATCATACATACTTGTATAGAACCATATACATATATTTATATACGCTGTCACATATTTGAGATATAATATTCTATGGTCTCTTATAACAAATATTTGTTAATATGGTATGAGATATAATTATATATTATTTAATAGATTGTCCAATATATATATGATATGGTAAGTTATAATCAAGTACTCAATAAATTGCTTCCCACCAAATTTTTTTGTTAATCATTTAGAATTTCATTCAGGGAGATGAAAACATTTTTTTTTGGTTTTTTCCATTTTTTTATATTCTTATTAATATTTTTTTTTTACAAAACTTAAAAATTTTAACCTATATCGAGACAACAAGACCTGTAATTTTTTTAAATTATTTTTTATGTCAATTCTATTATTTTTTATTTATATTTATTTTCTGAGTAGTATTTTTTTACAAAAAAGTCATTGTTTTTAAAATTGATTTTTTTTATTATTAATTAAAAGCTTCTTAATCTACTTTTATGTATTAGATTTCGTATAATATGTTGTTGGATCTAATCTGATACAATTGGATCTTCCATTTTACGGATCAATTTGGATCTTATTTAATACGAGTATACTGTTCAATCTAATTTGATCTGTCGTTTTCAGTTCAATTTAGATCTCAACAAACAACCAAATATATTGCTGGATCTAATTTGATCTGCCATTTTTCGGATCGATTTGGATCTTACTTAATCCCCAAATATATTATTGGATCTAATTTGATCTGGCATTTTGCGGATCAATTAAGATCCTTCTAAAACCCCAAATATATTGCTGGATCTTATTTGATCTGCCATTTTTCGGATCAATTAAGATCCTTCTAAATCCTCAAATATATTATTGGATCTTATTTGATCTGCATTTTTCGGATCGATTTGGATCTTACTTAATCCCCAAATATATTATTGGATCTAATTTGATCTGGCATTTTGCGGATCAATTAAGATCCTTGTAAAACCCCAAATATATTATTGGATCTAATTGATCTGGCATTTTGCGGATCAATTAAGATCCTTCTAAAACCCCAAATATATTGCTGGATCTAATTTGATCTGACATTTTTCGGATCAATTAAGATCCTTCTAAAACCCCAAATATATTGCTGGATCTAATTTGATCTGGCATTTTTCGGATCAATTAAGATCCCTCTAACACCCCAAATATATTGCTGGATCTTATTTGATCTGCCTTTTTTCGGATCAATTAAGATCCTTCTAAATTCCCAAATATATTACTGTCTAATTTGATCTGTCATTTTTCGGATTAAATAATTTTAGCTAGATATTACAGCAGATATTCCAAAAAATTAAATTGGGGTATGACTAAATATTGCGCCAGATCAATTTTTTTACTCGGGTACATAATTTTATATGCAATATATCTTGATATATATATTAGAATAATTAACTTAATTGCCATCAAATTTAGAAAAAAAAATACTTTATATATGAATTTATATAAAAATTTTTACTTGGGGTATATAACATAAAATGATGTCGGAACTTTTTTCATCGGGTAGTTTCTTTACAACATTTCGTTCTAATTTTTGAAACAACTTAATTGTTGCTATTATTTTGAACTAATTTTTAAAATTTGTTTGTGACTACGTGCATATAAAATTATATATACTTGTGACACAAAAACAAAAAGCCTCAGCACATTGCCATTCATTAAGCATCAAAAAAACTAAAGCTCTCTTTCCCTGGGCAAAATAAACTAAATAATATAATAATAATAAAATAATAGTTTGCTAGATATTCAACTTGTACTAACAATTTTTATAACCCCAAAGGGTTATATAAATAACTTTGTACAAACAGACATACACTTGTATGTATCTGCATTAATTAAGACCAAATAAAATTAAAAGAAAATAACAGTCAACATAGAAACATACATAAGTAGAGTAGTAAATGGGAAATTAAAATAAAAAACTATGTGAAAAATTAAAAGAAATGTGAATAAAACAAACAAATAACATTAAACAGAAAAAAAAACTATGTTTAAAACAAAAATCTTTATGAGCATCATATGAAAATGTCTGAATATATGATTTGTGGTTTTATATAAATAATACATACAAACGTCAAAACCGACAGACAGATGGAGAGACAGAAAGACAGAATAGAGTTAAATATTAACTTTCTTTTGCACACATTGGTAGAAGAAGAAAACAAAAACGGGTATCATCACTGAAATTTTATACAACATACAATTATTCATATTTTGTGTTTGATAGTGTTGTACCACGAAGTAAATATTCAATTATTCGGTTTTTGGCAAATGAATCGTACTAATGCAGATTTCACTATGTAAGACCAAGCTCAAGTCTATATTTGAATAACGTAAATGGGGAGGACCAGTAATGATACCAACTTACTTTATGTATTACTTTTATATCATACAATAATAAGTTACTAATAGCAGGTGAAATTTTGCAAATGATAATTTGTAATTTCAATTAGTATAATTTATTTCAATTTCAATTATTTCAAATTTTGAAATTTTTCTATTACATATTACATGTAATTAGAATCCCCCAGGTCTGGTAAGGATATAAAAATATATTTCTGATGCTTTGTATGTTGTTGGGTATGTCGCCATATGGTAACACTAGGCAACAGCCATTTTGTTATTTGGTTCTAGCATACTTTTTCTCATGGATTTGGACCTACTGAACACGAAAATGAATTTTAAAAATTTTTCTGTCGATTGGTTTGCGAGATACAAATTTTTTAATTTTTTTTTTTTAATTTTTGGAGGTACACTTACTATTTTGAGCATATCTTTAGTCTTCTTTGACCTATTTTATCCTACTACTACTCAAATTAAAGACAATTGAGCCGTCTACAACTTATTCTCAGAAAATTTTCAAATCGGGTTAGTAGTTTTGATGTTGGCGGCTTAAAAAGGTTAAAAAACTGCGTTTTTTTAGTAAAAATGTGGCTGAAAAATTCATATAAAAATTCATATAAAATGTAAAACGCGATGTTAACAGCGATTTTAATTTTTTTACGTATAGCTGACACTTTTCCAAAGAAAATAAGCCCTTACTTAACAAAATCTGATGACAAATGGCCGACTTATTATTTTTTTGGTAAACGACCGAAATTCCGCTATTTCACGATTTTTTGATTTTCATTATTTGCACAGCTTACCTACCCAACGCAAACGAATAAATACATTTGAACTTAATTTAAAATAAACAAATTAGTCTTCGTATATTATTTTTTAATTTATTTACAGCACTACATGCTCAATGTATCGCACAATTAGCTAAACTAACGAAATTAAACTAACTAATTAAATTAAGCAAATCAACGCACAAAAAAATGAGTAAAAACAAAGATATAAGTGTACATTTTATGCCATGTGGAAAAACTGCTGACTTCTTTGTTTTTTGTATTCGCTGCAATCGGTCTCACGTATTAGGGTCCAAATATAGTCACCCATCATAGCCGTGTCATAGTTGCCCTGATAGCGTCATTCCATAGCCTTCAATTCCTGATGAAAGCGCTCGCCGTGTTCGTCGCTCACGTCTCCTAAATTCTCAGGGAAAAAATCCAAATGAGAATCCAGAAAGTGTATTTTAAGTGACATGTGCACTCCCATGGCTTCATAGTTCTTTACCAGATCCTCAACAATGTCCTTATAATTCGGGCTTTTGTTGTTTCCTAAAAAGTTTTCCACAACAAGCCTGAAGGAATTCCATGCTGCGGCTTCGATGGGTGATAACAGCTTTGGGAATTTTTCATCTTTCAACATTTTTTTTATCTCGGGTCCTGCGAAGACTCCTTCTTTAATTTTTGCCAGCGAAAGGTAAGGGAAAATTGACCGTAAATAGGCAAAAGCTTCACCTTCTTTGTCTAATTTTTTGGCAAAATTTTTAATCAAACCCAATTTTATGTGCAGCGGCGGAAGTATTATATTTTCACGGTTCTCTATTAGTGGTTTGCGCTGAACATTCGCTTCTCCAACTACAGGTTTCGTTCGTACCGGCCATTTTTTTTTTATATAATGCTGATCATCAGCGCGGCTATTCCAAAGGCACAGAAAACAGCAATGTCGCGTATAGCCTCCTTGGAGTCCACACAGAATGGCCACAACTTTAAGGTCGGCGCATATTTTCCAATTGTATTTCCTATACTCTATGCATTTCAGCAAAATGTCCATAGTTTCATAGTTCTCCTTTGAATGAACCGCATGAGCAATAGGAACAGATGGCTTTTCATTCCCATTATGTAAGAGAACTGCCTTCAAGCTCTCTTTGTTGCTGTCAATAAACAACCTCCATTCGTTGGGGTTGTGAATTTGGTGAAGCTCTTGGAACAAGCCTGAAATGTCGCTGCAAAAACATATTTGGTCTTTCTTTGTATAAAATTTTGCATACTCCTTGTGACGGTTTCTGTACGCTGATACTTTCACTTCTGAAGCCGCAAATCCACACTGTATCATCCGAGACGCAAAAAGTTCGGATTTCTCCTTAGTGAGACCAAAATCGCGCACCCAATCGTTTAGTTCGGCCTGTGACAGTAATTTTCGCTTTGCACCCGGCTCAAATTCGCTTGCATTTGACTCAGACTCTTCTTCTGACGATTCTGCTTTTTGAAGAGATGCACCAGGGCACACTGGATATGGCACATCATGCGAATGTGGTACTGGAAGCGCAAACGATCCCACTTGAGCGTAGTTCCATTTAAAAAATCTTCCTACCCCACTGTTTGTGGTGAGGCAAAAATAACAGTCTGTGGAATGGCATAGCGGCTTTTTCCACATCATTGGTGTATCGAATTTCATATGGCGGCTAAAATTAAAATAAATTACTATATTCGCTATGTATAATGTGTTTAAATAAAAATTCTTACCTTCCGCCAGCTGCCCAGTTGGTTAAGATTATATAGCAAAGATCACACAGCGACTTAGGTGTCCATGGTTCTGTGATATTTGGTGAAATACCAAAATAATTCAAATAGTGCAATTGTACTGCTGGAGTAAACTTGTGTGCGTGATTTTTTTTTATAAACTGGCCACAAACATTGCAGAAATTGTCTGGATCGTTCAAACACTCGAACACACGTAGTCTTTTACTCATTGTCTTCCTTGCGTTTTCTAAATATTAACTTCTTTACACTTTCACAGACAGTTTTGAAATGCAATTGATAACCGTGTCTCCTTATGTTTAAATATGTATGAGCATGTAGTGCTGTAAATAAATTTAAAAAAAATATACGAAGACTACTTTGTTTATTTTAAATTAAGTTCAAATGTATTTATTCGTTTGCGTTGGGTAGGTAAGCTGTGCAAATAATGAAAATCAAAAAATCGTGAAATAGCGGAATTTCGGTCGTTTACCAAAAAAATAATAAGTCGGCCATTTGTCATCAGATTTTGTTAAGTAAGGGCTTATTTTCTTTGGAAAAGTGTCAGCTATACGTAAAAAAATTAAAATCGCTGTTAACATCGCGTTTTACATTTTATATGAATTTTTATATGAATTTTTCAGCCACATTTTTACTAAAAAAACGCAGTTTTTTTTTAAATTTTTAAATTTTTCGAAAATTTTATCTGTTAATGCTAAATATTTTTTTCCTAATTGGTAGTGGAATTTAAAAGAATTGTCATTAATTAATGAAATCGAATCTTATAATCATTACTGTTATTATTATTTTTGAATTCGTTAAAACCAGTCGTAATCCTATCCGATCATGTAAATTTTTTATACAGAGTCTGAAAAATTCACGCCAAACAGATTTGTCAAATTGCGTGTCGGTATCTCGTCATTTAGGGTTTTGGCCAAATATTCCCGGAAAATTCCCCATAGTGAACTGATAGCTGAGGCACAAAAATATAAAATAATTACCCGAGTAAAAATTATTGATCTGACGCAATATTTTATAATATGCAATTTGACATTCTGTCATAACTGCTGTAATATTTAGCTGATCTTATCTTAACCGAAAACTGGCAGATCAAATTAGATCCAGCAATATGTTATATTTGGGGATCAAATAAGATCAAAATTTATCCGAAAAATGCCAGATAAAATTATTTTGGATTAGATCCAACAATATATTGTATGGAATCTAGTTTATAAAAAATATATGAAAAATTGCAAAACAAAATTTAATTAAGAAATTGAGTCAAATTAAACAATGCCCTCAGCTGGTTTAAAGCCTGGACTGCCTGAGGTGCAGTCGGCTGCTTAACTCACTCAGCCATATACTGCTATACATAATAGCTAGCTTCATAAGACTAATCTTCGGGACTTATATATAATTATATGTTTGGGAATTTGAAAATTAATTCATTAATTTATGACACTACATTGTTCCTTTACTTATCTGACTATATATAATATATATACAATTATGTTTTGTAATTAAAACAAAAAAATATAAAATTTTTACCACTAAGACGACTTTTGAAGACAAAAGATCATATCCATAGGGTCCGAAAATTAACTTTTTTTTTTGAAAATGCTATAAAAGAAACTACTGAATATTTTCTCAAATTTCTTTTTTTATTTGAAAGTACAATCCTTCCGGTTAATAATGGAAAATAATTTCATTCAAATGGCTTCTTCGGCTGGCCGTTACAGTCAATGGCGATCGTTATCGGGCCATTATGAACGAATTTTTGTTCACAAAGCCGAAGCTACACTCAATGTTTTGCGCCCTGTTTTTGAAGATCGCATATCAGCCGCAGAGCTGATGTCATTTAGCCACCTCGCAGCTGCGATTTGACACCGTTGGACTGTTATTTGTGGGGTGTCGTCAAAGATAAGTGTTACGCCGACAAGCCAGAGACAATTGACGCTTTAAAGGACAATATTCGTGAAGCCATTGGTGAAATACAGCTGCACACAATCGATAATGTGCTTAAAAATTAGACCGATCGTGTAGGCTACTGCATGGCCAGCCGAGGCAGCCATTTGAATGAAATTTTTCCATTATAAACTGGAAGAATCGTACTTTCAAATAAAAAATATTCAGTAGTTTTTTTTATAGCATTTTCAAAAAAAAAAAAAGTTATTTGGCGGACCCTATAAATTGTTATGCATACCAACATATGTATTTATATATGATAATATATTATTAGATAAATACACATATATATAATTTTTTAAAAAATATTTTTTAAAAAATATTCAGTAGTTTTTTTTATAGCATTTTCAAAAAAAAAAAGTTATTTGGCGGACCCTATAAATTGTTATGCATACCAACATATGTATTTATATATGATAATATATTATTAGATAAATACACATATATATAATTTTTTTTAATTTATATTGGATATCATTTTTAACCACTGCTGTCGAGTAATGAATATTTATAATTTGTAAAACTCTGCGCATTTGCATTAAATGTTTTTTTTTTGATTTTGAGGGCATATTTTTGAATTTATAGTGTATATTTTTTAAAAATTTAGTGCATATTTGCGTTAATGTGCATTTTTTTTAGCAAATATTATGCATTTTTTGCTGCATATTTTGAGCGCATTTTTTTAAATTTTTAAGTGCATGCAAATTATAAAACAACTTTGCATCAATTCTGTGTTTTGAAAATGATTACCTTACTAAGCACAGATTTCCAAATTTCCAAGGGGGATAATGTATATCCACCAAGGAATCGTAGTCTCCTGCCGCGAAGCCCAGGACACACGCAGAGTATATGCTCCGATGCCTCCGAGTCCAATTCACAGAACTTACAAGTATCTGAGTCAGACAGACCTCTGATTCTCAAATGGTATCTGAGATTACAGTGTCCAGTGAAAAATCCTGTTAAGGACCTTAAGTCCTTCTTGTTCAGAGAAAGAAGTCTCCTGGACGATGAATCTCTTAGCTTGGCGCTAGCCAATGGCAGCTTTCCAGCACCCAATGGTCTTGGATTCCCTCCAAATCCTAAATTTTTTTCTGATATTACCCATGTGTACAACACAGAAAGGTTCAAGGCCAAAGAAGTGACGACGGGCCCCGCAGTTGGCCAACCCCTCGGCCCGTTCGTTGCCGGCATGACCCTCGTGCCCAGGAACCCAGGTAATAATCAATTTGTTGCATCCACCAAGTATATTGAGGGACTCAATGCAGTCCAGGACAAGCTTAGACCACACGTTATAGTACAGCAATGCCCTGAATGCCGCTTGACTGTCCGAAAGAATATAAATAAATGCTCCCCTTGTAGGCCTTCTAAGACACTCTGATGCGCATACAAAAATGTCAAAGTGTCATACTAGTTCTTTACTGTAATTTTTACAAGGTTTTTTCTGTGTGTTTTCTTTTATCTACAGTTGAAAGTTATTTATCTTGTAAGTCCGCCATCACCAATGTTATTCCAAACATTTATTGCTTTTCCGTTTTGTCTCAAATTTTTCTTACAAAGCCCCTAAAAATGTTAAAAAATAATTAAAACAGACGAAATATAGACACATTTTTAAGTAGACAATAAATTTTTTTTAATTTTATTGTCAAAACGTTGCCTATTTTGCTATTGGGCAGTTTCAATCGTTTTGACAATGAAGCAACACAATCGTCAAAACGATATCGTCAGACGATTATCGTACTATGTTGACAAGGACGTCATGAGGTTAAATTGAAATTTTTAGTACTAAAATCAACCCAGCAAAAAAAGGTAGCAAAATAAGAGAAAAGTTAGCAGTGATTTTGATTCCTGTGTTGTGAAAATTTGGATCGCAACCAATGACTTTTACATAGGGCTGTCATAGGGTGGAAGTTTCCTTTTATGATCCTTTTTCATTGCATACAAAGCCTTTCTTATGGTTTAGTGAAAAATGAGATCTTTTGATGTTCCCAAATAAATGTAGAATTTTCACATTTTCACAATCTCCCGTTAGCTTCTCCTGGGAATTTAACTGACACATTTGTTATTGTTTCCCATATAAAGTTTGAGTTTTAATGTTGGTTAAATTATAACGGGACATTCAGTAATCGGTCTTTATTTATTAAATTACTTCATTCGAAATTCTTGCAATTTTAACTACAATAAATTTTTTACATTTTTTTGGAAATTATAACTACGATTTTAAGAATTTAAAATCTGGTAAGTTGGATGTAAAAGGTTGAAACAAATTACTTGAACGTAAACAATAGTTACAAATGTCAAATTTATATAAAAATATCTATTGTTAATATTTAACTTTGGTTATTTTTAAAATAAGTTACCCGTCATAGATTTGAAAAGTGTTAAATTTCATTAAAAATAAAATTTTTAGAAGTTGCGAAAAAGAACTGCCTTAGAAGAGGAAAATCAGAACTAAACTATACTGGGGTATCAATGAAAAATTAATTTTATAAGAATCACTTCTATTTATTTTTGCTGCGCAAAAGTAATAATATTATATAATTTGAAATTTTCAAATGAGCTAAACCAATTTTCAGAAAATTTAGAAACCGTAATACTACATCTAACGAATACCCGAATATCCAATTAATATCCCTAGTGGTGTTGGTAATATGTTCATATGATCTTGTGCGTACTACACAGAGAAAACAGACGACAACCGAAACTTTTCAGTTATAAAAACAAAATAAAATTGAAACCCAAGTAATTTAACTATGATAATATAATTTTTATTGCCTTAAAAATTCCATAGTCGTAATCGAAAAACTTGAAAAATTCGTTGGATGCAACTTAACCATTTAACTAGCAACAAATTCAGTTGTCCACACGAATCTGTTTTCTGGGTGTATGTAACATTAAATATAAAATACAATTATTATGAGAAATTTCACATACTCTACCACCACTACTGCTGGCAGCAGTAGTAGTTGATTTCTTTAAAAAATAAAATAAATATTATATTAAAAAAAAAATCAACTCCATATAAGTAAAGATGTATGAAAAAAGTTAGGTAGTATGTACAATATGATTGAATGGATGGATGTGTGTTGTACGTACGGGAATGTTTAAAAATGTAGACACTTGCTCCAAGAGACTGGGAGATATTTTCTTTTTATCTTGTGTGTTTTTTTTTATTTATATTTTTCTGATCAACTTGTTGGGACTTGTTCGATTTGTGGATTTTATTTATTTTCTTTTAATCTTCTTTTGGCATATTGCAAAAGAAACTTTTCAATAATTTTTGTTGTTTTATTTTTTTTTTTGTTAAGATTTTTAAAACTTTTCTTTTTTTAAATGATATAGAATTTTATTTTTCTGATTTTACTTTGTATGTATAATAGTATAATTTTTTGTTCACTGTTTCAAACACTCACGAAAGAATAAACTAGACAAATTCATATAAGAATAACACACAAAAAATGCAAATAGTTTTTTTGTTGTTGTTTCTTTTTTTTTTTTACTAAAATTCCACCTAGAAAATGTTGTGGCTTTTTCAGGTTAATTTTTTTTAATTTTAGTTTATCCGCTTTATTGTACTCTCAATGACAACGTTCGACTCGTAACTGTTGTTGTTGAATTGGCAACATTATGTTAAGGCCGGTTCGATAACTAACACATAGCAAATAAGTTTCCACTTGCATTTTGTTCGTTAAGTCAGACTTTATTTTTTTAATATTAACCCTCTAACGCTTAAGTTTTTTTTTTATTTATTTTTTCCTGTGTAGACGTATATTGGGGCCTCTGATTTGATAGCAATATGTCATTTAGTATGTACATATATTTATTTATTAAATTGGCAATCAGTCCAGGAACAGACTGAGTTCCTCCACTCATCAAAATTGTTAAAAAAAAAAACGTTTTAACATATCTGATTGTTTTAAGCAGAAATCAGTCCAACCCAGGGTATTAAAAATATATTAAAGTTTTATTTAAAAAACTAGCAAAAGGCTAAAGTCCGGCATGCCGACTATATAATACCCAATACCAAGAATAATTAAGTTAACATTTCGGGAGGCAATCCGAAAAATATAAAGATAAATCTGAACACAATTGCCAAAAAAGTAAATTTAAGGAAATAGTGGAAGGTGGGTATGGTCTCATTTTCTTTTAATTTGGAGGCATGATAATGTTCACCACTCAAATTTTAACCAGATAGCTTCAGTATTGTTTGTCTTATATCATTTAAGACCAATTCAGAAATAATCTTTTTATGTAAGGTAGGTTTGAATATGGACCGATGCAAAACATATTTAATTGGATTCGTCCTTGGCCCAATATAAACTAATATATCTATGTTTATCATATATAAAAAATACCAAATATCTTTATGTTTACGACCTATTAATTAATGTTCATATATGCAAATATAGAAAAGGTGGAGACCAAATTAAAATATAATCCGAATTTCATTAAATTACGAGGGGTGATTAAGGTTCCCATACAACAAATTTTAACCAGATATCTACAGTTTTGTGTAATAAACCCAATTTAGAAATACACTTTTTGTAGGAGTTATGAACCATTGGTAACCATTAGGTCAATAGTAGCTTATGAAATTTCAGCTTATGAAATCGACTTAGAAAGTGATTCTGACTCAATTCGGTAGCTACAAACATCAGCACAAATTTGAAATCTCTTATGCCCTTCACAATTATTATACTTCACGTAGAGAAAAGCCAAGTATAATTTGAATTAAATTCATGGAAGCGGTCAAAGTACCAATAATGTCCCTAACCCTTTTTTTCGAACAGGTCGGAAAATATAGAACGAAATCGCTCAAAAAGTTTATTTAAGTAAATGCTAGGAAGGCCAGTATATATGAGTACTAGGTCCATATATATTTGGATTTTCTTTTTTCGGAGGCCTAATTTATGGTGTCATATAACATTTACAAACCCAAATTTCAACCAGATATTTAAGATTTTGCTTGTCTAATTTAAACAAATTTCAGAAAGGATCTTTTAATGGGAGGTTCCAATAAAAAATTATTTACCAAATTTTATCTAAATATTTTTATATGTGCATAACAAGGTTTACCTGGATACACGGATGGATGAGCGGACAGACGCATTTACAATAGTTTGTAAATAAAAATAACAGAATATACCATTTAGAGGAAATAATATTTCGTAAAAAAATCGGTCTACTTACTTTTCATTTAAACTAAATGGTTTTTGTTATTTATGTTTAAATGTTGTTTAAACAACTGACACATCAGTCAAAAAAAATAAATCAGTTAAAAATAAATATACAAATTTTACCTACCAATTCCGTTAATATAACTGATTATTTATTTAAAATTGTTTTCATTTTTTTGTATATAGACTCACACACTCTATAAATATATGATTTATAAATGTTGTGTGTTTATGAAGTTTTTGTAATTTGAATCGAAATAATTTTGTATATAAAAAATCAATTTAATTAAAAAAAATATTGCAATTTTTGAATATTTTTTTTCGAAACAGATAGCAAACAGAATTTAAATTTGTAATAATTGTAACGGAAACAAATAAAGCACATATTTTCGTTTCGGGGGTAAATTTTTATTAAATTTCAAGCAAATGAAAAAAATAAATGAAACTGAGAAAAATCGGTAGAAGACACTTTGAACAAATGTATAAAAAGTTAAGACAAATATTTCTTTAAAAAATAAATTTATGTTCCTTTATTTTTAACTAAACTAAAAACTTTTTTTATTAAACTATGAGCAGTCCCTATGTTTAGTGTGCTCACGCAAGGAAAAAACATATTTGGGGTAATCGTATTCGAAGTGCATCAAATATTTGTGGGATTACGACTGTGCCAACAATAGTCGTACTATAATATATTTATTATACTATGATAATAAAATAACCATAATTTTACTATAAAAATGATGTTACGGACTTATTCAACAAAAGTTCTTTGATTCTAAGGATTTTTTTAAAGAAAAATATTTATGTAATATTCCTTATCGAGCTAAAGATCCTTTATTTATAAAAAATTTAATTAAAAATATTTATTTATCCCAATATTTCGTCACCACATTGGGTGACTTCATATATAAGTTTTCATTTTATAATTTTAATTTATTAATTTAAAAAAAAAAAGACAATTTCCCCTGAAGAAGTCACCTAATGTGGTGACGAAATATTGGGATAAATAAATATTTATAATTAAATTTTTTATAAATAAAGGATCTTTAGCTCGATAAGGAATATTACATGAATAGAGAAGATCGAAGAAAACTAAAATAATTATGAAAAATATTTAAAATAAAAATTTTAAATTCTAAAGACTTTTTAATAAAGAAAATATAGATTATATGGACTTTTTCTAATAGAAAAATTCTTAAATTCTAAGGAAATTTTTAAGAATTTTTTTTTGTAGATAGACCCTAAGAACTCTTTCTACTAGAAAAAGTTCTTAGAATCGAAGTATTTTTCATGATGAAAAGTCCTCAGAATTTAAGAATTTTTTATCTAAGTTTTTTTTTAATATATGAATTTTTATCTAAGAAACAGTTTGCAGAATCTGAGAATCTAAAAATATTTCTATCAGAAAAATTTCCAAAGATCTTTTCACTCACCAAAAAAAGTCTGTAATGGCAACTGAAAATTTTGCTGTTATTACGGAAAATTTTGCTAATTTGAGCACAGCGGTATTTTTTGCTGATCTTAGCAACACACGTCTGCTGGCATGAAGTACAATAAAATTAGTAGAAAAATTAGTAGCCGCTACTAAATTTTAGTAAACTTTTAGTGAAGCGGAATTTAAAACCGGTTTGCTAAAATCAGCAAAAAAAAAAATTACTAAATATTGTGAATATAAGTACAAAATTTCAAATTAATTTTTTTATTGAGCATCAAATTTTTTTTATTTTATTTATTTTTTTCAAAAAATATTTTATACAAAATTAAAACAAATTCAAAGGCTTAAAAATCTTAAATGTTGTTAAAACATAAACGAATTAATCATTTTGTTTTTATTTGTTAATTTCTATTTTGAAAAATAATTTGGTCAATAATTCTTTTACTTTTAAGGTCAAATTTTAATTGTTTTTAAGGCTGATTTTTAGAACTAAAAAAACTTTTTAGTGCTATTTTAAGTGGATGTCCTATTTTCAGACATGAGTCGGTATATTCACTTCTGAAACCTGTTTTAATCTATGTAACATTTTAAGGTAATTTAAGTTTGTTTGTATAAGTTTTAATTATTAGAAATAACATTTCCTTCAATATTTACTTTTCTAAAATTAGTAACTTTTTTTTTGCTAATTTTAGCAAATCGGTTTTCAAAAATTTGTAAAATGATTTCTGAAATTAGCAAAAAAAAATTGTAAATACTTTGTAAAAACTCTGTAATTTGTAAAATGTAAATAGCAAAAAGGTTTGCTAAATTATATTTTTTTACTAAAAATCAGTACAAAAATAATAAAGTGGAATTGAAAACCGTTTACAAATTTTTCTACTTACTTTTTTTTCTGAGTGTTGGGTTCTACATACTTTTTATTATAAAAAACTGGTACTTCTTCCACAAGAAAGTCGTTATTTTTTCAGATATGAACTAAATATATTTTAAACAAAATATTTTTGCTTTTATTGAAAAGAATTAAAAATTTAAAATCTTTATACAGAATCTTTGTTACAATATTTTTTTTTGAACAATGTATTGCTTACTGTAAATAATTATGTTGTATGTATAAGAAATTTTCAAAAATAAAACCCTCTAGGTAAAAATTATCATAAATTAAATTTTTACTTGGGTGACTAAACTGATACAATTTTTTTTAGGACTGTAAATGTCAAAGTCATGATTTATTTTATTTATTCATTAATTGTTGTCAGGTTTTTCATAATTATCATATTTTTTTATAGTCTGAAGTTTTATTACCACAGTGTGATTACAAACAATCATGTTATAAAATAGAAAGTGGCAATTTTGAAATAATAAAATATTTACTTTAATAATTATGGTACACTAGATGTAGGGATTCTGTCCCTACATGCTCTTAATATTTAATTTAAAAATCAAAATACTTAGAATTAAATTTATTTATTTTTTTTTTGCTTTAAAATATTGTTTAACAAAAAAATAAAATTCGATGAGATTTTCTATAAAAAACATCAATATTATTAAAATTTAATTTATTCTAAATGGAATCCTTCGGGATATCATAACCTAAAACAAATATTCAAATACGGATTTATAAAATATATTCTACAAAAATTTTGCGATTTACTAATTTTTAATTATGTACGTACTAGACACGTGCTCGAGATGTGCTACACAAACTTCTGATTGCCAATTTCTTTGTAAGTTATAATCAAAAATACGCATCTGTGAAGATTCCGAAAGACGTTTATTTCCAATATAACTTAAATTCAAATAATTTTCAATACTACCCCCAGCAAAAAAAAATTGTAGTCATTCTGTGACTATAACTTCTTTCATTGCTTCCTTAACTTCAGTTGACATTCTTTTATGATTTTTTGGTGTTATTCCAAGGCACTTCGGAAAGCATTCATGTGTTCATATTTCAAAAGCAGTGATCTGGATATAAACCCGATGCATATCTTAAAATATCACTCTTCATTACTTCTAAAGCATAAGTTATAGTATATCGTATATTTTGTTTGGATCTAAAGCATTTATTCAAATTGAGAAAATAGTTCTGATGAACTTTTTTAATTTTTTTATCAAATCATTTTTTATATTTTAGTTTAAAATTTTATGAGGGTTAGAATTTATTTAGTTTTGCAATTTTTATAAAAGTTTTGAAAAATCAACAGATTTTTTTGACCTTTTGTTAAACTAGCTGGCCTGTCATTTGCATTATTTCAGCCATAAATATTTTTGACGACGCAATCTGTGCATTTTTGCATTATGTTTATTATTTAACACTACACCATTTCCAGTTTTAATTCAGAATTTATCAAAATAATTTTAAAATTGTGTAAAAACTATTTAAAATTGTTCAAAATATTTTAAAATTGTCTATAAATGTTTCAAAATTGTACAACCAGTTTTTGAATTATCCAAAAATATTTTAAAATTTGTCTTAAATTCATTTAAATTTTTGAAAAATGTTTCAAAAATGCTCTTTTACTAATGCAGAATTATTTATTTGTTTTAATAAAAAGAATTTGTATATCAATGCATAAATATCGCTTCTTTAAACTTATCTTTCTGCATTCTTATGAATTGAATTTTCATCAAAGCTTAAATACTACAAAGTGTATGAACATTTTCCACTCATGCATCAGAATACCTAATCATTGTATTATCATTGCTTCCTTAGAGTAAAGTATGAGTAATGCTAGTAGCTACATTTGAATACTTCCATCCTATGACACGCTAATGTTAAATTCATCGATGAAACCATTATAAAAGAAGTGATGCCTTTGCCATAGTAGTGATGCTTTTATTGCTTCTTTGGCAGCTTCATTTTTGCTGGGACCGCAACATCAACACAACACCAACACCAACACCAACCGTACCCTGTACGGTAAGCTTCATCATTAAATCAATTCTTCAAATTGATGTGAGCTGTGCTCACTTCCAAAAGTGTACATTCAGATTCTTGAGTCGTTATATTCATCTAATAATCAATATCATATCTAATTCAAGTAACCTATGCGATAATTTCAAAATTGTGCATTCTGATACTGGAAACAATGTATTCAACGTTTGGTCTCAGTAAGTCAATCAACTTGTAAACAATACAAAACGCCAATTTAATAATTCTTTTTTTTAAAGTTATCTACAATAAGTTTCACATGGATGTTAAACATTCATTTACTTTATCAACATTTAAGCAAATAATGAACTCAATATTTAAAATATAACTTGAATATTTTCCTGCTAGTACCTACAATAACTTTTCCCTGTCAGTTATTTCGTTTTTTTTTTAAGAAAGGCGAGTAATGCAGGGATTCTGTCTCTACATACTCTTCATATTAAATTTAAAAATTAATGAAGAAGAATTAAATTTCTTTTTTTGGTTTTCAAAACATTGTTTGACAAAAAAAAAAAAAACAAAATTCATTGAGATTTTCTTTATTCTTAAAAAATATCAAAATTATTAAAATTTAATGTATTCTAAATGGGATCCTTCGGGATCCTATAGTAGATATTATATTTATAGTTAGAATTTATTTATAAACCAATAATTTAATGGTGACAAAAATACCCGAATGCAGCAATTATAATATAGTACCACTGATCATGTTGCAACCATGGTTTTTCTCTGCGTGTTATGTTTAAGTCTGCTAACAAAAATAAAATCCAACATAAAACCGTCGTGAAAGTGAAATAAAAGTTATTCCATGTGGACTGCTTTACTGTCTATTTATGATGACCTAGTCCATTAAAGGGTTAACTAAATGTATAGTAATATTTACATTGACTGAGACTATTGTTGCTGCTACCATATATTGTTGAGTGTTTATTGGCCATAAAGTGAGATCATCTAACCAACAAAAACCCATCATACCCAACTTTTTACTAACCAACTCAACAACTCGCTAACAATAACGCCACCACCATTCACTTGTTTTGTATAACACACAAAATTTGTGTTTGTGTTTTATTTTTATTTGGTTGAATATTCTCCGAAGAGTGTTAGTTTTTATACAATCCATTAGAGTTGTACATGGGAGTCAATTGGATTTTTGTTTAACTTGAGTATTGCCAACTATTTGCCAATCTCCAGTGCTCTTTCTCAACATTTTAATTGCATTTTTCTATATGTTTGTTCTCTTTATGAATTTAAAAATTTCAAACATTTTGGGTGCAGCATTTTAAAAACAAACAAATGCTGCCATATTGATTTATTTTAGGTTAAAAAACCAGAAGATTAAGAAAAGAAATATTTTATATTTTTAAATAAATGTCCAGTTTGTTTCTTAAGTTTTTTGTTTTTCACAAAACAATAAATTTTCTATTTAACCTGTTAACTGCTTATTTTTATAAAATAGCAATATTTTTGATATAGAATTCTTAGAAATGTATTTCTTAACATATAATACACTCAAAATTTTATGTAAGTAAAATAATTGAATATTACGGTCAACATAATCTTACACTCACTAAAAAAAGTCTGTAATGGCAACTGAAAATTTTGCTGTTACGGGAAATTCTGCTAACTTTTTGACGTGTAGTACAATGAAATTAGTAGAAAAATTAGTAGCCGCTACAAAATTTTAGTAGACTTTTAGTAAAGTGGAATTTAAAATCTGTTTGCTAGAATTAGCAAAAAAAAAAAACTACTAAATACTATTAATATTAATACAAAGTTTTTTGGTTTTTTTTTTTATAGAGCATCAAAAATTTTAATCATATTTTTTAAAAGATGTTTTATACAAAATGAAAAAAAAAATCAAAGGCTTAAAAATCTTAAAAATTCTTAAAACATAAACGAATTAATCATTTTGTTTTAATTTGGTAATTTCTGTTTTGAAAAATATTTCAGTCAATATTTTTTTTACTTTTAAGGTGAAATTTAAATTGCTGTTAGGGCTGATTTTTAGAAATAAAAAAACTTTTTGGTGCTATTTTAAGTGGATGTCCTATTTTTAGACATGAGTCGGTATCTTCACTTCCGATCTCTTTTTTATCCTATGTAACATTTTAGGGCAATTTAAGTTTGTATGTATAAGTTTAAATTATTAGAAATAACATTTCCATCAATATCGAATTTTTTAAAATTAGTATTTTTTTTTTGCTAATTTTAGCAAATCGGTTTTCAAAAATTTGTAAAATGATTTCTGAAATTAGCAACGAAAATTTGGAGATATTCTGTAAAAACTCTGTAATTTGTAAAATGTAAATAGAAAAAAGATTTGCTAAATAATAATTTTTTTACTAAAAATCAGTACAAAAATATTAAAGTGGGATTGAAAACCGTTTTAAAAATTTTCTACTAACTTTTTTTCCTGAGTGTAGATTTTTTTTAACAGCATACTAAATATCTCTTATCATATTAACAAAGTTAATCCAGTTACGAATGAATTTTTGGTTTGCAATAAAAACTTTTATTTTATCTTACGATTAGTGCGCTCATAAGAAATTTAGAATAAAAGTCTTGTAAGCTTATTCTGATGCAGTTAAATTAATTTTTATGTTTTTAAATTAGTATTTGATCTTATATTTTATTGTAATATTTACGAGCATGTAATCTGAAGAAATTATAGGCTGCTTAACCCCTGTTACATGTACTCTTGCTGGCTCTGGCTAAAACTAGAAGAATCTTAACACTAGTTGAGAATCTTAGAATTTCCGTATTGTACCTGTGTTTTGTTGTTGTCTTTAAATGTGGCAAATTGTTCATTTTAAAAAATGTTTTTTAAATATTTTAATAAACTTTTAACAATTTCACTAGGAATTAATTAAATTATTAAAATAATTCTTATGAGGTTCTTGAGAGAACATTACGCTGTTTTAAAGGAAGGTTTTCCAATGGATTCTCTCCGATCTTGATGAAATTCGGCTATACTCACCAAAAAAAGTCTGTAATGGCAACTAAAATTTTTGCTGTTATTACGGGAAATTTTGCTAATTTGAGCTCAGCGGTATTTGTTCTAATATTAGCAACACATATCTGCTGACGTGTAGTACAATGAAAGTAGTAGAAAAGTTAGTAGAAGCAAGTAAGTTTTAGTAAACTTTTTGTAAAGTGAAATTTAAAATCGGTTTGCTAAAATCAGCAAAAAAAATTTACTAAATACACACAAAAAACAAGTTCATACTATTTATGAATATTTTATGAAAATTTGCCAATGTGCTAATTTAGAAACTTTTTCATAAAATCAGGTTGTTTTTATAAATAGCTTATTAAAAAAAAAAAAAATTGGGAAAGTTTTTGTACTCGTTTATTATGAAATGGTTCTTAAAATTTCTGTAGATATACTTATTATTTATGAAAAAGTACTTAAAAAATTTGCCAATGTACAAAATCTTATTATTAAGGAACGAGTGCATAAATACATATAATACTGGGAATTTATTTAGGAAATTATTCATATTATAAATAAATTTTATGTACCTATAAGCTAGGAAACTCTCCATAACATAAATGCTCTGTGTATTGTTTTTCTAGAGTTTTATTATTATTTTTTTAAATAATTTGAATTTAAAGTTAAAAAAATAATAATATAACATGAAGTATTTCATAATATTTTTAGTTCTGAATCCGTTCTTAAAACATATGATTATGTTTCTATTGTGTAATGTAGGGAATTGTAGACACATTTTTAAGTTAAGAAATTTTCATAATATTTCAGAATTAAGACATATTAAATATGATTTTTTTCATTATAAACAAAGTTCATAATAATTATGATCGAATTTATAAAAAAACACTGGGAAACTTCCCAGTTAGGAACCATTCATAAATAGTAAATAAGCTTCATATATAATATGAACCTTTATAATTAATTATGAATTTTATTTTTTTGTGTGTATTGTGAATATTAGTAAATTGCTGTAAACTCAATGAATTGTAAAATATAACAAAATTTTAATTTATCAAAAAAATTATTAAAATGTACAAATTAACTCAATTATTTTTAGAATTTTTCTTACGAATTCGAATATTCAAAATTTATAATTTTTTTATTGAGCAACATTTTTTTTATTTTTTTTTTTTCAAAAAATATTTAAGACAAAATTAGAAAGAATTTTAAAGGCTTTAACATATCATTTTGTTTTAATTTGCTAATTTTTGTTAAGAAAAATAATTTAAGAATGTTAAGGTTAAATTTTAATTATTTTAAATGCTGATTTAAAGAACTAGTTCTATTATAAGTGGATATCCTATTTTTGGATATGAGTCGATTGTGAAAAATATCTTCACTTTCCATCCCTTTTTTTAACCAATGTAACATTTTAAGTTTGTGTGTATAAGTTTTAATAAATAGAAATAAAATTTTCTTCAATATCCACGTTTTTAAAATTAGTAAGTTTTTTTTTCAAATACACTTAGGTCTGTTTTTATGCGGTTTATTTTTATGCGGATTTGAAGTTATGCGGTTTTAAAATCGATTTTTTTTTTATTGTTTTCATTGAGTTTTCATAAGTATTTTGTCGTTTTAAACGTTTAACAACGTTGGCATCACTACTGCATACGCAACGTGTGTGTATGTATGTGTGTAAGCAACGAAATCATACAGAATTTTGGGATTCCCCGTTTAAAATTACATAATTAAATGTGTGTATTTTGGGCATTCAACCTGAGTGTTAATGAGTCATTGATAGTGTTACAAGATAAGTGAAGGTTTCGGTTTTAATTTGTATCGTACACATTTTAAAGTTATTTTTTAAAATATTATTTTTAAAGGGTAAGTGATACGACATATGTCTGCTTAAACGACTAAAATGTAATTTTTTATATTTTTATTGTTTTTGTTCCAGGAAATGGATACAACTAAAAAGAAAAGACAATCTATTTCATTAGAAACTAAAATGGAAATTCTCAACCGTATTGAAAAAGGTGAAAGATATGCTTCTATTGGAAGACATTTTAAAATTGGAGAGTCTTCAGTAAGAGCAGTTAAAAAAAATGAAGCCCAAATAAAAAAATCTGTTAGTTCTGGAACGCAACTTTGTTCAAAGTTATCATCTTATTCTCGAGATTCCGTTTTAGAGAAAATGGAGCGGTCTCTTATAATATGGATTGAGGATCTGACCAAGAAAAAAATACCTATTAGTGGTTACTTAATTGCAGAAAAAGCTCTTATTTTGTACGAAAAAATTAAAGAATCGGAGCCTTCCACATCTAAAGAATTTTCGGCTAGCAAAGGATGGCTTACTGGATTTTTAAAGAGGAATGCACTTCATAACATTCAAATTAGAGGTGAAACTGCATCAGCTGATGAAGACAGTGCTAGAAACTATCCCGAAAAATTAAAAAAGATTATCGAAGATGGTGGTTATTGCGCTCATCAGGTTTTCAATGCCGATGAAACTGGTTTGTTCTGGAAAAAAATGCCCAATCGTACATACATAGCAAAATCTGAAAAAAGGGCTAGTGGATTTAAGGCCAGCAAGGATCGAATAACTTTTTTACTATGCAGTAATGCTTCAGGTGATCGAATGTTAAAACCACTGGTAGTTAACAAATTTCTAAGACCACGAGCTTTAAAAGGCAAGGATTTAAAGCGTTTACCCGTACATTGGATGGCTAATACCAAAGCCTGGGTAACAACCGCAATTTTCACCGAATGGTTTAATAATTGCTTTGTTCCCGAAGTAGAGCTTTATATGAAGCAAAAAAATTTATAATTCAAAGTTTTGCTTATTGTGGATAATGCTCCTGGTCATCCACACATCGAACATCCCCATGTGAATGAAGTATTTTTTCCACCCAATACCACAAGTATTCTCCAACCATTAGACCAAGGAATAATTTCTACATTTAAAAAATATTATATTAAACGCACGTATAAATTTATAGTCAATAAAATTGAAAACGAATCATTACCGCTAAATGAGGTATGGAAAAAATTTACAATTTTTGACTGCATAATTCATTCTTCATCAGCTGTCTCAGACATAAGACCACACACTTTAAACGCTTGCTGGAAAGCTACTTGGCCCGAGTGTGTTGAAAATACACTTAATACAGAAACTGAAACATTATCTGAAGATATCATAGCACTGGCGCACCAAATCGAAGAGGAGGGATTCGATGAATTAATCTTAATGATTTGGAAGAATTGCTCGAGGATATTCCTTTAAGTGATGATGAAATTTTAAATAGCATCACTACAGAATATCATGAAAATCCAGAAAGTGATTGTGACGAAGACATTATAGCACCACTCAATGTTCAAACGGTTGGAAAAATTCTTCAAACAGCTAATGAGTTACAAAATCAAATCCTTCTGAAAGAGCCAGATACTGAAAAAGCCTTAAAACTCAATAGAGAAATTTGTAACCTTATGTCAGGATATCGCGAACAACAAAATCAGTTAAAAAAAAATACAACCCAAAAATTATTGACAAATTATTTTGAGAAAACAGATGAAAATATTCCAAATGAAGATTGTATGCATGGTCCGACTGTATCAACTGAAGATGTTTGTCCACAAATTCCAAAGCGTATCAGACCCTTATCAAGTAGTGATTCCGATAATATGTAATGTCTTATTTACTTTTATGTATCAACTTTTAATTTTATATTTTATAAATGAATTGTTTTTGGGTTTTAGTTCCTACTTTTTTATTTTTTATCTTTTATGTAACTGGTTTAACCAGGTTTATTTAGTAAACTTTTATGTGATTTCTATAATAAATAAATGAATTGATTTTGGTTTTTTATTTTGTGACTTTTTTTATGCGATTTTGGTCTGATTTTTTTTTTAAATTTGAAGTTATGCGGTTTTTCAACTTTTTGGAACGAAAAATCCATTTTGTATGAAAATTAGGTTTTTTTTATGCGGATTTCATTTATGCGGTTTATTTTGGAACGCATCTACCGCATAAAAAAAGACCTGAGTGTATTTCTAAAATGATTTCTGAAGTTAGCAACAACAATTTGTAAATATTCTGTAAATAATAATTATTTTTACTAAAATCAGTACAAAAATAGTAAAGTAGGATTGAAACCCGTTAACAAAATTTTCGACAGCTTATTTTTCTGAGTGTTTGATACTACTTAATCTCGCATTTACGTTCTAAGTCATTAAATACGCAAGGTTAAATTCTACTATTTTATATTTTGAGTCAATAAAATACTTTCAAAAGAGGCTGAAGTGAATGTGCAGTTTTGCTTAATATGATATCTTGTAATAACAGTCTAAACCGACCTTTAGTAACAAAATATTTAAAGCATACCTTAAGGCATTTATTTTTACGATACAGTTAAAACCTACTTTTAAGAATATTTTATCTATTTTTAATTATCTTTGATGAGCTAAGCTAAGTCTATATATTTTTAAAATAGTTTTGCATTGCACAGTGGATTGAACGATAGACAAAATGGCGAATAATTGAAATATACATTAATTAACTTTTAAATATATAATTTATTTTAATAAATTAGCAATAGATAATTTTTTAAAATATGAGAACCTTTGGTTTATCTGTTTTTCGGGAAAAACAATAAATTAATATATGAAATTGATAATTACGTCATAATTAATGTGTTTAAAAAAAATTAATATATAATAGTCCCGATTCTTTAATAAACAAATAAACTAAATGTTTATTCTAATTAAAATTATTTTCGTTTATTTTATTTTTTAATTTGCAAAATGTAGACACAAATAAAACAAACATATCTTTTGTGAATGCATTTATGTGTAAGTCAAGTTCATCAAAATCTTGAAACTTGAATTGAAATAAATTTGAGTCATACCGCTATCGATATGATAATTCTTAATACATCCTTGCCGAAATAATCAAATGATATTACCGAAGTAACTGAAATAACGTTACTCTTAACATAGAGCTAGAGAAAAGATTGGTTGTAATTCGATCAAAACCATCAACAATTTATTTGAAAGTATTTTATTTTATTTGGAATAACATATAATCCATTTTTATACCAAAAATATGGCATTGGGAATTAAAAAGAGGGAAAAGGAGCCAAAAAATAATAATATTATCCAATTATTGATATTTTCAATCAACTTTACGAATAAAATTCGTTTAGAAATTGCGTACAGTAGAAGCAACAATTTATTTATTGAATGTACTACATTATTAGTACAATCTATCAAATTTATAAAAAAAAAGTTTTCGATATTCAAAAGTGGTAACTACAAATACGGTTATGCTGATCAAATATATCATTGAATTAGGATTTCAGTTGAACCAACCGCAGTGTGGATTGTATTGATTATAGAAACCACTAAAGATTGGTTCCAGTTCTTGAATATTTTATAGGGTGGTTCAAAAACAGGTATATTTTTAAGTCATATGTTACTTAGTAATTCAGACTGCTTTACGCTTTTACAATGTTGAGAAATATTGCTAACTTATTTCTAAAGTGAGTGATGTGTTGCCACAACTGTGCGTGTGGTAAACAGATGTTCTGGCCGAAAGGAAGCATCCTCCGCGCGTACTGTACGCAAATTTATGCAAAAAGTTCGTGAGACTGGCTTGTTAGTGGTCCCCGTCGTCATTCGGTGAGTGCCGATGAGAATGTGGCTGAAAGTGTGCAACTCAATACGAGAGCTTGTACTCACCATCGGTATCAACAACTCAGCATTTCATGCATCAGAATGATGAGATTTTGCATAAAGATCTCGGATTCTTCGTTTACAATGGACCAATTGACTCAGGAATTGAATTTAAAAGATATTTAATTTTTTATAATATATATTTTTTACTTTTATATTTTTTCTTTGTATTTTATGTTTTATTTTTTATTAAAAGAGATATTTATAAACTTGTTTTCTTTTTCATTTTGGTTTGTAAAAAATAAGATAATAATCCAAAGAGCGTTAAACCCCATAACCACTGATCTCTAAAATACGTATTTTGATTTTTTTTTTCAAAATCCATAAAAATTTTAAATCGAAAACTTAAAAATGGCGAAAATATGTATTTTGGGTGTATTTTTAAGTAAGTAGAAAAAAATCAAAAAATCTGCAATTTTTATACCATCCACCATATGTGGTGAGATATACCATAAATCAGTTTGTCATAGGTCCAAGACCCCATAAAGTATATATATTCTTGATCATTCTGCAATTCCAAGTCGATCTAGAGATGTCCGCTCGTCTGTCTTTTGAAATAGTAATCTGGGTTTGAAAATGCAAGCGCTGTTGTTCATTTTGACTTATATTAATGAATATCCTTTCGAACAGTTTGATATTGAAAATAAGCAAAATTAGTTTAGCAGTTAAAAAGTTTCGGGGAAAATATGAAGGTATAATAATATTTTTATAATAATCGAAAAGGTGTGAAATCTTACTTTGTTCACCTTTTTTTGGAGAGACCTTTCATAAGAGAGCAAAAAAAATAAGAAACTACATAGTTTAGATGTTTTTAAGATTTTATTTAATAATTTATTTTATAAGGCAGCTAAATTTTTTTCTGTGTAACAAGAGATAATAATTTCATATAAAGACATAAGTTCATCATTTAACAACGGTGCTTTAATTAAAATATTGTTTTAACAATATTTCGAATAAATCGGTGTGTAACATAAATTTGTATTGCATTAAATTTTAATATTAAATTCTCTATTAGGAAGACACTTGAGGTGCTTTAATCAACTACTTGTTTTAATTGTTTTTTTTATTATTTATATTAATAATATTAACTAGAAATTATATAAATAGAAAGCTCTGCTTTTATTGCTCAATTTTTTATATAAATATTATCATATTATTTAAACATTTTGTGTTTAAATTTGTCAAATTTTTTTATGAACTGTGAGGTTGCGAGTCTAGTTTGTAAACGGAAAATGGTTGGATTTTTTTTTTATTTTTATATAACTTAATATTATATAACTTAATAATATTTTAATATAGCTTAATAAACTTATATCTATCATAAATACTTTTTTTGTTGAGAATGTTTTTAGTTTTTTTTTTCTTTTTTAATTTTTGCCATCATAAAAAGATGAAAGAGGTTAATTAACAAATTTTGTATGAAATATTTGTTAAACATCTTTTAAATTTGGTAAAGATGTTCGTTAAAAGTTAATAATAATTTATAATTATAAATTATAGTATTAAACGTTGCCAAAAAATCCGATTAGTTATTATGCGTTGTTATCGTCTGTGGTGGCATATCGTGCATAGAACGAGGTAGTATGTAGGTTTTTGAGGATTTCTTTTGAAATAAATCAGAAACGTAGTTGGCCTGAAACATAAAATAAATATAATTGAAATATGTTATTATTTAAAAATAATAAAAAAATAATAATAAAATACATTGGCATGCAGACTCATGCAAAAGCTCATGCAAAGTTCGTATAATGTGTAAACATTTATTTTTGTATACTCATAGAAAATTTTTATAGGTTTTAGTCCAATGTAATGTTTGATAGTATTTATGAAACATTTCATAAAATGCCAAAAATCTTTCATAATATTTATGAAATTTTTGATTATATTAATCATACTAATTTCATTACCATTGAAATTTAATTACCATTAGTTGGCACTAATGCAAATGAAAAAAATGTCATTACCATTTAATGCCATTTAATGGTAATGAAATAGCATAAATGCATAAAAAAACTAATTATAATTGATTGAAAAATCATTTTTTTACAAAAAATTTGTACGATTTAAAAATTATCAAAGTAACTTTTTACAGAAAATAATAATAAAAAAAAGTTATACAAATATTAACACCCATAAATAAATATTAACATAAATATTATCACATAAAATGACGGTTAATAATGGCAATGCTTTCTTTTAATTGGTACATTAGTACCAAAACATTGTCATTGACCAATGAAATCAAATCCTCATATCATTATCATTAATTGAAACAATGGTAATGCAATTTATTTCATTACAATAAATATCAATGTAATGGTAATGAAATCATCAATTAATTAGTTCAATTAATGCATTAATCCCATGTATGATATTAATGAAGGTAAGATTTAATGAGTGAGAGTTTCATATATTTCATAAATATTTTTATGTCGGCCATATAAACAGTTTAGGGTTCTTAATCATACTTGGGGAAAAACAATTGAAGCATTGATTTTTCAAATAAACGGTATTTATGAAATGTTGAATTAACAAACATGTAATAGTTACATTGGACGAAAATTGAAGAAGCTTTTCTCTGGGTTAGCCTAACAAAGAATACACGCCATACGAGACTAGATGAATAGCCACCCCCAGTATGTTTTATATACATTTAAATTGTAGCAAGCATATTTTTATGTTACTCCCCTGATGTATGCTATAAAATTTAAAAATATAAAAAATTATAAAAATGCATTCCACATATGCATTTCAATTAGAATTTGAGTTGCCAGAAAACTTTTAGCTGATGCTCCCATTTTCCAAGTAAAATACCCAAAAAATTTTTTGAATCCCAAAATTCTTATCAATTTTATTTTCCCCCTGAGGTATGTAGGTAGGACTTAGCTTGAGTGAGCCATAAGTAAAGTGACGCATCTGCATATGGTTGTCCGTCACGTTACGATACGTCTAATTCTGGTAGAGTATTCAAAAAACCGACCTTTTGATAAAACCGGTTTCGGTTTTCTTCGAAAAATAGAATTTTTAAAAAACCGGTTCCGGTTTCGGTTTTTGCAGAAAAAACCGGTCAACCGGTTTTTTCGGTTTTTTTTTAATTTGAATGAAAAGCTTATATAATTCGTAAATTATGTAAAAAAAAACAGAAATTTAATATATAAAGTAATAAAAATAAAAAAATACATTCTTTGAAAAAAAAAATAATTTTTTTATTGTATTTCATTTCATTTCATTTCATTTTATTGTATTTCATTTTTTAATATAATAACTTAAAAATTAATATTATAAAACTACATTCATATCAAATGAATAGAGATCATTAAGTTTGTAAATTGGGTAAAATTAGGTACGTTAGTAATTTGAACGTTTAAAACGTTTGGCATTAAATAAGTTTTTTTTAATTTACATTTTAAATATGTAAAAAGAAAATCTATTTTTCTGTTCTGAAATAATATTTTAGAAATGTTTCGTTTTAAGACGATTTTTTTGTTTGCTTTTGATAAAACTAGAAGTGGAAAATACTCTTTTACTAATAATAGATGTTGGACAAATAGTCAAGAAACAATTATATAAATTTTCCAACTTTTCAGTTCTTTTGTCAGATTTATCAAGATATATGAAATCATCATATAATGATTTTGTACAGTCTCTTTTTAGGATTTTGAATACTGTTTGTTGTGTTATTTAAATCTGAAATTAAACTATTTGAATTCGGAATATCCAAAGTTAAGTCTTCATCGGAATCTATCAGACTTACATCTAAATCTTCATAACCAAACAAACGATTATAAGTCTTCGGAAAAAATAAAAGAGACCAAGTAATCCAGTTGGTGATGTAATTAAAAAACCGGTTAACCGAACAAAAAAGACCGATTTTCGGTTTTCTTCGAATTTACAAAATATTTGAAACCGATCGGTTTTTAAAAATAAAGAAACCGGTTGATCGGTTTTCGGTTTCGGTTTTTGAATACTCTAAATTCTAGCTTAAGTGTTTTCAAACCGGTTAAATAATTTCAAATTTACTAAATATTATTAATATGAGTACAATTAAATTAGTATATAAAAAAAGCGCTACTAAATATTAGTAAATTGCTGAAAATTTAATGAATTGTAAAATATAGCAAAATTTTAACTCATAAAAAAAATTTGTTATAATGTACAAATTAACTCAATTATTTTTAGATGTACTTGTTACACTTAAAAAATATTTTAGACAAAATAAAAAAAAAAGAAAAAGTCAAAGTCAAAGGCTTGAAAAATAGTAAAATCATAGGCGAATTTATCATTTTGTTTTAATTTGCTAATTTTAGTTTTGAAAAATATTTTTAGTATTTTTTTTTTTGGATTTTAAGGTCAAATTTAAATCGTTTTAAGAGCTGATTTTTAGAACTAAATAAGTGCTATTTTGGGACATGAGTCGGTTGTGAAAAGTATCTTTACTTCCGATCCATTTTTTCAATCTATGTAACATTTTAAGGCAATTTAAGTTTGAATGTATAAATTTTAATTATTAAAAATAACATTTCCTTCAATATTCACTTTTTTAAAATTAGTAATTTTTTTTTGCTAATTTTAGCAAATCGATTTTCAAAAATTTGTTAAATGATTTCTAAAGTTAGAACCAAAAATTTGTAAATATTCTGTAAAAATTCTGTAATTTGTAAAATGTAAATAGCAAAAAAAAAATTACTAAAAAATATTTTTTTTTACTAAAAATCAGTACAAAAATAGTAGAGTAGTTTACATGCATAAGTTAAAAGTTTTATCTTTTCTTATTTAGATTTTTTATGTTTTTCCAACCTTTTTACATATTTTTTTTAGCAACTATTCGTTATAGCATGTAGAAATTTTCAAAAGCATTCGTTATTTAAGGTAGTGAATGCAATTAATTTGATCGTTAGTTAAAGCGTGTTTTCGTAATGGCCGGTATTTGTTTTACCGGGCTATGACTGTACATATTTTAGAAATATTATGTTCACTACTCCAAGAACTTTTGGATGGTTGTGCAAATTAAATGGATCGATCTCAATTTTTTTTAATACAGTCTCAGATGTTTTTCTAATGTAAATCTCAAAAAATCTACAATATACGGTGATTTTTTTTATTATTTGGTTTTTCAGTGTAAAAAAAGATTCGTGGCATGTGGCAACGCCAATAATGCTCAGTAAGGTTTGCAATTATCTTCCCCGACGAACCTCTTTTGTGGCTTAATGGGTACGTCAACAAACAGAATTGCCAAATTTGGTGTGAAGAGCAGCCAGAGGCAGTTCAAGAGCTGCCAATGCACCTTGAAAGATGCACTGTTTGGTGCGTTTTGTTGGACGGCGTTGTCTTTGGACCATACTTCTTAAAGAACGATGAAAATCGCAACGTTACAGTCAATATATCAGAGTACCGTGCGATGATTACCGACATTTTTTTGCCCAAAATGGAAGAATTGGATTTGGTTGACATGTGGTTTCAACAACACGGTGCCGAATGCCACACAGCTCGCGATACCATGAACCTACTGAGAGGCGAGTTTAGTGAGCAATCAATCTCACGGTTTGGAATAGTTCATTGGCCGCCAAGGTCATGCGATTTGACCCCACTAGAATTTTTTTGTGGGGATACTTGAAGTCTCTCATGTACAAACCAGCCGCAATTCCAGCTTTGGAAAATAGCATTACAGCTGCCATTAGTGAAATGCTAGAAAAAGTATGCTAAAATTAGAGCTCTGGATAGATAACCTATGGCGTAGCCGCGGGCAACATTACATGAAATAATCATTATAAAGTAAATAGCAGGCATTCATTTATCGCTCCAAATAAATATTTCATTCATGCAAAAGTGTTTTTTTTTTCAATTTTCAAAATCCATCAAAAAAATCATCCTTTATAAATATGTCATTCTATTTGTTGTTTATGTATAGAAAAATACTACTTTGGGTGTATTGGGTAGGTACTTGTAGGTATTGAGTACTCGAAAAAACAGCCGGTACTGAGTAATCAATACCCGTAAGAGCCATTTTTTGGTGGACGTAAATATAGAAAAAAGGATTTAGAAACCAGGCTTTGTTCCAGTGTATCAAATTTCATTAAAAAAATCTTAATATTTATCGCTTTAAAATTAACAAACTGTAGATTAAAAATAAATAAATATTTGGTTTTAAGTATCCTGGAACCATAATTTTTCAATCTTAAATACTTTGAAAATAAGAGCTAATCTAGAAAAACGGTTAGCATTGGATTTTGCCCACTCGAATTGGGCCTATCCTTCAGGTTTTTGAACTAGCATAGTGTAGTAATAAGCAAATGTGTTTTTGTTAATTTATTTTAATAAAATTAAGAGCGAATTAAACCTCTATGTTTAAAGGTTGAGAATATCAAAAGTTGGACATGCTTGAACATGTTTTATAAATCAATACATCCGTCTTCGTTTGATAACCAATTTGTCTATAATTTTTTAAAATCATAAGAAATTAATCAAAAAATTAAAAATTTCGTCATATTGGTCATAAACATGAGTTTACGCTTTTTTGTCCTGTACAATGTATATAAGTCTCATTGACCCGTATTTGTTAGACTCCTCGTAAATTTTGAAAACTATTTTATAATTCACCATTTTTGAGAGGCAATCAAAATCTAAAGAAACCTTTTTTTAATTGTAGATTTAGTAGGATGGAATAAAATAAATTAATAATTATGTACAGGGGAGGAATAATATCTTTCATACCTTGTAACTTTTATAAAATAATGGTAGCCTATTAAAAGCTGTTTTAATCGGTAAAGTTTTTGTTTAGCAGTATTGTTTTCCAATCTTTTTCTCAGGGCTGTAGTCAACACAATTATTACAATTATTACATTCTAAATTTAGTTTTCGGTAATTACAATTAGCCAAAAACACTTTTAGTCGGAGATCAAAGAAGATCAAAAAGCCATTCCAAAACTAATAACAATAATAACAACACGATGAAGAACAAATAAAATACTGCAGCAGATATCAAACAACAAAATGGTTATATTTGACATAAACGTAGTTACACTAAAAGCTACACTGATAACTCGCTTCACTATTGATTTAAAAAATTGCTACCTATACGTTTTATAGAACTACATCGGTAAAAATCGACTGAAATTGCTCTATTCGAAAATTATAATTATTCTACCGAAAATTAATCTAGCAAAAACAGCATTAAGAGCTTTATTTAGCACCAAATAAAATGATTAAATCATATTTTATTATATTAATTTAACAGTAAATCCAATATACAAACTTGTTCCTATTTCATAAGTACTGTGCATTCGTGCTACTAATTGATTACAACTCTGTGTTTTATTATAATGATGCTTTTTGATAACGCCGATTTTTGTTTTATTTATTTTATGCCAGATCGCTATCGAGGCCAGCTTATTTTCAAAGTGCTGCTATTTTACCTTGGCTTGGTATTTTCAACTTACAAAGTTAAACGCTTAACGGTCAAAGAATTAATAAGTAAACGATATGGATTAAAAAGTAATTGAGTATATTAATTTTTTTGTTCTAAGGCGAATTACATATGACAGATCCAGAATTAGCTTAAGTGACTTAAGCTAAGCATCAGTATGAAACTTAAACTCAAAGTTTTTTTAAAATTCAAAATTTGTGTTTTTAAAATTTCGTTTTATACAAAAACAAAGCTTAAGTCAAAAAACTTAAGGGTCTTAATTTTGATTACAAATATATTTAATTTGAATTACAAATATATTGACACAAAATATTGAAAATTTCGACCAGGTCTCAAAATAAGAATCTTATATTCTTTAATAGTTTTAGTTGGGTATCTAATGTCATGTTGCATTTCCTTACTTAAAAAATGTCTCGGCGGTAAAGGATTTGATGGCTATTTTAAGGAGCTTAACAGTTCTTACTTCTTATTCAATATCGCTAAAAGAAGATTATGCTAAATAATAAAAAAAAATTCCCAAATTTGTTGTGTTTTCTTTGTAAGGTCGGCTAATTTTGGCACCGCCTTCGTATTAATTTAAATTCCAGTTAGAAGTTAAATAATATTGAAGTGTGTTAAATAATATTGGAGCAGTCGATGTGGATTTTACGGACATAATTTGGTGAGTTTACATACAAATTGATCGTATCAAATATTATAGTCGAGAACTGAAAATGTTAATGTGATTTCAATAATGCTAAAAAGTCATGTAGATAGAGAGAGATAGAGTTCTAGACACAGAGAAAACAGATTCTTGCTGACATACAAATGTATAGCCAATCGAATGGTTCGGTTGTTGTAACCGAATTTTTCGTTTGTGACAACACTTGAGCAATTGTGACAACAGTATTTCTGTTGTCTCAATAACAATTCGATAGTCACAGCCGAAAAACTCGTTTGCTGCAACTGAACCATTCAATTGGCAACAAATTCGATTTTCAGATCATGTTTAGATTTTTGCAACGATTCGAAAACGATCTTAATAGAGATTCACTTTTTAACATGGAACCGTTAAGCGAGAGATTGGTGTACATACTCGTACGTGTATGTAGTTAAAAACAACAATAGCATGAATATAAATTTTAAGAAAATATCGTTCAATTTTATAGTATTCCTCTACCAAAGATGTAGCAAATACATTCATATCTAAGCCTAACATTATTTCCTGCAAATCTTAACTTTAAGATGCCTTCTGCATTATTGATTCGACACGCAAATCATAAATTATGTTCATTTTAAGCGTCTTATTCATCTGTACAATCGTTGATGTCATTTGTAACTTGATTTTCAACAAATTTTAATGTTAAAAATGTTTATTTATTATTTCGAGGAAGGAATTATTGTATTGTGTTTAAGTGATTTAAGTTTTCCTGCAGTTGTTGTTAGTGTTGTTGTGGGTAAAAAAATTACATCTACGTAATGGATTTTGACAGATTTGTATTCTTTGGCGTTTCAAACAAACGTGTTCATACAATGTGTCATAGATGAAAGCTATTTTAATGGTCAATTAAGTTGAATTAGTATTTATAAATTATAAATAATTGTGACACATTTACGGTAAATGCAAAAAAATCAACAGTTATATTATTATTGGAAAATGAATAATGTTTTTGTAATATTTTAACTGAATATTTGCAGCTAAGCAGAGGCGAAAACCATTGTTATGCTTGAAAAACCTCTATATGTTGGTAATTGCAAACTTTAAGGAAAATTTGCCACTTAAAATCTTAAAAATATTTAGATTTTTGAGTGCCTATTGTAAAATTTTTTCTCAAATTATATTGTATATACATATTAATGGAATAACTTGGGTAAGATGAGCTAATGGTTTTATATTTTCGCTCGCACATTCGTTACTGAACGCTGGTGTTGCACTTATCCCATTCATAATACTGAGCTCCAAAATACGTATATTCGTCATTTTCAAGTTTTCAATTTAAAATTTAAATTGAATTTGAAAGTTGAAAACTTGAAAAAAAAAACGAAATGTGTTTTAATAATTTTATTTAAAAAAGGAAACAAAATTAAGTTCAGTAACACTTTAAAAGTTCAAATGCATTAAGAATGTATTAACTGAGATCATGTTTTGTAAGCTTTCTTAATTTTTGTGTCCTCTAAATCACATATTAAAATTCGATCCAAATCGAAATGAATTTCACAGCAGGCCTTTTTTTCTTCGTTTTACATTTTATAGGATTTCTCAGTAAAAATGCACTTTTTAAATTTTAAAACAAAAACACGTTTTTTTTTCGAGATAGTTGTGATTTTTTTATTGGATTGTAAAGGAGACATGTTTCGATCCCCAAAAAGAAAATGGCCTCCACGGCTCTGATAACAGGCCATTACTCTTTGTGGAAGTCTTTTTTTTAATTCGCTGCGTAGTGCTACGTGAAATTTGAAGTTGTTGAGAACGATGCCAAATTGATGTTATCGGGTTTTCGGCAATACTCTCGCAATGTTTTTAAGAGACCAACCGATACATTAAAGCACAGCAGTCTTACAGTCCATAACCGACCGAGTTTCTTCAATTTTTTTGACTACTCTCCTAATGCGAATGACCACTCTGCTAATGTGTCAATTAAGTGCACTTTCTTGCCTGA
Organism: Eustalomyia histrio; assembly: GCA_949748255.1. Lineage (NCBI taxonomy): Eukaryota > Metazoa > Arthropoda > Insecta > Diptera > Anthomyiidae > Eustalomyia > Eustalomyia histrio. Next base: position 52,862,178 of record OX456527.1, read on the forward strand.
AAATTCTTCGAAGCTTGCGAAGCTCTTTCGTAAAGCGCTTCATTTTTAGTAATCGGAATAAACACTTGCACAAAAAAATTACACTTAATTAAAAAAGTGCACTGTTACTGAGAAATCCTATATAATACATTAAGATCGGCTTACTTACCAAAAACAACATGAGTTAAGCATTAACTTCAAATATTTCTACACATACTTGACATTCAAAGCATTAAACTTTGGAAATTTAAGATAAGCTAGCAGGCCTTATTGAGTTAAATGAGAATAGAAGAGAATGAGAATGAACACATAAAAACCGTAAATGAAGAGAGAAATTCTGTTGATGATCGATTTTTCTTCGAAGTTAACGTTCCTCCGTCCATATATTTGATTTTAGTAAAAATTTCGTAAAAACTTTGTGATTAATTTTGTTAAAATTTTTTCAAAGACAGTTGGCTCAATTGGCTTCTTAAACGCTCATGTGTTCGAAAAATTATTTACAATAGTTCTCATTAAATATTTAGTGTCACTAAGAAAAATCTTGTAAACAAATTATTTTTAAATTACATTGTTTTAATTTTTAAATTGAGTTTTAAAAAACTGCGAATCTTAAGGCTTTCCAAATAGCTCTTTTAGATTATTAACATTGAAAATACTGTTAAAAAAGATCTTGTATATTTTTTCCAAATTTGATTAACCAAATTATTTTTTATTCGAAATTTGAGCATTTTAATTTACAATTATTTAACGAAAAATGGTCGATTAATCGAAGAACGATTAGCCGATTAAATACCCTAATTATAACCCTAATTATGAGTTTTCTTCTTACGACCTAAAATATTTCAGTCCTAGTCAAAACTTCCATTTTGGGGATTGCGATCAAGTATTTTGAGCTTATGTATTTTAATCGATTATTTATATATTCATGGAATGGAGGAAAAACTTTAAGCCACAGCTTCCTAAATCAACCCAATCAGAAATTGAATGAACCTAACCAAAGGCCTCTCTTCTACGTTTTACATTTTACTGCCAAACCATGGGAGACCCTTGGAATTAAATATTAATTACTTAGAGCGTTTTACCAGCGTCCTGTAAGTATTTATTTTTTAGCGGTTAAAGCCGATCCATTTGCAAATAATTGGCTTAAAGTGATATGTCATCGTTTGCAAAAAGCTTTTTCTAGTACTACCTAGTGAGATATTACCAGCGGTAATAAAATCTATCCATGGGAAGAGCATTGAATTTATAAAAATTACGTGACTTTGAAAGTTTGACCTCGGTTACAGGTATAATTTTTTTGTTTTGTGGAAAAGCTTTTCTAAGACCTACTTTTTTAGTTTCGCCAACCTTGGAATGTTGTTTCTAACAAGCTTTATGCCATAACCGTAATATAAGTGCAGACAAAAGTTTCCATACATTTAGTTTTCTTTTAGCTTTCAAGTATTATTTGTTAGCTTAGTGGATAGAGCTCTCGCGTGACAATGTGGGACCCTGGGCTCAAATCCTGACATTGGAAATTGTGTTTTCTCAATGCTTCTCCGACGCTTTTATCAAATGATGTTTTTATTTTGGTATTGGATCTTCTGTCAGAACTTGTACTACCTGTTAAAGTGCACTGCCAACCCTTTCCGTTTGTGTTTTTCTGACTGGAAAAATTATTGTTTGCCTTAATTTAATCTAACTAAAAGTTATCTAACCTTCAAATTCCATAAATTTTAACTAAGTATGTAGTATTTAGAAAGGAATTTTAAACTAAAAAACAGGATTTTTTTAGACAAGCATCTTTATTTTATATATATATATATTGTACTTTATAAAAAAGCATTAGGAACATTATGCATTAAAGAGTATGTACTGTAATTTTATTTATATCTAATTAATTATCTTTAGTATGTACAGTGGGCCAAACTGTATTCCAATTAAACCATTTATCCGGCACCAAGTAACTCTAGAATGAAGGTGAATACAATTTAAAAAAATAAGTGAAATGGACAAACAAAAGAGATAAAAATTTAATTTAACTGAAAAATGGTGCAAAAAAAATATATTCACAAATATTTTAAGTCAAACACTAGTCATGTCAATTGGACTAACTTAACTTAAATGTTGTAAATGAATTTTGAAAAATCAAACTAAAGCTACAGGTGCAAAGAATAAAGGAGGATAGTGGCATGCATTACTAACATAAGCGAATTATTTTTATAAAAATTTAAAAAAATAAAAAAAAAACTTACCACTACAACCGCTACTAGAGAACCAATAGCAGTGCCAGCTAAAACATCAGACCAGTGATGTTTATAATCCGAAACGCGACTTAATGCTGTATACCAGGCAATCATAATAAATGCAAATTGCAAAAAGTGTCTCAATAATTTGGAACCATGCCAAGTCATACGAGATTGTAAGTATAGCTGAAATTAAGAAGTAATTATTAAAGATGGCGATCTGGTTTTAAAAATGTTCTCTTCAACTTACCGCTAAATACACCATTGTGTAGAAAGTAAAGCTAGAGTGTCCACTAGGAAATGAAAGTCTGGATTCCTTAAGCATTTTATCTGTTGAATTTTTATTGGAGCAACGAAAGTCTATTATATATTTATCTTGATTTATCCCAGCTGCACAGGTTGTACCATCGGGCATAACAGGATCACAAACCTATAAAGAAATGTAAAACGAAATCAAAATTAACAAATGCAGTAATTGTTGCTTATAGTCACAAGTCACATAAATTGTGGAAAAATTATAAACAAGTCAAATTTCTTTGTATCCCAGGAAAACTTTGATAAAATAATGAGTTACCAAAATTTGAATATATAATACATTACCTCGTAATGTGTGCTCTTTACCTATATCATTATAATTCAACAAAAAGTAATTTGTTACCGATATTTAGATACATAATGCATTACTGTGTAATGTATACTCCTTCCCTTCAGCATTATTACGAAATATGAGGTAATGAGTTACCAATAGTAAAATAACTTTGTAATGTATACGCCTCGCATTCAGCATTCTTTTGAAACATAAAGTAATAAGGTACCTAAAGTTGGTTATGTAATGCATTACAATTTAACATAAAATAATGACTCTAAAAACTGATAAATCAATTGAAATCATACGTAGCATAAAAATCAATATTTGATAAATAATTTGTATCCTATCATATCTATATTTGAGGAAAAAATCTTAGCACTTAGTATAAAGCAAGGGTGCCCAAGCCCCATGTGCTTGATGCTCATTTGTTTTTGCAAAAACACTTAGCTAGAAGCTGTGTGTTTTAATACACATAGAGCACTCAGCAATAGCAATAGGAAACACACAAACAACTTTGCCTTATTAGTTTTTTTGTCGTTATTTACTGTATACTCGCAAGTGCAAAGCAACAACACTTTCGTATGCTTTGCTGGTAAACATTGACGACAGCGATCATCAATGTAGATTTTGTTTTTGTTTAACGTATGATATGAAATATATATTTTTTTTTTCTTTGTATAAATTGGTTTTTACAATAAAAAATATTGAATCAAAATTAGTTATTTTTTAAATGTATTGGTGTTTGCTCTTCCATAAGAAACTTTTGGGCACCCCTGGTATAAAGCGTCGGCAGAATAACGGCACAAAATTGCTCATCGCCGAGCTTATATTAATTTTTTTTTTTTGGTTTTCTCAAAATTTGTTAAAATTTATTTAATTATTGATTTTTTTTGTGTCACCTTTTTTATAATTGTCAAACGAAAATGACAGATGAATTTTGCGTAATAGCAATAATTGATAAGGAATATTGCCGAAAAATTATTGCAATATAAATTGCCGGCAATAAATATTTACGAAATTGAGACATCCACACAGAAGATAAAATAATTTTGACGTTAGCTGCAATATATGTCCACATATTTGTCTTCATTTAAGACAACGGGATGTGCATTTATTTATGGTGTACACTACTATAAAATCTAAAAACTAATGCCATCTATTAATAACAAGAATTTTTAGTCTCAGAAACTCTAGCATACGTATTTTTATTAGTTTGTTTTTCCGTAGAAAAGTCAAAATTGGTTTGAAAAATTAAAGATTTTAAGTGGAAAGTTAGAGTTAAATAATGAAAAGTCAAAGTAACCAATTATTCTTAACATCTTCGTAATCATTTAAGTAACCAATTATTTTCTTATCCCCTATCTGCAAAAAGCTAACCCATTACTTTTCATTTTTTAATAAGCATAATTGTAAGAATGAACCCATTACTTTGACGCTCATCGCCTGTAAAATTCATCAATGAGTTAAGGTGTAAAGTAATCCTTCGGCCCAATGGCTTTAAATTACTTTACCCATTATTTGGTAATGTGTGGTTTTGGCATACAAATGAATCGGGATATAATCATTAAATAAGTTAGAATCATAACGATGGAAAAGTTGAAATGTAGAATTCTTCTTTGGGGTGCTTTACCAGCATTAGGAAAAAATTTGCTAATATTTTTTTTATTAAACTTTAGTGGCTTATAAAAAAAATTATACCAGAGTTTGCAAAAAGTGTACCTTCCAGTATAACCAAGTCTGAAATTGCCAGCGATACAAAAATCAATGCACTGGTGGAACCTTGAATTTATAACATATATAACCTTGGTTTGGAAGTGCTTGATACACAAGATTAAATAATTATTTTTTTCAGTCCTATAGACGTATAGCACCTACGATTGAATGATGAGATTCCCTAACTCCTGAATACTACGAATAAATTAAAAGTTTATTCAATTCTTTTTAACCGAATCCCATTATTGAATAAACGATTTCTCATACTTAAATCTTATGTCCTTCTCAGGTTACCATAAAATAACTACACGTTAAATAAATTTAAAAAGCATTTATATTAATCTAATTTTTTTTACTTTCAATTTAACTGTGTAATAATAAGTAATTTTATGCATTCAAAAATCTTTAGGTCACCATAATTATCATAAAATAATTTATGTAAATATTGCGTGATTGTTAAACATATATTATCTTAAAAAGCATATTAATCAAAATGACAATTTCAACAAATGTTTCCAGTTTTAAATGATTTTAAGAAAAACGAAAAACTAAAAAATCCTAGACAAAAAATCGTTTTAATACAAATAGTGTAAATAATCCTAAAAATTAAGCAAACAAAAAAAATAAAACTTATGCAAGTATTAAATCAGCAGGTGTGTTTTTGTTTACAACACAATTCATAAAAATAGTTGAAATAAAAAAAAAAAAAACATACAAATACAATTATATATACATTAGGGGGGAGTATATGTTTGTACAATTTGTTTTGAATTGTGAAAATTTAAGGTTAAATGATTTCTTTAAATTCTGTCACATGGAATAATTTCCTTATTAGATAACATATGATTTCATATATATTTTACAGACTATTATTTTAAAATACGATACCTTAAAAAAATTATTTATCGACTCGTTTTAAATAATTTATAATTTGGGATGATTTTGGAAATAGTCAAAATTTTGTGACTTTTACAATAATAAAAATATATCCATTCTTTGGATTAAATTATTGATTTTCCCTGACCGCTCCTAATTACAGTTTTATAAGAACTTCCAGTATATTTTATATCGCGAATTTATTATTTTTCAAATTATTTATCAATCAACTCATTGCTTAGATTTTTTTTGTTTGAATTTCAAATATAAATTAAACAGGGCAAACAAATGAAAATACCATTTTTCAATCAAAGTTATAACTGTTATGACCAGGGAAACCGCAAATATGCTCTAAAAAAAGTGTTTTATGCGCATAAAATATGCACTTAAAATATAGAAATATGCCCTCAAAATTTGTATGTTTTTTTAAAGAAAAAAATATTTTTTATTAAAAAATCAAAACAATTCAATTTATTATACGCACTCACAATATATTTTCTGTTACTGACTGTAGTATTTTTAAAAAGTACATAATATGTTGAGTTTGTTTTTAAATGAAGCCACAATTGAAATTCATAGAAATATATTTTTTTTACTATTTAAATCAGTTATTCAAAAACCAAACTATAAAAAATACAGACATTCAGTAGAAGTTGATATTTTCAGTTAAGCGTAAAATTTTTTGTTTTCTGTTTCTAAAAATAGAAATTCAAATAATTCCTTTTTGTTTTTTTTACTCAAATATACATTCACGTATATAAAATCAAAATATATACATCTGTGTGTGTTGTGTTTTGTAATTTTTATACAAATATAAAACTTTCAATTTGAAAAACAAACCACAAAAATCGTTTTTTCTACCGTTTTGTCAGTTAAAAATTGATGGTTATTTTAAACCACTTTCGATTGTTTTTACTGCTTTTGTCAACTATTAAATAATGATTAAAAATAAACAACAAAATGGTATGAAAATAATGAAAAATCAGTAGTCCTCCTTTTAATTACATTTTCGATTAATTTAATATGTATTTTAGATTGTTTTTAATGAAAGAATATTGTGAGTGCACAACAAATTTGCGTATTAAAAAAATAAGATAAACATAACAACTAAAAGGAAAAAACAAAGGAATACAAAACAAAAGGAACTAAATTTTTAAAAGGTATTACGAAAAACTGTAAATTTTTCCATACTTTAGTCAATTCTAAATTTACTAAAGAATATATAAATAATTTTTTTATTTGGTTAGATGTCTGCTCAGGACTCTTTATTGTCTGATTTTCGCGTCTTTATTTTTTTTATAAATCTTTTGGTTAACGGTTTCTTCTTTTCGATAAAAACAATAAGTAGAATAAAGGAACAGGAAAATGTTTAAAAATTACATCATACCAGCTTTTAAATGTTTGGTTGGTTTTTTTTCATAAAGAATAATAAATAATAAAGGTTGTTGTTGCAATAAAATACAAAACTTATCACTTCTAAATAATATTTATACCCTTCACCACAGGTGGAAGGGTATATATAAGTTTGTCATTCCGTTTGTAATTTCTACAATATTGATCTTAGATCCTATAAAGTATATATATTCTGGATCCTTATGAAGAGCGAAGTTGATTTAACGATGTCCGTCTGTCCGTCTGTATGTTGAAATGGGTTTTCCGAAGAACCCAGACATGATGAGGACTTGATTGTTTTTTATTTCTGTTACATGTCATCCATTTCTGTTTGCTATTAAAAATCAGACAGATCGGTTAATAAATGGATGAGATATTTGCAAAAAACCAGGACTACCTCTAATTTTTTCCGTAAAATCCCTTTGTTTAATATGTATGTAGAATTTTACGCTTAACAAACACATCCATGTGTTAAAATTCTTTTCTTTTATCTCCACCTTTTATACACAAGCAACACACATACAAAGATTTGTCATTTAAATAAAAACTAAACAAATCTCTAATGAACGAAGACTTTTATATATGTACCTCTATTGACGATGATTTTGTGTGAGCTTCAATAGCTCAGTTGTCTAGACGCTATGTCACAAATACTTTTTTTTTTCTCTAAGGCCGCGGGTTCGAATCCCGGTCAATTTATTTTTTTTTTGTACATTTTTTTATCATTTTCTTAAGACTTTTTTTTTGTTTTAGTTTTGGTTTTTTTTAACATTTAATAATTAATTTATATAAAATTTTATATTAATAATGAAATAATCCATAAATAGGCTAAAAACATCAAAATTTTTATAAAACCCTCTGATACAAACAAAATACAAACGTTTTTATACCCTTCACTACAGGTGGAAGGATCGCGGGTTCGAATCCCGGTCAATTTACTTTTTATTTTCTAAAGATTTTTTTTTTGTTTATTGTTTGTTTTTTTTAACATTTAATAATTAATTTAAATAAAATTTTATATTAATAATTAAATAATCCAGAAATAGGCTAAAAACATCAAAATTTTTATAAAAACCCTCTAATACAAACAAAATACAAACGGTTTTATTTCTATTTTTTGCTCCGATTTAAAAGAATTTATAAAAAGATTTTTAAACCATTTTATTTCTCATATATTAAGAAAATTTTATACATAATTTATAATAATTTATAAAAAAAAATTTATAAACTAATATCCTTCAAATTTTTAAAATTAAGCTAAATAAATTAAAAATATTTTTTAATAAAAAAGCGAAATAAAATCCCAAATGCAAATTAGCCAGCTTAATCAAACGTTTTTGTAGAAATAAAACACATGTAGTTCTAGTGATTTCTTTTAACGATTTGTTGAAATTCTTTTCTTTCACCTCTTCACCTTTTATACACAAACAACAAACACTATTCTAGAGCTGTAATATGACCTATGGATACGTCTTATATAGCAAAAGATCGAAAATCTTTAGTATAACATATTTGCTGAAAAACTTGGAAATATCGGTTCAAATACAAAAAAGTTATGCCCAAAACATATTTTTTTTTAAATACCTATTTTCTGGAACCATAAATCTTCCCGAGTCCAAGTTTAATCACCAAACTAAATGGTTAATTTCCTCTTAAAGGCTTCCGTATATAAATCGGTCCATTCCATATATGTCCATGTATAAACTTCAGTTTTTTTCCAACTATGGTGAAGGGTATATAAGATTCGGCATAGCCGAATTTAGCAGCTCTTTTTTGTTTTATTTCAGTTTTCTTGTAAACATTTATAGTTCTGAAATAAGTGTCATCCTAAATCACTGTGTGATTTTGTCAAATTCCACATATTTATCTCTGTCAATATTACCAAATATTTAACTATTTGTTAGTTTGTGGTAAATGCTACTGTTTAATCTGATAATTGACATGATTTTGTTGTTTGATATATTCACAACGAGTAATTTGAATTAAGGTTTTGAAAATTATTTTTCGATCATTGTTTTCATTTCTTTTTGATCTGTTAAGCAGATATTATTTTTTTAATACCTTTGCATACATTTATATTAAATCTCTATTGAAGTGTTGTGTCAAGTTTTTGCCAGTAATTCTTTTTTTTACCATTGAATGCAAAGTCATTATGATTTTTCAAATGCTGTTATGCAATTTGAATCCATTCCATGACTTGTAGTTTTTTCAATTCTTTAGAATTTAGAGCAAAGTTATTATTTTTCCTTCGGTACTTTATGTGTACTTTTAGATACTGATCCTCTATTGTTTGCTTTTTTTTCCAGTTGTTCTGCATTGCATTGAATATGAAGTCTTTTTATAATGGATCATTTTACTATATAGTGTGAGAATATTTATTTTAATACTTGGGTGGCAGTGGCTTTGATAACGAAATAGGTTTTTTCTATTGTTTTTATATCCGTTACTGTATAACAAGCATTTCAAATTGAATGTATTGAATTGAGAATTTCATTCACTTTTTACTGCACATTTTTTTGGTTATTGTGTAACACAGGTGTGGTCATATGTGAACAATTAATAATCAAACACATGTAACATCCTTTAATCTTTAACAAAGAAAGACAAACCTAAAGATTATATAAAAAATACAATATTGTTGCATTAGACTACAACATGCATAAAGATAATCTTATACATTTTCCACAGAAATTTACTACAGAGCTCTGCTAACGGATTTTTAGGGAAAAAATGCTTCATTGATTCAAAAAAATTCACCTTCGTTTAAAGAAAATTTTGCTCTTCTACAAAATATTTCAGAAGCAACAATTAGGAACCTCTTGCTATTAATTAATGTCAAACATTCTTTGAAAAGGGGATAGAGGAGAGATTATGAAAGATGGCGGGCTTTAAATATGGCAATACTGAAGTTGGCGCATGTTTGAAGCTTTTTAGTTCATGTTTTGTTATGTTATTTTTCTTGAGGCTAAGTGCAATTTTAACAGTGATAAAGGACGCTGCGATATGTATAAAGGATAGAACATTTATATACACTCTAATTAATTTCTGTTGAAATTTACCCAACTTATAGTAGGAAACTGTACTCCTACTATAAGTTTGGTAGTTTTACTCTGTGTGCGTAATCAAAAAAAAGGACACACATTATGGGTAAGTTGGTACACACATAATGGGTAATTTTACATCGAAAGTGCGTAGAAATTAAATGAAATTTTAAAGATAATTCGAAAATTTACGAAAATTGTGCGTAAAAAAATCTATTTGAAGTGTAAATAAACGCATGAAATGCCTAAAAATGCATTTCTGAATGCGTGAAAATAACAAAAAATTCGTATATTTACCAACGCAATGCTTTAAATTAAACCGCACAAAAACATTTGATTTACAAGACAAAACATTTATTTTTATTTTATACATTTATGATTTATTAATTAAAAATATAATACAGAATGCATTTAGCAATATTTACATTATTTAGCGCAGTTTTCTAATGGGCACCTTCAATTTAAAGTATGCGGCATGATTTGTATCCTCTCCTTCATTATACAGAGCAACCTTTGCAGACATATAGATTTTATACATCCGTGCACTTAGAATGTTGGCTGTTGTTGTCTTGCAAATATGTGGATAATGTTTTTGAAAATTGTACTTCAGTTTTTTTTTTTGTATGGATAGATGATTTTGATTTTTTAATTTTTTATATTTTCCAATTTTAAAATGTCAAAATATTAATTACCATTCTAATGCAGTATAATTACAAAATTTGTGCGTAAAATTTTAATTGAATAAAATAATACTAATTTTAGGCAGAAAGTGTTTAATTTTAAACACATTATGTCTAAAAATACTTTTTGTGTGTATTATTGTATATGAAAGTGTTAACAAAACAGTTAAACGCATTTGGTATTTGTATTAACCGAATTTTCATATATAAAAATTTACCCATTTCATTGTGATAAATTTACAAACATTTCTTAGAGTGTACATACACTATTTTTCTTAATTTGATGTTGCCGTTGCTAGGGATCGCAACGTCAACCTTCTGTATAACAGTCCAACGCGCTAACTATTACACAACAAGGCCCACATATTCAATATTTTTGTGACCCCAGATGTCAATATGTGATAAAAACCAGAAATTATTCCATCCTGGTCAGCATAAAAAGCCAAAAAGGTCTTTGCCAATATCGTTAAAATGTAAGTATTCAGGAGAAGTGAAAACTTCCAAAATTCATCATAGACACTAAGAGTATTACGGTTAAATGAGGAATTTTTTCTCTATTCTACCGATTAAATGATGAGTTTCGCCGATTCTGCAACATGAAGAATTCTATAATTTCCCAACATTAAAACCTTAAGAACATCGTGTCTAAATGAAGAGTTTTCCCGTCTTCTAAACTTTTAGAATTTCTCAATAGAATGCTAAGGTTTCACAATATTGGAAGCTTAAGAAACTTACGATAAAATGGCAATAATCTTGAACTGTATAACCCAGAGAATTTTTCCAGAACCTTAAAAAGCTAAACTTAAATGAGATTTTCTCAGCCCAAAAGCTTTTACTAATCTGGATCACTGAGAATACTACAACAGATTAAAGATTGGCGCTGTAAGTTTGTAAGACTACCAAGTTACAAATTATAGATATTCCTAAAAACCTACATCTGTCTAGTACCGACCGTAGGTAGTTTTGTTAAAATCGTCCTACAAGCTTACATAAAACGGCAAAAATAAAAATTAAACATGTATCCACAATTCTCCATTAGAGGGTTAAGAATTCTGCTGTTAAATAGCGAGGATGATAAAAAATCTCATGATAAATTGCAAGCTTTCCTAATCCTTACCCCATAAGAATGCCGTTATTAAATGAAGAATTTTTCCAACATTCTTATCATTAATATCATACAATTAAACCACGAGTTTCTCCTACTATGGAGCGTAAAGAATTCCCTTAATAAATTACAAGTTTCTCGGTAAATCTTATATTACCATTCCGTTGGAAAGAGTTCGATACACCGAACCCCTCCCATAGAATCAATTTCAATTTCATTGCAACATAATTTATTACCTACTGATTGATTTACAGATTCCCCTTATTCATAGACTTAAAGAATACTACAATACCTTCTGTTATTTTTATTATTTAGGGGTTAAAAATTAGGGTCAAAAGTTCCCCTATTTTCCTTTTTTACGTTTAATTCATGGTGGTTCCAAAAAATATTCAATTGGATATGAAAAAGAGGTATTTTGAACAGTTGTTCAGGAAAAACAAATTTTTGAAAAGTTCTCAAACAAATATCAAACGTTTAACAAAAGCTTCTTACTTGTCTCCCTCTATCAAGCTTTATTAAGGATTTGTTGGTACGCTCCAGGAGACTTTCCCTATAAGTGCCCACGAATTTGGCCAATACATATAGGTCTTGTTAACCAAGTCATTGTTGGAAATATTTTAGAGGAGGAAATCTTGAAGGCAGGCTACGACCTAGGCCGGTATTGGACAAGTCTTTGTGGTGTAATGGTTAGCATGTTGGAACGTCTTCGGCGACAGAAACATGAATTCAGAAAAATAATATGTATAAGTTTTTCATATTACGATACCCTACTTCGGTGTTCCCAAAGCACTTAACGCCACCGAAGTAAAATAACATAAAAGGGCTTCGACAAGTTCCACAAATGCTCATTATATGGCGAGCAACAACTGTTCTATGATTAAAAATTTGGTGCTGTAAGTCTTGCCATATTCCCTTTCCAGAGACAGAATTTCCTGAACGAAGCAGCACTCTTAAAAAATAAGAAAAGGTGTATTCCGTGAACATAATACAGGATTCCAAAATATTGTGGCGATTATGACCTTAATTTTGGGCTTTGACGATTACGAAAATAACTATTTCGGTTGCTTGGGGTTATGTTATGTTAGGGTACATATAAATATTTTCATACGCCAGCCAAACATAATTTATAAAACTTTAAAAGAAACATATGCCAATGGTTTAGAACTGTTTAAAAATCCACGCTTAATTAACATACAAAATTCATAAAAAAAACTACTGAGTTTTAATTAAAAAGGGAACATTTTAATAAAGCGAAAAGGAACAATCTTAAAAACATTTCAAAACAACAAGCGTATTTATGAAATAGTTGAATAATATCGTATACAGTATTGGAGATTTAAAGTTTAAATTTCAGAAGAGAATATAGAGCAATTCCATATGGAAACGATCAAAATTGGCAAATTTTTGGACGACCCCTCTCCGATTTTAAAATAAATAGTCTCAATCGATTGCCCAGCAAAAAATAATGTACCAACATATTTTTTTTTTTTTTATAGTGACTGGTTTAGTGGTGGTGTACACCACTGTCATGTGACAAAATTGAAGAATTCTTCATAAGGGACCTCATTGAAAGTTGTTTAAAAAAAAACTACTAAAGCGATAGCTCGTTGGAAAGGTATTGAATCAGGCTTTAATTGAAAAATAAAATTTTCCTAATTTTTCTCAGAAATTTACCTTTTTTCCCCTGAAAATTAAATTTTCCGATTTTCCACAGAAGCTCCTAAATTTTCCGGCTAATTTTATTTTTTTTGGATTCCTCATAATTTTTGCTTTAAGAATCAGCAATAAAAAAATGGGCCCGACTCCTTGTTTGGACAGGAGAAGAGCATTTAAGAGACCACCTTGTTCTCATTGTTTTTATATTTTTTATAATTGAATTATTTTTAATTATTTAACATTATTTTATTTTATTATTAAAAATACATTTTAAAAATTATTTTACAGTTAAAAGTACATTTATGAAGAAAAAATCAATTTTTTTTAAGAGCCCCAAGTTGAGTGTGTAGTGAATATGGTCTGCCTGCCTTCACAAGATCGGCCATAAATCCATGGATAATATCAGCAGTGGCATGTAATGGCACACCAAACCCGACTGAGGCTACAGGTCATAAAATGTTTTGTAAATTTTTTAAATTACCAGGTAATAAATATTTCGCCTAAAATGACACGTGCAGAAACAAATCATAAAACACGGATTTTCCATAAATATGGCGAAATATTTATTACCTGGTAATTTAAAAAATTTACAAAACATTTTATGACCTGTGGTCGGCTTATTGGCAGTAACCAATTAAGTCCCTCTTTAAAAAACATTTTATGACCAGTAGTTCACGCAAATTTTCGTATTAAAGAAAAGCAAATATCGCTTATTTTTTTTTTACCTATTTTTTACCAAAAAATAAATATAAATACTTCACACACTCTGAGTCAAATTTCAGTTGAATACTAAACGTGAAAGTGTTAAAGTGTTTTTTTGTAAAGTAAAGAGTGAAGCTGTAAAGACAATTTAAAGTAAAATGAATAAATTTTGCTGCAATCCGTTTAACAAGAGTGGACATCGTTCGAAAAAGATAAAAGTATTAAAATTAACTGGTGTTTCGAAGCGATACATGAATGAATTAAATATACAATACGGCGAAGAAGCACAATTCATTTGCCCCAAGTGTAAAATCGATTTGTCTCAACAAGCAAATGCATTGAAACAAATGCAACCACAATCCGAGAGTGAAATGACAATTGAACAAAATGTTTCATCTGATAGTGAGGCAGACATTCCGATGGTCAATATGTCTTTGAGTCCTTTGAATGAGGCTATTACCACTTTAGGTGAAACGCCTATTAGAAAAAGAAAGTTGCGAAGTGAAAAATACAGGAAAGATAAAAAAGGCAAGGTTATGAGTGCAATCGCGACAATATTTGATGAAGGCTCTGATAACGAATGCAGTCAAGCAGATGACGTTGATGACGGCAAACAAATGATTGAGCAGTTGAAAAGAAAATTCAATTTAGCGACCACTTTTCCGGAGAAATATCTAATTTTATCTGTGCTGCCTCAATCATGGTCTATACGCAAGATTTCTGAACAGTTTCAAACATCTTTTTACATCGCGAGAAGAAGCAAAGAATTAGTTCGACAGAAGGGCATATTGGCGACTCCCACCAAGAAATTTGGCTCAAGGACCCGCAGCGAAGCAACGGTGAAATTGATTCAAGATTTTTACTGCAATGATGACAACAGCCGCGCCTGCCCAGGTACACGTGACTATGTTATCACACGTAAAGATGGAGAAAAAGTACACAAGCAGCGCAGATTATTATTATTATGTAATCTATCCGAAGCATACCATCAGTTCAAAGAGAAATACCCAGCAGAAAAAGTGGGATTTTCTAAGTTTACCATCCTACGACCAAAAGAATGCGTGCTGGCATTAGACAGGCACGGAACGCATTCAGTCTGCGTTTGCATGTTTCATCAAAACATCAAATTAATGTTCTTTCCATGCAAGAAATCGAAAGTATTTCACGGTGAAATTGAAACATATAGGGACCTCCTGTCGAAGTCGTTGTGCGCATACCCCACGGAAAATTGTCATCTGTCCAAATGCGACAATTGTCCGAAGATTGACGAGCTAGAGCAATATTTGGCGGAAAAGTTTGAACAGCTGTTAATTCAGGAGGTGCATTTCAAACAGTGGATAATTAGCAGCGGCAGATGTTCCCTTGAGACCGTGGTAAAGCAGATTCCGGAATTCATCGAGGAATTCGGATTCAAGTTGAATGAACTGAAGGCGCACCATTTCATATCCGAGATGCAATCAAAATTTCTAAAGGAAAGTAAGGAGAAATTAGCCCAAAATGAATTCATTGTGATAAGCGACTTTGCCGAGAATTACACTTTTCTCGTTCAGGATGAAATTCAGGCTTATCACTGGGCAAACGACCAGTGCACGGTGCATCCTTTTTGCATTTATTTCAAAAACGAAGATAACGAACTACAGACCGTAAGCCTTGTTGTTGTCGCGGAGAGTTTAGCTCATAATTATGTGTCCGTTTATTTATTTCAAATGAAACTGTTTGAATTCTTAATGCAATCGACAAAGTAACGTTTTTCTCAGACGGCGCGGCTTCTCAGTACAAGAATTAAAAAATTTTTACAATCTTTGCATAATTGAAGAAGAACAAAACTGCAAGGTCGAGTGGCACTTTTTTGCGACGTCCCACGGTAAGGGCCCATGCGATGCGTTAGGGGGAACCCTAAAACGCATGGCGACTAAGGCAAGTTTGCAAAGGCCATATACTGACCAGATCTTAAATGTACAACATTTGTTTTCGTGGATTCAAAGCAAGGAAATTGCCATTAACACAGTTTTATGCACTCAAAAAGAACACGATGCCATGGAGCGACGACTTCAAAACAGATATAATAATGTCAAAACTATAACTGGAACGCAAAAGTTTCTTTGCTTCATACCAAATATTTCTGATATGTCAATTAATGTAAAGCGGTACTCTTCGTCTGCCGACGTGCTAAATTTAAAGTTACTTTAATTTTATAATGATGCCAAGACAATTGAAATTTTTAATAAATATTGTAATTAAGTATAAGCAGCAAAATAAGAAAGATTTTTTCTTCATAAATGTATTTTTAACTGTAAAATAATTTTTAAAATGTATTTTTAATAATAAAATAAAATAATGTTAAATAATTAAAAATAATTCAATTATAAAAAATATAAAAACAATGAGAACAAGGTGGTCTCTTAAATGCTCTTCTCCTGTCCAAACAAGGAGTCGGGCCCATTTTTTTATTGCTGATTCTTAAAGCAAAAATTATGAGGAATCCAAAAAAAAAAATAAAATTAGCCGGAAAATTTAGGAGCTTCTGTGAAAAATCGGAAAATTTAATTTTCATGGGAAAATTTGATTTTCATGGGAAAAAAGTTAAATTTCTGAGAAAAATTAGGAAAATTTTATTTTTCAATTAAAGCCTGATTCAATACCTTTCAAACAACTTTCAATGAGGTCCCTTATGAAGAATTCTTCAATTTTGTCACATGACAGTGGTGTACACCACCACTAAACCAGTCACTATAAAAAAAAAAATATGTAGGTACATTATTTTTTGCTGGGCAATCGATTGAGACTATTTATTTTAAAATCGGAGAGGGGACGTCCAAAAGGTGATCGCTTTCATATGGAATTGCTCTATACACAAATTTTACAATTCATGTGCCCAATACTGGGTAATACCAGTAGTAAATAGGGGCAGTCGACGTTTAAATCTACCTTAAGGTGTGTAAAGTCTATTTTTTTAATGTATGGAGTTTGACATAAAACTTGTAAACTTACCAACTATACAGACTATATATTACACTATATACGAGGCTTTATATGAATTCCCCCAATATGTATCAAATGAAGAAGATAACAACTGGCGACAATTTAAAAATACATACAAAACAACTTAAAAAGAAACTCTCCCCCATCATGGGGGACATATTTTTTTTTTACTGACAAAGCAAAAAATTTTAAAGTATGCTAATTATAAAAAAAAAAAACAATTACATGTTACTTCAACTTTTATTAATAAAATTTAATTGTACATCTTTTATTATTTCTAAAATTACTAAATCTAAATTTATAATACATGCTATATTGTTTATTTTAAAAATGTATAACACGCTATCAAAATAACACTTAAGATATTTAGTTTTCTTCAACTTTTTTTTTTATTATTTCTAAAAAAACAAATGTCTGCACGACATATGTTTGTCTTTAAAAGGCCCTTTAATTAATTGCTTGCATACAATTTTATTTCAATTTAAAGATAAAGCATTTCTTTTTTATTTATGGTATAAAGTAGTACTTACCGCAAAGAAATGGGGTCGTAATCGTCCAATCGAATATTTTGCAATATCTGTTGTCAATTGACTGACAGCAGCACCAAAACCAAATATTCCAACTTTTTTATAAGATTCCACCATCCAATCGGGTATTTCATAATTCATAAAAACATATCGTCTCGATGTATTATTGCCATTCGAATGTTTTTCATTATTTCTCGATTGAATAATTTCAACAATTAGTATCTGTAAATAAAAGAATAGTTAAATTATCATTAGATTGAAATTACAATTAAAGCTTTAAACGATTTTTAGAGCTGGGTGACAGCAACTGCTATCGGTTAGAAATAATTTAAAGAATATCAATCCCTCATTACCCGGTCTTTTTTCTTCTTTAAAATTTGACTAATAATCTACAAAAATGTTGATATATATATGTTCTATTTTTATTTTCTGGTGAGTTAAAAATGAATGAAGAATTTTGTGTAATTTACTTTTTTCATAACTGTTCTGTAACACGAAACTTTAAGTTTGCAAAAGGAGTCATAAAATATTGAAAAAATACTGTTTTTACTATTTCCTACACAAATAATTGATAAGTTGAAATTCTAAAACTTTAGTGAATGAAAAACAACACTTATCTCTACAAAAATTAAGTTGAAAAATATTTTGTGGTAAAATTTTTTTTAAGGTGAAAAAATCTGAGTTCAATATAAAATATTGCACAAAAGGCTTCATTCACTTAATGCTAACATGAATTCTACCTAAATTTATATGAAAAATTTAGAGCTACGTGGGCGGATCAATAAGTCCGTGACTTTTCGAACTTCCCTCATAGTTATATGAAATGCAACACTGCTACCATCAAGTACCACCTTTTAATAGACTATTGTCAAATTTTGATCAAGTTCTGTCATTTACTTTGCGTTTAACAGCAGGATTTTTCGATGTCCATACACTCAGAAAAAAAGTTAGTAGAATAATTTGTAAACGGTTTTCAATCGCACTCTACTATTTTTGTACTGATTTTTGGTAAAAAATTATTATTTAGCAAATCTTTTTGCTATTTACATTTTACAAATTACAGAATTTTTACAGAATATTTACAAACTTTTGTTGCTAATTTCAGAAATCATTTTACAAATTTTTGAAAACCGATTTGCTAAAATTAGCAAAAAATATTACTAATTTTAAAAAAGTGAATATTAAAGGAAATGTTATTTCTAATTAAAACTTACACCTACAAACTTAAATTTCCTTAAAATGTTACATATATTAAAAAAGGGATCGGAAGTGAAGATACCGACTCATGTCTAAAAAGAGGACATCCATTTAAAATAGCACTAAAAAGGTTTTTTAGTTCTAAAAATCCGCCCTAAAAATAATTAAAATTTAACCTTAAAAGTAAAAAAAAATTGACCAAAATATTTTTCAAAACAGAAATTACCAAATTAAAACAAAATGATAAATTCGTTTATGTTTTAACAAATTTTATTGATTTTTTTTTTCATTTTGTATAAAATATTTTTTAAAAAATATAATCAAAATTTTTTATGCTCGATAAAAAAAAATAAATTTAAAACTTTGTACTAATAATAATAATATTTACTAATTTATTTTGCTGATTTTAGCAAAAAGATTTTAAATTCCACTTTACAAAAAGTCTACTAAAATTTAGTAGCGGCTACTAATTTTTCTACTAATTTCATTGTACTACACGTCAGCAGACATGTGTTGCTAAGATTAGCAAAAAATACCGCTGGGCTTAAATTAGCAGAATTTCCCGTATTAACAGCAAAATATTCAGTTGCCATTACATCTTCACATTGTCATTTATAACTATTTTATCGCTTCCAGAAATTACCAAATAATGGGTAAAGTAATGTTAGCAATAGGGGCCGACGCATTACCTTACAAATAACTTCATTGATGAATATAACAGGCGATGAGCCTCAAAGTAAGGTATCCAATACACTTACAAAAAAAATTAAAAGTAATGGGTTACCTTTTTGCAGATAGCGAATGAAAAAATAATTTGTTAGAAAAATGTTTTTAATCCTTTTCCTACATTTTTTAACTTCAACTTTTTCTTAAAGTCTCTAGTTTTTCCACTCTAGTTTTTTCACTCAAATTTAGCCCTTTGTCCAGAAATACGAACTAGCGTATGTATGTCACATTTCAAAAAAGATGCTTGAGTGACGAAGTGGATGTGCAAAAACTGCAACAACAGAAGAAATCATAGCTGAAGATTGTGATATGGTATTAGACGATTGACAAGTGAAAGTGCGTTAGATAGGTAATGCCACAGACATTTCAAATGATAGAGTCCATTTTTATTTGCATCAGGAATAACATATGTAAAAGCTTTCTGCAATATGGGTGAAGTATTCTTAAGAATACTTTGATCAATTTAAGCGAAATAAAATGAATTTTAAGCGTCATTTCATAACTGTTGATGAAACAAGGATTCATCACTACAAACCGGAGAAAAAAAAAAACAATGAAAACAATGAACTTCAGCTGATGAAATTGCATCAAAGCAGGCAAACAAATTCAATACGCTGGTAAGGTTATAGCAAGGGTTTTATAGGATTACAAAGGTATTTTATAGATTAACTATCATCAAAAATGTAAAACAATTAAATCAGAGTGTTTATGAAACTATTTGGATCAACTGAATGTGAAAACTTTAGAAAAAAATAATTTTTCATCAAGACAACACACACAACAGTGTTTTAACAATGGCAAATATCAACGAATTCAAGTAGGAATTGCTTGACCTCCCACCTCATTCACCTGATTTAGCTCCCAGCGATTTCTACCCATTCCAGCTGTAAACTATTATTTTGCAAAGCTTCAAGAAAATTATTTTAGTCAAGGGATAAAATTTTTGAAAAACGTTGGATTAAAGTTTCAGGATATTATGTTTAAAAATAAACATAATTTAAAAAATTTGACACTTTTCCTGCCGCTATTTATACGTGAGGTCGGCTAATTTTGGGGCCGCCCTCGTGTATGCGGAGGGTATAAAAACTGACAATAAATTCATATGAGATTGCTTTGGCAACAACACTAACAATAAGTTAATTCATAGGGTGGTGTTAATTCCCTAAAGAGTTAAGTAATATCTTATATATAAAAGAATAACGTTACTGACTGACTCATTTATTCAACATCACCCAGCCCAAGCCGCTCAACTAGCATAGAACACTGTAATTTGGTTTCTTCACCGGTGTAGACATCCGCTAAGAAGGCATTTTTGAAAGTTTCTACATAAAGAAGAAAAAAGAAGTCACCCAATGTGGTGACGAAATATTGGGATAAATAAATATTTATAAATAATTTTTTATAAATAAAATATCTTAAGCTCAGTAAAATATAATACACACGTTAAAAATAGGAAAAGTCTCTTCCTTTTGGATTCTTCTGCAAGAAAATTGGTAAAATGTTGATTCATTCAAGAGGAGAAAAATTCACTTAACAGCCTTAACCACTTTGACCAGTCAACTGAAATTTAAAACACATGTGAAATTGAAATAATTTATTAGATAAATTGGGAAACAAAATGAGATGGGGAATGTGTGCAATTGTAACACTAGACAAGTTGACCGAAATGGAATGTACTGAGGATCGAGTGAAATTGATACAGTAGCAAAAAAACAGGGTACCAACGGAACTAAAACACTTGACAAGGTGAGCGAAATGTAACGGGGCAGGGAACCACTAGAATTTAAACATAGTATAATGGAAACGAAATGGAATGGAGTGGGGGACGAATGCAATTGAAACACTAAAGGGAATGAAATGGAACGGGTGAAAAGACCAGGGAATAAAAAAGAAGCGATCTTGGATTTATGTGGAACATATTTTTTCTTTTTAAGCGATTTTTCTTCATTTTTACGTTTTCTGAAATCTTATCTGTCAATTATTCTGGTTAATTGGTGTACTATTAATGGTAATGAAATATAAAACCATTGCCATTAACCAATGAAAGCAAATCATACTCCGGCGAACCAACAAAATAAAAAAAAAAATTTACGAGGAAGAACAAACCCCTCCGGATAGAAATCTTAAGGGATGCTTTATGAAATTTCTAATAAAAACTTTGCAAAAATTGGGTTGAAAATTGAAAAGGTGCGCCCTTAATCACCCATACCATCCACAAAGACGAGAGTTCTTAAAGCTTCCACGGAGAGGATATGATAGCGAAAATTCTTCACCTTATTAACCTACCCAAAACCATCTTGCTAAATAGAAATATGAAACTAAAAAAAGTTCCTTTATGTATGGGCTAATTCACTAATAATGTACTTTTTGAATTATTCAATAAGAACCTGGTAAACACTGGGTAAAAAAAAGGATAAAATGCCCCTTATTCATCTAGCCCAACCGCGATACTAAAATTTCACTTGTAGGTGATTCATATAGTGTAGACACGACATCTACTGGGACGAGATTTTTGGAAATTTTTGAGGGTTGGATAAAAAATCTCCCCATTAGTGTCCTACCCAAAAAATTTGGCCAGAAATCTGACATTTAAAATATAAGTGACCTGAGATATGGGGTTTTTCACAAAAGGTTAAGCTTTTCGAATTTCTAATTAAAGCATGCTAAAAATGAAGTTAAAAACATGAAAAGTGTCCCTTTAATGACCGATGCAAGCCACTTAAATTAGAAATCTGAAACTTGAAATAGAAACATCATTTACATCAAAGTTAAACCAATTAGTAATGGAGAAATATCCTAAAAAAAATAATTTCATTTTCTTCTTAATATATACATCCGTTAACGAAGTATCGGGCTTTTAAGCTAGTTAGAGCATATGTCGCTTTTTGTTTAACATTCAATTGTTTTCTTCGGTTTTTATTTAAATTGAGTATATAAAAGCTTATAAATGGTGTCTATAATTTACCATGATTTTAAAAGATTATTTTGTCGACTTATTTTGCGCTTTACAAAAAAAAAAAAAAAAACACTTGTTTAAATTAACTTAAAAATAAATACATAACTTGAAGTGTGTTAACATATGGTATCACAATAGTGACCCAAATATTTCGATTACACTGTTTAACAAATTTTAGGTCATCGTCCAATAGTTCCAATGCAAATACGTCTCTTTTTAATGGCGCGAATATGCCAGATAATTTCTCTTTTTGTTAAGGATTCTTTGCCAATTTCTAAATGATTTTGGAGTAAAACCAAGGACGGTATGAAACCCAGGCTGTACCAAATGACAATTTTTTTAGCTATGCTGCCATGCAGCAAAAAAATGCCATTTTGTACATCCTGAGTTTAATACTATTCTTGGCGAAACATCTGTTAGTGGCTCAGAAATTGTAAGTGGAAGTGTGTAAGTGGAAGTGTATGGCGACATTTTAAAAATGTCCTTACATTTTCACTTACAACTTCCAACTGTTATAGATCTAGAGTTATAGATAAATATTGACACCAAACTGCTGGGATCATGACAAACTATCTGAGTAAAAGTAAACACCCTGTCTCGCGAATTAGGCGAAATCGCCAATAAAGCAGACATTTAATTTAAGGAGGCCATACAATAAATATACAAGCTAACTTTGCAAAACCCTTAGGGAGTTTTGGATAACTTATGGTACTTTCATTGGAACCATTGATGCTGAAATTTCTTTGTTGAACTGTGTTATTGCTTATTACTTTATTTTTTATACGCCATAAACACTTACATTAAATTCGATCCCTTTTTCGTTTAATATAAATTATCACATATTTTCAATATGGCAAACATTAAATTTACACAATTTCCATTAAAAAAATGGTCTAACATAAAGAATATATAAAACATATATTTTATGAACTTTATTGAAAAGTTTTCCCTATTTTTTGTGAAGTTATTTCCTATTGCATGAAAGCCATATGCCTTGGAAATTTCTTTAGTATCTTCGCTGCTTCAAGAGGTTTCTTCATTGCTGATCGTTAGAATTTTAGTTTTGTATCTAACACCTCGTAAACTATATCAATATTTGTATAAATAATATATCAAACATCCCAGCAAAAAAAAAATAAAAAATAGGAATTGGAAATATTTTCAAAGTACTTAGAAGCATATTTTTACTGCCATTTTAAGGGTAGTTCTGAACAACAATTAAAAATCACATAATTATTGCTTCTATAGCATTATTGTTTTAAAAGTGGTCCTAAAAAGTGATTTGGATACAGTTTATTTTCCGACTGATGATCGCTAGTTCAACTACTGGCAGATCCAATAATTTTTTTATTTTTGTTTGTTTTTAAATGTCTATTTTTGATAATAATAACACTATGGAACATTTTTGGGATTATTGTCTGGGGGGTGAGAAATTCCAAGTCAGGGTGATGGTACTAGGTCAGTATAGTAAAACTCTCAAAGGGTTTGGCGTTCGTATGTGTCAGTTTTTTTTATGACCTTTTAAATTTTTTCCTTATCTTGATGTTTTTTCGCTTAGTTGTAACATTTTGGCAAAAACGTAGTTTAACATAACTCGAGAACCACTTGTCCGATTTTGCTAAAGCAAACTCAAAAAAAATTAGAATTACAATTTCTTTAATCCGTTCATATAACGTTTTTCTTTATAATCAACAGTTTTGCCGGTAAAAATAAATTTGTGGAGAAAAAAAAAATATTTTTTTGCCTAAAAATTAAAATTTTTTTTTTTAAATTCATAAAAAATCCAAAACGGAAAAAAGGATCAAGTGTTATTAATTTCATGTAAAGTCACATAACCTATAAACAAAATGCGACATAGATCATAGAAATCGATTAACGCGTTCTGCTTTTATTTACACTTAAGTAAAGGTATCCCATTTTGACAAGAATATTGATATTTGTTTTTATTCAAAAAAGTGTCATTTATCGCCTTTTTCATAAATTTTCCCCAATAACTCCAGACTTCTGGCCATAAACTACTAAAAAAATTAAGTAAACATTTTTCTAATTTTTTATTTTTATTTTATTTATTTATTTTTATTTATTTTAATAAATATTGCCTAGACTTTTTCGATGGTGGTTGTTCGGGACTAGTGGCATCGCATTCATCGCTATCATCAGTTTCTGAACCACACATAATGTCAATATGTGACTCCACTGTTGGCCCTTCTGCATCTCCTGAAAATTCTTTATCATCAAGATCATCCTTGTCTTGCCACACAAGCTTACTTCACCAGCAAAGCTGAGTTTTGAACTGTCAATAAATAATCTCCAGTCATCTGCTTCGTATTTTATTTCCATTCATCATTCACAAGGAATAAACTTTGGAGTGTTGCCTGACGACTTCGATAAGATGTGACTTTTACAACGGGTGCCAACAAATTGTTTGATTTCAAAATGGAAGCCAGCTCTTCCGATTCATGCTGTGTTAATTCCAACTTGGCAAAAATTGAAGCAAGCTTATTTTGATTTATTAAAATTGGCTCATTGGATACTGATGGCTCATATGAGGGACATCACGTGCATGATATGTCGGAGCAGTCGTAGAAGAGAAAATATCTGGGCTAGAAGCTTTTGGTACAGGAATGTGGTCCGAATGAGGCAATGGTGTTGCGGCACTTGCAACACCAACGTAATTATACGATTTTCTTATCCTTTTTGCGGCTCCTTTATTCGCACATGCATAGCAATTCAATGGATTGTGACCTTCGCCAGGATTAGTCCAAGTCATTGGGATACTTTCACGTCTTCTATTTTTCCAATCCATTAGACGGTTGTAGCAGCTTTTACACACTATATTTGGTACCCAATTTTCGTTCACTATAACATTTTGGTTGAAGTACATCTCGTATGTTTGAACAAAATCAGTACTGAAATTTCCTCTTTTTTTATGTGTTGAGACATATTGACCACAGCAGTAGCAAAAGCTATTTATATCTAGCTTGCACAGTTCCATATTCTGTTCAGTTTTGTTCACTTCTAAAAAACTGGAGAAAAATCACTTTTACTGTTCGCGTTCGTCGGCACTTGTTGAATGACAAAAATCACAGAATCAGTGTGAGAAAGAGAAGAAGTATAATGACAATGCATGTTTTATGTGAACATTACAGAACCAGTGTTGCCACATCAATATTTCTCTTTTAGTACAGTAGAAAAATATGAGAGAGTTCGGCTTGTGAGTGTCAATGTTTTCTCCAAATAATGTTATGCATATCTGGAGCAAATTTTTTAAATTCATACATTTACCTAATTGTGAATAAATGAGAAACGCGTGCATCGATTTTCATGATCTATGCCTTTTTTTGCTCATGAGTTATGTGACTTTACGCGAAAGTAATTAGTTTTGGCACTTTTTTCCATTTTGGATTTTTTATGAATTTAAAAAAAAAAAAATATTTAAATTTTTAGGCAAAAAATACTTTTTTCCCTTCATACATTCATTTTTAACTTCGAACGTGTTGCACATATAGGAAAACGGTATAGAAACAGATTAGAGAAATTGTAATTCTTAATTTTTCTTAATTTGTTTCATCAATCGGACAAGTGGTTCTCGAGTTATGTTAAACTACGTTTTTGCCAAAATGTTACAACTAAGCGAAAAAACATCAAGGTAAGGAAAAAATTTAAAAGGTAAAAAAAAACTGACACATACGAACGCCAAACATTTGAGGGTTTTACTATACTGACCTAGTACCATCACCCTGACATGGAATTTCTCACCCCCCAGATTGGCTGTTGTACTGTGTAATCAATTTGATTAAGCTCATTCTTTTTAATATTTCAATTATAAAAAAAATTGAAAAAATTTCGAAAAAATTACAGAAAGTACTAATTTTATTGAAAAATTATGACAAAATGAGTGGTATGAATGAAACTAAGTCCTTACATTTACTTAAGTTTTTTCAAAAAAAAATACAATAATTCTTAGAAATAATTTCACTTCATATTTAAAAAACGCAAAATAAAAACTTTATTCGAATAGTTAAATATTTTGTATAAATTAAGATGACTTAATTTAAGAATATTTTTAAAAATATTTAGTCTGCTATTGAGTTGATTAAAATGTTTAGAAATGAAGGCTTTCGTGGAATTTTTCGTAGAATATAAATATATTAAAAAGAATTTTACATTTTCTATATGAAGACTTTTTCCAGTCAACCTCGTGGTTAAATTAATTTTTTTAAAATGGAACGAAAAATGGAACGATTGGGACGATTTTTTAATTATCAGACTTTAGAAATAAGAAATACCAGACAATGTAGTTTTTTGTAGTCGGATATTAAAAAATTGTTTTCCAGTCGCTTTTGTAATACACACTTACTTCATGCATAAAGATTAAAGTCAATGATTTAGATTTAGATAGGCTTATGGTAGGGTTTCCGAGATAACTTCTTAAAAGGTTGAAATTTTGGTAAAAAAAAACATTACTATTTTTTTATTTTAAAGTTTACCAACAAACTGATATTTGGGGATAGGTAAATTTTTATATACAGTTATGTGCGAAAAAATAGGGACACTTGCATGCAACAAATTTAAAGTAAAAAAACACACATACATTTTGGAAAGAAACTAACAATATTATTTTTAGATTATAGTACAACAACAAATCTTCATTTTAAGCAACAATTCAAACTTTGTTGTTGCAATTGAAAAAACAACATTGAAAAGTATTATAATTTCCTATAGTCGAATGTGAATAAAATAGGGACAGTAAGAAAATGGTTTGAAATATTATTAGTATTTTATATTTTTTTGATTAAAATATAATAGTGGTTATTGTATCTAATAGATGGAAACATTTCTTTATCATATTTATGTAAATAAATGTACCAAGTATGGAGCCAAGGGTGGAAAAGGTATGGGATATAGAAAATCGGAACAGATTGCCATATGCACGAAATTTAAAAATTTTTTTTTTGTGCCAGACTACTTCGTTGGTATTGTTTATCAATTCTAAGCCAAACAAAAGAAGACCTGATCACTATTAAGTCCTTAGAAAGCTGATTTCCTATCGCCCTATTTTATTCACATTCGACTATAGGAAATTATAATACTTTTCAATGTTTTTTTTCAATTGCAACAACAAAGTTTGAATTGTTGCTTAAAATGAAGATTTTTTTGTTGTACTATAATCTAAAAATAATATTGTTAATTTCTTTCCAAAATGTATGTGTGTTTTTTTACTTTAAATTTGTTGCATGCAAGTGTCCCTATTTTTTCGCACATAACTGTATGTCTAAAAATATCCCTTTGAAGAAGCAGTATAATTGTATCATTTGACTTATAGGTCAAATTAGATTTGTTTAAAAATCCACATTTGTGGAATCATAAGACATATTAGTTGTGATTTCTAAATTGTTGGCTTAAAGCAACTGAATTATTTGCTGTCGAAATCAGTATTTTTTTAAGCAAATCAGTATTTACTGTAGCAACTGAATTTCTGTTATATAACCCGAATTTCAGTTGAATAATAACAAATCTGAAAAAATGTTTAAAAAATATATAAAAATATAATATCAGGTTAATGCTATACGAGGCTATTTTATTTTTATTTGGAGGCGTAATATATAGCTAAAATACAATCTCAACTATGGGAACTTTCTTTTGGAGCAAGTTCTTAACATGTACCGATTCTCACTAACTTCAGTGGAGTTTGTTTTATAATCAATAGAAACCCAAATGTCTTGTTTTACCTCGATATGTTTAAATAAAGGGTTATTAACGCTTAATTTGGTGCGAACGTTCTACGGGAAAAGGTCTGAGCACTGACCAAATTAAAACATTCTATGATAACTCTTAATACACTTTACCTAAGTGTAATTTGTGAAAAACTTCGTCTCTTCATTTTAAAATTTTACAGTATTAATGGGTTTAATTTATGTTCAAAAACATTTTGCATTTGTATAATACTATTGAGTTGAAATTTGTTTCATTTTATATTCATTTGTATTAAAAAATTTAATTTGGAAAACTTTTCTGAAAGCTTTGTGCGGATCAAGTAAGAAGGAATTTGATACCATGTTTATATCTACAATTCCACTTTTTTTACTATCTCTCTATTAAATACGAGTTTGTAACGACCTGACCAAGATCCCACTTTGCCCTAAACAAAATAATTTTTGCCTCTTAACGTTGGGATGTTTTCGAAGTTTTTCCACAATACTCCTAGATTGGTGTATAGGATATTATGAGTTATTGAATTACTTCTTGAACTAAACTATTCAAAAGCCCAAAAATGGTCGAAGTATTTAAAATATCTCTTATTTGAAAATTGAGCGAGGTTAATTAAAAAGCATTTATACACTCACAATATTATTTCGTTAAAAACAACTTAAAATACATATTAAATTAATCGAAAATATAATCAAAAAGAGGACTACTGATTTTCCATTATATTTAACACATTTCCATTATATTTAACACATTCAATCATTGTTGAATAATCGACAAAAGTAAAAACAATAGAAAGTCATTTAAAATAACCATCAAATTTTTACTGACAAAAAAGTTATAAAACACTACTTTTGTGGTTTGTGTTTCAAATTGAAAGTTTTTTTATTTGTATGGAATTACAAAACAGAACACAACACACGCATATGTATATATTTTTATTGCCTTTGTGTGTATGTATATTTGAGTAATTTCTTGTAATTTTTATTGAAATAATTTTGTATATATACAAACTATTTTGGTAAAAAAACAAAAAAGAATTATATGACATTCTATTTTTTGAAGCAGAAAACATAAAATTTTACATTTAACTGAAAGTATCAACTCCTACTGAATGTCTGTAAATTTGTATAGTTTGTTTTTTGAATGATTGATTCAAATAGTTAAAAAATATATTTCTATGAATTTCGATTGATTTTTCATTTAAAAACAAACTTAACGTATTACTTTTTAAATAAACTACAGTCGGTAACGGGAAATATATTGTGAGTGTATTTTAAATGGTAGCATTTGACACTTTTCAATTTTTTTACTTATAGTTTGTCCTTTGGTCAATAGAAGGAGATGTGTCAAATTTAATTTTGTTGCTTGCGACCTGTAAGTAAAAGGAATTGACTAATGATAGACACAAATATCAACCTAAATTACTTTTACCCTTTGCCGATGCATATTATGTAAATAGTTCCTGCATCGTCATCAAGAAGCTTGGAAAATATTTATAGAAAGACCCCCAGTTTCATTGAAACTTTTTGAATTTAAAATTAACTGTGATTCGATTCTGTTTTATATCTTAATTTTATTTTTGTTATTGTATTTTCTTCTTGAAACGTTCGGTTGCTGCGACCAAAAGCTTGGTTGTCGCAACTCCAATTTGTTTTTTTAACCGTATTTCTGTTGTTGCAACCCTAAGTAATTTGGCAGAAATAGGGTTGTTATAACCGAATTTTCCGTTGCACCACAACTTTTTGGTTTTGAGCTTTTTTTATTTTTAACCCTAAATTACCTCGTATTTTTAAACAATTCCTATGTGTTTGTTTGTTTGTTTTCAATTGTCTCTGAAGTGTACTTTTATTTTGTTCTATGTCTATTCAACATTTCATTGCTAAAGCATGTGTTTGTCAACACTTATGACGTCTCCTTTACATTTTTTGTTGGTAATATTTCTTCAGCCGCTCAATTAAATACATTTCAAGTGTTATACTCGCATCACTTTGTTGCATGGTTGAAGTGTTGTGGTATAATAGTGTCTTAATGACAGGCAATCCTTAATGAGTAAGTTGTATATAAATAATCTACTTGTATTGGAAAGGTCATGTCTTATAATGTAAACTATAGTTGGATAAAATTCTACAGAAGCATATAAAAGAAAACAACATATTGCATCATTTAATGATAGGGGGGAAGAGGAGTTGTTGTTGAATTATGTAAATAATTATCTTATATGTATTTTGTTGATTGTTTATATTTTAGTTTTCAGCTTGTCATTTTTTTTTTTGGTTTGTTTAATAGGCAGCTGACTTGGGCGATTAGATTAAAAAAAACTTAAATATTTAAATTAAGAATTATAATTTAAAGTCATATTTTTGGATCTCATAGAATAAACATTATCAATCTATGAGTTCGACTTTTCTATTATTTAAGGGGTTGAGAAACAAATAAAATTTTGTAACTCAATTGAATCAATGAATACTTTAGGTTTCTGCAATACAATTCTCACGGTAGATATATAAACTCACTACTCAATCGTTTATTTACTCTATCAATATACGAGTACTATTTCTTTTACCACCAACACCTGCTTGTCAACCTAAATTCTATCAAACTGTCAAAGTTTTAAAGTAAAAGACATGAATTTGTAAAAATTTGATTTATCGATAATTAAACTTCTTTGTTGGGATTTATTTTCCACAGATATATAATAACAAAAAATGTTTTTTGATTTCAGATGTGTTAGTAAAGAAGTAAAATAAAATACTAAAATTATTCTTATACTTTAAAATAATTTTATGTTCTAAATTAATTTAAATAGGGTTACTACAATTCAAGGCATCATCCACTTTTAAGGGCAATATATTAATAGTTTCGGTAATCATACAAAAGTTATTTGTCTTTAGGAGTAGACCCTGATCCATGTTAATATATGTCGTTGAATTTCAAGAAAATTATGTCGGCGGTGTAGAAGAAGGAAACATTTTTTTCAACCGATTTTCAACAAGATATTTAAGATCTGATTAAAGTTTTCTTTTAGAAATTTCTTCTTGCTTAAAGAGTCGTTGTTTTTTGTATAACTCAAAGATTTCTCTTTCTTCAGGACTTCGACCGACTGCAGCTACTAGCTTCAGGTTTAGTTGGAGGAGAGGAATAAGAACTAAAGATAATGTCTCGGTTGTGTCCAAAAATATGATATACACTTAAGCCAGTTTGCGAAATTCCTCAGTCACATCAAGGTAAGGTTATGTTAGGGTTGTCCGTAGCAATATCACATCAGTTCTCCTGTAGTAACGTTGATTAGATGCATCATTACTTAAGATAGTTTTTTATGAATATAAATTTCAATTGCACGATTTTCTGGAAATTATCGAATTCCGCTTTGCCCAAAATTTAAAAGGGATTCCTTGCTAATGCCCGGCAATAACAAATAATGTATTTTACTGTTTCTTTAGTATACAGTTTATCACATTTCCTACAATTAGAGTCAGAAATTCACCCTAATCTTTTGTCGTTTTAAAGGGCAGTGGCCAGTTCCCACTCTAGTAAGCAAACCGAATTTCTCTCTGGGTAGTTACAATAGTGGTTAGTTCTTTCCATTTCTTGATTAAACTTTCATCCCTATCGACTTTTTCGCAGATGACAAAAAGATTTGTCACTAATTTTTTTCGGTTGTAGACCAAGCCTCTTGGAGTTTGGGGACAGTAAAAAGATTATGAATGACACGCTCAATCGTATCCTTTCAGCAATTTTCGAGTGGCGTCGTGCTAATAGGGACGATTTCAGTGCTGCATGTTGACCTTTATGGCTGTATGTCGTTCATAAACTACTCTCGATTGTAGTAATTATTGTACCTCGGCTCCTACTCCATTTGAATACATGAAGACATCAGTATAAATATTTATGTGCGGTAATACACTAATTTGACAAAAATTCTCAACTGATCGCATTTCCGACTGAAAAGCTTGACAAATAGAAGAATGTGTATCAAAAACTGCCATAGTTTACTAAGATCAACCAGAGTTGGAATATTGTCACTAAATATGTGTTCAACCCTAATTCTCGCAAATGAATTAGGGCTAGTTCGAACAGCTACGCACGTAGTGATCCAAGTTCTCAACATTCTCTTTGCAGGAACAATACTGCAAACACACAATCCATGCGAAATAAAGGGTGGTTAAATTTTAAGGGCCGATGTTGAATGTGAACCACACCTAAACGTTAAGTTTTTTTCTGCATTTCATTTGAACCATGGAAAGATACACAATCGAGCAACGCGTTAAAGTTATTCAGGCTTATTATGAAAATGGGCGTTCAAATCAAAATGCACTTTGTGATTTTTTTGGTCAGCATAATCGACGAAATGTGCCCACAATCGGGAAAACACCTGTGCATGCTCGCCAAGTTCGTTCTGCGCAAAAAATTTCGCTTTTGTTCACGATAGTGTGGCAGAATAGCCGTCAACCTCGGTTCGCCGTCGGTGTTCGCTACAGCGAAATCATATCGGAATTCTTGAAGCCCGAAATTTATGATATGGATGTGCACAATATGTGGTTTCAACAGGACGGTGCCACTTGCCACACAGCTAACGAAACAATGGCGCTTTTGCGCGACAAATTCAATGGCCGTGTAATTCCACGTGGTGGAAATGTCAATTGGCCGCCAATATCATGTGATTTGACACCGTTGGACTTCTTTCTTTGGGGTTATTTGAAAGAAAAGGTGTACGTCGATAAGCCAGCAACAATTAAAAAGCTAAAGGATAAGATAATTCGGCACATTAACGGCATAGAACCTCAATTATGCCTCAGCGTTATCGAAAATTTGCACCATCGGATGGAGGTGTGCCGCCGAGGTCGCGGCACCATTTGGCCGATATTTTGTTCCATACATAATTGAACCATACCATATTATGATAATAAAAAGAAATGACAAAATTTCCTAAATAATTTGTGTTTTATTCAAAGTCAACATAGGCCCTTAAAATTTAACTACGCTTTAGATGCGTACTCAACGCTAAGGACCGTTTTTTTGTTGCAAAAGTCTCTTATTTTTTTGTTGCAAAAGTCTCTTAGCTTCGAACTGTCTGCACACAAAAAAAGACTAATTGTGATAACATTTTTTTTGCTAACTGAATTGTTTGGTTGCATCAACCGAATTTTTTTTTATTGAATCTATTTAATTCTTTGCCAACTCACAAGGTGCCCCAAATTATTCTAGGAACAGTAACTGTCCATTCACGTAGTTCAGTTCTAAAATCCTAAAATAGTTTCGCATCCTCCAAGAGAATAACCTTCTTTGGTAAATTTGTCTGCCATCTCATTCCTTGAAATGCTTCGAAACCGCCCCTAGTTTAAAAGTTATTGTTGCCATATTTGTACCCGTAAATAGTTACTGATCTTAAAGAATTGTTTATCAGTAAATATCCTTATATAACTAAGTTACTAATAATGTTCCAATAATGAATAAAAGAATATGTACTTACCACAGCAATTGGTATTACCAAACCAATAATGTACAACATCCAACTTTTAACTGTTGATTCTTTAAAGGGATGCATCAACGACTCATCATCACAAAAGAACCCGCGTTTATATGAAACGCCCCATAAATGAAAACATAAAATGGGAAATCCAACTGTAAATAAACCAAACCAGAAAATAAGGAAATTAGTATATATTTTTAAAAAGCAACCAATTTGTTTATAATAAAATACAAAATTTAAAGAACTCATAAAAATCTTTAACCAACTTCCTCAATAATATGATTAGAAAAGAAGAAAATTGAAACAAAATCAAAGGTATTTATGTAGAAATGCATAAAATACATGAATCCATAACAACTAAAATTTTAAACATAAAAACAAAGTTTTGTTTTTATTGTAAACAAAATAAAAAATATGATGTAGTGCTAGCGAGTGCAAACGATTTAAATAGTTTTTTATTCAGTTTTTAAATATAGTCAAATTTCAAATAGAAAACTTTTCAAAATCATACTAGACAAGTGTAACTAATCGTTGAGAGTTTGAAATGGGAGTATTTTATATTATCACATATGGATATAATTTTTTGTTGTCCTAAAACGAAAGTTCAATCTGAGAAGTTGCAAGTCGGCAACTTATTTAAGTTTTTTTTGTATATATCTTAAGTACTTTACTTAACTATGAATGGAAATGGAAGAAATATGAAATGCAATTGAAGAATCTATTCAAGGACTTGTCACATTACAAAACAAAATTTAAAATAACAGTTATTGACACTAGCTAAAGAGGAATGACAGCAAGTGATCTAAGACTTAATCTTAAATGGGATTTGTGGAATATAAATTATTAATTGGGACTTTTTCATGACTTTTCATGTACCAGCATTGGTGCTGAAGCAGTGTTATTTGACGCGAGCTCATCTGTTTAAGTTTCAAACCAGGCAGACAAGTGTCTTGGTTTTCTGAAATGGCGTAGAAAATATTTCACACTATTTGATCTCCTGAATTTTATACACCTAGAAAACATATTCTTTGTGACAACCAAATTTTTGCCAACAACATGGTTGGCAAGTCGGACATTTATGTTTGTTTGACCGAAACAACAAAATGTCGTTGGAACATTATATTTCTATTAGTCGAGGAATGCATTGGATTGGAACAGCCAAATTATACGATTTCAGCAACCAAACCATTAAGTTGGAAAAAAAATAGTTGTCTAAATAAATCTGTTTCCTCTATAGACCGAAAATTTAATACTAGTCTTATATATAGGGAGGAGCAAAAAAGTATATTTTGGAGCTTTTGGACTGTTCACAAAACGTCTCATCAACTCAGTGTCTCAATGGAGAACCATCGTAATGTGGATTGTGTATCACTGTTTTATTGTAATTGTTCTGCCGAGATAAACTAGAGTTTATGTTAGAAATACTGGATTATTAAGTAGAGCATATTGTCTCGAGAAAGGCAAAAAGCACTTGCAGAATTAACTTTCAAGACACACATCGACTAACAGTATTACCTATTTTCTTCTTTGTCCAGTCAATGCCCAGAAGTTGCAAGACACAAAATGATACAAGTAAGCCGTAATATTATTACTCATATATGGACTTTAAACACTCAAATGGACCGAAATCTAAATGCCAGGCACATAATAAATCTAAAAGGAAGTTATTCCAAGCTAAAGTTAATTTCAATTTAGAGATTAAGAAGTAAGATTAAGAATCGGTTCTTGTATGGAAATATGACTTAAGTTTATAAGACTTAAATATTTTTTATATTGTTTTTTGTTGTTACATTTATCGTAAAGTAGACAGAATGAGGTTATGAATGGAACAATATATCGTGCAGATGGCCGCCGCGGCTTTGCTGGCATGCACGCGATCTTTTAATGAAATTTTCAATGACCGTTTTGCATGAATGCTGCGGTATTTCATTAATGCAGCGTCCAATTTCCTCTTTTAAGGCTTGAGTCGTCGTCGGCTTATTCGCGTAAACCATCGACTTCAAAAAACCCCAAAGAAAAAAATCTAATGGTGTTAAATCGCACGATCTAGGCGGCCAATTCTGATCTCCAAAACGCGAAATAACACGACCGGGAAATGAATGATGCAGCAATTGAATTGTTTCTCTGGCTGTATGACATGTGGCGCCGTCTTGTTGGAACCACATGCCCTCCACATTCATTTCTTCAATTCTAGGCAAGAAAAAACTGGTTATCATTTCACGATACCGAACACCATTGACTGTTTGCGCTTGATCTGCCTCATTTTCATAAAAAAAAAGGTCCAATGATTCCTCCAGCCCAAAAACTAGACCACACAGTGACACGTTGAGGATGCATTTGCTTCTCGTGAATCACTCGAGGATTTTCCTCACCCCAAATGCGACAATTCTGCCTATTGACGAAGCCATCAAGATGAAAATGGGCCTCGTCACTGAAGATGATTTTATCGGCAAAATCATGAAAATCATGTTGTCTCTCCAATACCTAATTAACGAACTCCCTTCGCTGTCCATGGTCAGATGGCTTCAGTTCCTGAGTCATTTGAACTTTGTATGCATGAAGATGCAAATCTTTCGTCAAAATTAGCTGCAAAGTGGATTTGGAGACACCAATTTGCTGAGCTCGGTGTCGAATTGAGGTGGATGGAGTTTGAGCGACATCATCACGTACAGCTGCGACATTTTCGGTCGATCGACCTGGTCGATGGCGCGTTGTTGTCTTTACATCACTAACAGACCCAGTTTCGGCAAATTTATCCATTAATCTCTTTACAGTTGACTCTTTTGGAGCATTATTGTGACCCCAAATTGATCGCAATTTGCGAACTGTAGCCGCAAAACTTTTACCATTTTGGTAAAACAATTTCACAATGAGAATGCGTTGTTCATTCGTGTAGCGCTCCATTTTTACTAACCCCGTACCTTCTACTAGCAAACAATAACAATTGTTCAAATGTCAAACAATGACACTTCGAATGTTGCCAGATTTAAAAATTGCGTTCTTCTTGGGACACCCTTTAATTATTATTTTCTGAAGATGCTTCACAATTGAGTAGCGAAATATTGGAAAATAAATAATATTTGTATATAAAAACCAAAAAATTAAGGAGTTATAAATAAATAAAAGTTAAAAATTAAAAAAAATTTAATTATTTAAAATTTTGTGATAATTTTTTTTTGTGTTCATGACATGTCTACATAAAAACAATGAGTTTTACCTTCCACGTAAAGCATGGTCTGACCTTAACCTAATGGGATCTCATTAATGACGCTTTCAGCTAATGTGGCATCTAACTACACTCAGTTATAAACGAAAATTTACCTTACCACTTATTTTCCTGACTTAAAAAATCGCCAAAGACTTGTGCTCAAATAAGTTTTGTTTTTGGGATATTTGACTGTGTACTGATTTTTTCAATAATGATTTTTTGGTTCTTTGTTTTGTAATCTCCGTAAGTCAAGATTTTTGTTGAAAAACTTTAAAATATATTTTTAAGAAATATTTTTAAAATTATTATTTGTCTTTTCAAACTTTTTAAAAACATTCCAAAATTGTTGCTTTTAAAATCAATAAGTGGTAACGTTAGAGTGTTTTTATGGCTGTAGCCAACATTATATCCTTTCCTATGTTGTTCACTGCGCCGTTTTATCAATTACCGATCAGAATATGACGACGCTAGGATAACAAGGGTTAAAAAGAAAAAATCACATTTTTTATATAAATATTTTAAATATTCAAAAATAATCATACACCCAAAAAACAGTATCAGTTGTGGCCACCGAATTCGTCGCCAATCGAATTCTGTCAGTTACTACAACTATCTTCATATTTAATTATATTTTTAGTTGTGAAAGCCAATATTCAGTTGTACAATTTAATATTTATATTCCACAGAAATATTATTACGTTCCACAAAATTTTATTTAAAAAATTTATTTTCTGGTATCAAACCTGGGCAATCTGATTCATAGTTTACACTCTTGCTTACTGCACCACAACTAATTTAAATTTTCTTTGATATATTTGCCATTTAAACATTTAAATGTTTTATTTTAATTAAAAAAAAAAAAAAATTAAATGTTTGCCTCTTCCGGAATTTGAACTCGGAAATTCTGAGTACTGAGCTACCTACCAGACCACAAACACTTATGAATTTTTATGGCTAATTTTGAATTTAAACAATTTGTTAGAAAAAAAAAAATGTTTGTATAAAATATGTTCATCAATACCAATCATTAGTGTCGTATATTACCAATACAATCCACAACTCGGTTGCTTCTACTGAAACCCTAATTAAATGATATATTTGATCAGAATAACCGTACTTGTAATTACCACTTTTGAATATCGACAATTTTTTAATTAATATGATAGATTGTACCAAATTTCTAATAAATTCACTAAATAAATGGTTGCTTCCACCGCACACAAATACTAAACGAATTTTTTTTAAGATGATTGGGAATACTAATAAATGTTAACGGTTTTGATCGAATTGCAACCAATCTTTTCTCTGGGTGTACTACACTACTATCATATATTTTAATGTTCCATTTTAATGTTCAAAGACATAGAACTAAATTTAAGCCAAAAAAAAAAAGTTTAAAGTCTTGATATTACATCTAAAGCCAAACTTTTTTTATTCAGTGTTTCGATACCTTTTTATTTTTAATTTTTCATTTAAAAATTGATATACAATCTTAAGATGTTTTGAAAGCAGACAATATGTCTATTATCGCTATGGATATAAAGTACTCCATTGTAAAGCAAAACCAGCGATAATGCATAAATCTCAGCTTACTATTTCTATCCTATTTATATACGATACATATGTATAAAAACATTCGAATACATATCTAATGATTATGATATGACCTCTTTAGCTGAAGTACCGTTTAGACATTGACCATGAATGAAATAAATTCAAAACTCACTGATACACACACAATAAGTATGTAGTACATCCATCCATACATACTATGTACCTTCTAATCATTATGTATTCAATAAACCTCGTACGCATAAAAAGGAATCCGTAAATTATCTATGCCTAATTTTGGATTTTTGATGTTGTTTTCCTTTTTAATATGTTTTATAAAACTTTTAAAAATACACCAAATTATTATGCGTTTGAGTTTAATGTTTGTCGTA
This sequence comes from Eustalomyia histrio, assembly GCA_949748255.1. Classification (NCBI taxonomy): domain Eukaryota; kingdom Metazoa; phylum Arthropoda; class Insecta; order Diptera; family Anthomyiidae; genus Eustalomyia; species Eustalomyia histrio. The sequence goes on from OX456527.1 coordinate 52,900,857, forward strand.
AGTGTTCAAAATATTTTTCATGGACATGTTTTTATATAAAAGAAATGCGAATCATTTGGCACCCAGCAGTATATTTAATATTGCGGGCCAGTGAGAGGTGGCTAAATAAATTCTAAACAAAATACAAATTAACAAAAGGGTTTAAAATTGTTTTGAAAAATATTTGAAAATATTTTTATATTTCAAAGAAATTTAGAAACCTAAATTTAGCCAGTTTGCACTCACCCTAAATTTACACATTTTTTAATTACAGCTTAGCTTATTATTTGCAAATAAAAGTATTCCAAGTTAAATTATAAAATTTTTATAAAATTTGGATATTTGATAGAGAAAAGAAATTTAAGAACAAGTTCAGTCATTTAATTTAATTTTTTTTAACTTAATCTTCACACTATCAACATTTTAATAATTTTAATATTTTAACAAATATGAATATTAGGGTGACCCGAAATTTGAAAATCTTACGTAATATCAGTCATACGATTCGTATTATTGAGCTGATTATGAAGGGTTCATATATTTCGCTACTCACGTTGCGAGGGTGCATATATTTCACTACTAGCGTGTGAGGTTGGCATTCATAGTGTATTTTTGTGAAAACTCTTTCTCGAATTTAGGCCTCAAAAGTTTGGTTATACTGAGCACATTATGGGAAAAATATTAAAAAAAATTTCATAGATAAATGTTGGCCCACAGGTGCATCATTTTGTTTAAAATAAGTACTATCAAAATATTTTCACAGTAAATGACTGTAATTTTTTTTTTTTTTTTTATTATACATTTATTTAAATTACAATCTATCCTAAGATAATAAGCAATTTTGAGGAAGTATGTAAATTGACATTAATAGATGTACTCTAATAAGTACAAATATAAGTTCAGAATCATCCTCTGTATGACAGTAAATAACTAACAATATAATAACAGAAATACAAATAACTTAATAGCTAATTTATAATATTACAATTATTTACGTACAGATTTACATTATTATATAATATATATTTAGCGTTAATTATTTCAATTATATTTATAAGTAATATTTTGAAAATAATATTATAATATTAACATAATTATACGGAAAATAAATTCATATATACATATACACATATGCATACTCGCAATACACAGAAAACGATAAGATAAAGTACAAAATATACAAAATACAAATATAAATAATTCAAATGTTAGTCGTTATCTTCGAAATGGTAGATCTAAGACATGGTATCTCTTAAGTCTTTTTATTTCGTCTGTGTCATCTAATAGGCAAATAGCTAACGTATTGACGTGGGTGTCCAATCTAGATAAATATCGGTCACTGGACGATCTTATAACCTCCTTAATTGTGGGTATTCGAAGGTCGCTATGTATGGCTTCGTTGGTTATGTACCATGGTGCTTGCGCGATTAACCTGAGAGTTTTTGACTGGTATCTTTGAAGTATTTCAAGGTTGGAATTACTCGCAGTTCCCCAAAGTTCAATTCCATAGGTCCAGACGGGTTTTAAAATAGCTTTATATAACTTTAGTTTGTTTTCAATGCTTAGTTTTGAATTACCACCTAGTAACCAGTATAGGGTTCTGTTTTTGATGTTTAACTGTTGTCTTTTAGACTTTATGTGTTGTTTCCATGTTAATCGACGATCTAAATGCATGCCAAGATACTTAATACAGTCTCTGTTAGGGATTAGTGTGTTATTTAACATCAACAGTGGGCAGTTTCCTCTTCTTAAGGTAAATAAAACATGGGCTGATTTGTCCGCGTTAACCGTAATTTTCCATTTCTTTGACCACGTATTTGTGATATTTAGTTGATTTTGCACTACATTTGCAGCTACAATTTGAGATTCGTTTGCTACCAGTATTGCAGTGTCATCAGCATACGTTGATACCTGTATTTCATCTAGAATTGGCATGTCAGCAGTATATATGGAAAAAAGAATGGGACTTAGCACACTACCTTGTGGAACTCCCGCTCTGATATCCATAATCTTTGATTTTTCGTCGTTAATTTTTACATAGAATGTTCGATCTTGCAGGTATGATTTTATGATATGATAAAAGCTAGCTGGAAGAAGAGTTTTTATTTTATATAATAAACCATTATGCCAGACTCTGTCAAAAGCTTTTTCAATGTCTAGAAAAACTGCTGAGCAGTATTTTTTCTCTTCAAAAGATGATCTTATTGTATTTACAACTCGATGAATTTGTTCTATTGTTCCATGTTTTTTCCTGAAACCGAATTGGTAATCGGGTACGATTTTTAATCTTTCTAAAATTGGGGATAAACGATTTAAAAATAATTTTTCAAATATTTTTGAAAATATGCTAAGCAAGCTAATTGGTCTGTATGATGATATTTCATTTTCAGGTTTATTGTGTTTTCTAATCATTATGATCTCAGCACATTTCCACTGTGATGGGAAGTAATTTATTCTTAATATGGTATTAAAAATATTAGCGAGATGAACTATTGCTTTTTTTGTGAGATTTTTTAATACCTTCGCATCAATGTTATGATAACCAGGAGATTTCTTAACATTTAACTTCTTTATTTCATCCTTTATTTCTGAGGTTGAAATCGGCTTAACAGGCAAACTCATTTGACATGCAACTTCGAGATATTGTAATACATCCTCATCTTGATGAACATTTTCGTGTGGTTGTATATTAAATACATTGTAGAGATGATTTGCAAAAGCATCAGCTTTGCTTGAGTCTGATCTACACCACGATCCCTTCAGGTCTTTAAAAGGTGGATGTCTTTTTGTCGGGTGTTTTAAACATTTCGTTGCTTTCCATAGTTTGTGATCATTAACGATATTTTTATTCAGAGAATCGAAAAATTCACTAATTGTATTATTTTTTAGATCAGCTAAGTGAAGTTTTAGTGATTTTGTTGCTTGGTTGAGTAAATGTTTATCGTTCGGATTTCTTGTTGTTTGCCACTTTTTTCTTAGTCGCCTTTTGTGTCTTATGAGTTCACGTGTTTCCATTGATACTTGAAAATTAGTTTGGTTGCTTCCACAGTGTTTTACTGGCGTTGACCTTAAGGCAGCTTCGTGTATTAAATTTGTGAATTTTTCCACTTCATTATCCAACTCAAACCCGTTTTCTATAGAAATGTTTAGATTAATATTTGCATCTATCCAGTACGAAAAAGATTGCATATCAGTCCTGTTTGTGATGAGCTTTGAAATTTCTGACAGTTGTTTGATAGAGGTATTGTATGAAAGTATTATTGGAGAATGGTCAGAACTTAACTCGTAGTTATCTTTAATATCAAGCATATTACTTGGTATTCCAAAATAAATGAAAAAGTCTAAAAGGTCAGGGATTTTTCTTGGGTCAGTGGGCCAGTATGTTGGTTTTCCTGTGGACAGAGTAGAAAGATTGTTCTTCATTAGGCATTTGTGTAGCTCTCTTCCTTTTGGGTTAATTAGACGTGAACCCCACCAAGGGTGTTTAGCATTAAAATCGCCACCGACTATAAAGCGTGGACCGAGCATATTAAATAAATTTTCAAAATCTAAGCATGTTGTGTTGTGGCGGGGGGGGGGGGGGGAAATAAACAGCGCAAATAGAGACCAATGTGTTGTTACAAATTATTTTAATACAAGAAGCTTGTACATATTCTGTGGTTAAATGTTCTTCTGTTGAGTATTTAATATTTGATTTTATTAGGATAGCGGAGCCACCATGGGCTCTCTCGTTGGGATGGTTAGCGGTTATTAAATCAAAGTTTTTTATTTTGCAATATGATTTCTTTGTAAAGTGAGTTTCTGATATTAGTAAAATATCTATAAAATTTGTTTTCAAGAATATTTCCACTTCCTGTATGTGGTTTATCAGTCCGTTAGCGTTCCATGTTGCTACCCTTAAATCTATTGGCATAGTTTACTACATATTAAAGACATCATATTAATTAATGAGTTTGTCATCTCCATTTGTTTAGTAAGGAGCGTTTCAATTTTTTGTAAAATGGAACTTTCACTGGTATTATTTGGTTTGCTATTGCCTTTTACAGCATCAGAGTAAGAAATATTGTGGGACATATGAGGATTTAAATTATTTGCACATTCATGGGATAAACCTTCATTTTGTGAGTTTGGCATTGGTTGTCCACGGTGATAATTAGATAATTTGTACTGCATTTTTCTTTTTAGTTCTTGGTGAACTATACAACCTCTATAACTAGCAGGATGAGACTCTTGGCAGTTGGCACATTTAGGTGGTAAAGTTTTATTTTTTATACACTCCGCAGTTATATGATTTCCTCCGCATTTAACGCATTTATAGGGTTTGTGACAGTAGGATTTTGTGTGCCCGTACTGCTGGCAGCGGTGACATTGGGGGATGTTGTTTGTCTTACGTGGTGGTTCTATATTAACAATCGCATTGTTAATATGTGTTAGGTTATAAATTTCTTTATTATTGTCTTTAGGTTCTAGATCAACAAAGAACATTGAAAGTGGCTCTTTTGTTAGGTAACTTTTTATATTAGATATATTACGTACTTTATGACCAAATTTTTCAATAAATGTTTTAATGTCATCAGTGTTTGTTGAATAATGTAAATTTCTTATAACAACTCTATAAGCCCTATCAGTCTTGAGTTGAAAAGTATGGAAACTTATATTTTTAAATTTAAGATAGGAAACAAGTGTTCTATAAGAGTCAATGGTTTTAACCATTACCCTGATTTGGCCGTCTCCGAGTGCTTTATAAGAGTATTGTGTGGGAGATATAACATTGGCAAAGCGTTGATTCATGTCTTTCACGTTAGTTACTTGAGGTATGTATAATGGGGGAGGTCTAGGTTCCTTAGAATTTTGCTCTGCATTAATTTCAGTATTTCCATCATCTAGAACAGCAAATCTGTTTGTTGAACAAGTTGGTGTTTCATTTGTTGTTGCTTTACGCTTACTTATATAGGTTCCTGGTGACTTTAATTGGCGACGTTTATTTGTATTATTGATTGTTTGCCATTCACATTCACTTTCTTCGCTAGCATCATCAATGCTAGATAAACTAGCAGTAGTCATGCTAGCTAGACTATTTTGTTGCTGATTTTTTTTTTTTTTGTTTTTTTTTTTTTTTTTGTCAATATAATAGGTTTGGAATTTTTACTTTACGGTTTTTTTTTTTATATAATTTTTTTTTTTTTTTATATTTTGTTTTTGTTTTGCATATACATTAAATGTGTCTGTTGTTTTTGTTTTAATGCAATTGCATTTAATTAAAAAATTAGAAGTACACTCAAAATATTATGTAGTTAACTGTTTGTAGTTTAATAAAAAAGTTTTTCGTTCCATTTAAAAATAAAGGAATATACATTTATTTTTCAAAGAAATATCTATATTAACTTTTTATACATTTATTCGAAATAATTTACTATCATTTACCATTTTTTTCAGTTTCATTTATTTTTTTCATTTGTTTGAAATTTAATAAAAATTTACCCACAAAACGGAAACTTGTGGTTTATTTGTGTCCGTAACAGTTATTACAAATTTAAATTTTGTTTGCTGTTTGTTTCAAAAAAAAAAAAAAATATTCAAAAAATTTCAATTTGTTTTTTTATTTAAATTGGTTGTATATATACAAAATTTTTCAATACAAATTACAAGAACTTCATAAACACACATACATACACATTAACACAAAAAGTGTTTATAGCTTCAAATGCATACATACATTTTGTATTGTACGAGTATATTAAAAAAAAAATACAAAAACGGAAATAATTTCAAATAAATGAAAAAAACATTTATTTTTTAAGGATTGGTAGGTAAAATGTTGGCATTTATTTTAACTGATTATATCAGTTGTTTCTTACGGATGTGTCAGTTGATTAATCAACATTTAAAAATAAATAACAAATGGCATTTAATTTAAATGAAAATTAAGTAGACCGGTTTTTAAATGAAATATCATTTCTTTAAATGATATTTTCAGTTATTTTAACTTACAAACTTTTTTAAGTGTACATTTGTTTTTGAAGAATAAAGTAGTTAATATACAAAGAAATATATTTTTCAACATTTTCAAATTTCACATTTATAAATGAATAGTATTAGTAGGATTTTATAATCATATTATATTTTTTATAAATTGTTTTATTGCAAAGAAACATGAAAATTGTATTCCTTAATTATAGAGAATAAAAATTGAAAAATTCCACAGAGCCAGCAGGATAAAATACTTAGTATTTTCGGTTGACGCTACCCAACCTCCTTAGTATCCACGCTCTCCCCTTTGGTCATTGCTTATTGATGATTGTCTATTTTATATTGAGTGTTTAGAAACAAATTAACAAGCTCGAAAACAACACACAATCACCGAAATTTAACAATTTATATTTAACCTCTATATTTAACAGTTTTTGTTTTGAACTTTAATTCTTAAAATAACCAATAACAAAGCTAGTTTTTAAGCAAAATAATTGGTTTAATAACCGATTCTATGGAATTTCTGGTCATTTTATATGACCAGAATTTATGTTGGAAATTATTCGCTTCTCAGATAGTACAGCTCTGGTGGTATAGATTCTGGTTAAAAATTAACTAGCTTAACTACACATTTGCGCCTGCATGAACAAACGGAAAGTTGTGCTGTGTCAACGAGTACGTTTTTTATGATTCAATTGTTTGATTTCTGCAGGTATTACGCATAATTGAAATTTATGCCATGATTATTGTCAGTTTAATGTTTGTTATAATTTTCTTATTGTGGTATTACTTGGATATAGCATAAATGTTGTTGTTATAGTTAAATTAACTAACCGCTTCAATTGTAGCATAACATCAACTGTAGGTACTTTATACATATGTATGTACATAAATATATGCATGATTTTAATGTAATTTTAATTATACGGTTGCAGCATTAGAAATTCAAGTGTATTTATATAATTTTCGTAAGGGCACCCTTCTTTAAAGCACTTTTAACATGAGAAAATTGTAGTTGTCAGTTTTAGAATTTCATGTTCAGAATTTTTAATTTCTAGTTTCTTTTGTGTGTGTTGTAAAAAATTACTTTAATTATATATTTTTCATTTCATTTCTGTTTATTTTTAGATTCTAATTAATCACCATGTTTTTGTGGAATTTTAAAAGGATTTGTTAAAAATATATTGTTGATGACAAGATCAATTATTTAATTAAAAGCATACATTTTGTAGGAATTTCTAAGAAATTTTTGATCTAAAAATTGGAATATGATATAATTGAACATTTTTATTGAAAAAGTTTTGTATGAATACAAATAACAGTGACATGGCATCTCCACAACCTATATTCAGGATTTGTGGGTTATGTTCGAAAATGTTTCGTACCTAAAGTTGAGACTATGATCAAAATATTTTTGGTCGTGATCCCTAGAAGAAAATGGACTTAAAGCCCATAATTGGAGTGATAATCCTCATAATATTTTTGAAATCAGTATTATGTTCACCAAATACCTTCCTTGTGCGATATACTCATGCGTTAACTTTGTATTGATATCTCATTTGCATTATTTACAAGCATAAAGTTATGAGTTACCGATCATTGGTTACATATTGCATGATTTATAAACGTAAAGTAATAATATTAATAGTAAAATATTTTTGAAAATTTATTTTTAGATACAGTGCCGGACAAAAGTCTTGGCACAGTTGTATTTTTTAAATTAAGTCCTCCAATACTCAAAAATTGTTGCACCAATACCTAAATCCTTTTTGTCAATTTATTTTGTATATTTTACAGATACTGCTAAGTAAAAAAGTCTATTTATATACTTTGAATCCCGCTATTTTGGCAAAATTATGAAAATGGACTTAAATCCCATAACTGGAGTGATAATCCTCATAATATTTTTGAAATCAGTATTATGTTCACCAAATACCTTGCTTAGAAAAGGTTTTGAGGATGGCCGGCTTTCGCCGGACTTAGGAGTTTTATCCTCCGGGGTATGTTCAAATCCGGCTTTCCTTACTAAACCTCTTCTTTTGCCTTTTGTGTGTGACAAAAGTAACTATAGGATGTAAAAAAAGTTTACCGTCTTTGTTTGATTTATTTTTTGTCTATTTTACCTTGGGAGATATCAAAATGGCACTCTAAACTATTGTGTAAAGAATGTAAATTTTTTAAATTTTGGAAAGCAAGTGTTCCCCGTTGAAATGAGTTATCCCATGTAACATTTTTTGGTTCTTGCAATTGCATGTAATCTCTCGAAGTGAATTTACGCATAGTAAATTCATTTTAGACGACAATTATGTGTTATGGGTGGTCCTTTAATAAAAATCCTGATCCGTATTTAAGAACATATTTTTAAGTCATAATCTTAAACAATTGAAACTATAACAATGTGTAGTAAATCATACTGATAAACAAAAAATTAATGCTCTTACAGAGAAATATATGTAAATACTATTAAAAATAAAATAAAAACATAGAATATAATAAATTATATTTTTTTATAACATCAATAACAAAAGAGATTACTAAAAAAATAAAGAAAGAAATATGTAGTACTATCTGCCTACACTTTGAAAAACGATTAAATGATCATATAAAAAACGACATCATAAAAATATGTTTTATGACACTCATAAACATATAAAAACATGATCATAAAATAATCATATTGTATAAAAAAACATATTTACTATTTAATGATTAACTTCTTTGGGTTCAAGAATAAGTCAACCGCATACTTAGGAGCATTTTAACAACATTCCATACAACAGCATCTAACAAACTACGAGTATATAAAAAATTTAAATAAAAAACTACAGCTACTGTTTTTGAAGATTAACAAATAAAGTTTTAAAAATTTCGTTTCTATTAAAATTTAATTTTAAACCTATTTCACATTCAAGTGTTGCATACCTAATACCTCTTTTGTATAAATTTAAGACCGTTCGACTACTTAAGCAGCTAAATTAAAATAATGATTTTGGATTTGTTTAAATTTTACCTTAAATATAAAAGGGATTTTTTTTAAGGTTGCTACTTAAGTTTTGTTACCTTTTTCCATTGTCTTCACTTATTTTTTGTTGCACCTTGTTTTCTTTTAGGCAATCTTATGTTATGTGTCATAAATTGTATTCAATACCTTTCAATGTCATAATTTTTTTATATTTTTTATACTTAATAATAGAAACAAAGACAGTCAATATTGACAGTTTATAGAACCATGTTGGGTACCCATTAAGATTATAGTATTTTCAATACAATTTTCTTTTGTTATAAGTACTAAGGTAATTTTTTTGAAAAATTTTATTCTTATTTAAAAAATAATAATCCGACTTCAAGTAGAATTTTCTATTAGAATGATTAAACATATAGTGCTCAAAGACTCGAAGTCATACTGACCCAGCAAAACTTTGGTTATGGGTGCGATATATTCATGCGTTAACTTTGTATTGATATCTTATTATCTTTTGCATTATTTACAAGCATAAAGTTATGAGTTATCGATCATTGGTTGCATATTGCATGATTTATAAAAGTAAAGTAATAATATTAATAGTAAAATATTTTTGAAAATTTATCTTTAGATACAGTGCCGGACAAAAGTCTTGGCACAGTTGTATTTTTTAAATTAAGTCCTTTAATACTCAAAAATTGCTGCACAAAAACTAAATCTTGTTTGTCATTATATTTTGTATATTTTACAGATACTGCTAAGTAAAAAAGTCTATTGGGCAAACAACAGGATCAGAAACCACTCAAAAACTTGTCCACTTGATGCCTAGCTGCGTACATGAGGTGATAAAGTAAAGGTCTTACCAACTCGATATTGACTTAGTTTCTACATAAAAATGAATAACGATGTGCCAACAATTTTGTCCACAAAAAATACTAGTGTTTTAGTTCTTTTTTTTTTTATTAGTTTGCAGCTATTGATGTTTTGTTAAATTTTTCCTTTAATAACTTTTTAAAAGTCAAGTGAAATATATAATATAATATACCATTTTTTTTTTTTTTTTGCTAAACCGATTGTGTTTTACTGACAAAAATCATGATACTTTTTGAGAAAGCTTACTGTTCCAAGACTTTTGTCCGGCACTGTACATCACTTTCTGTTTTTTTTTTTATAAGCAATAGGGTAATGTATTAATATTTTGACAACACGAGCGAAATACGAAGCCCAATAATTTTTTTATGTTTAAAGCCATTAAATATTATATGTGTTGATGTCACAGTGGGTAGAGTTCTTGGATGGCAGCCGCCAAAAACCAATTTTCATTAATCAGTAAAGTAAGGTGAAAAGTAATACAAATTGTTTGGTAGTTAGTGGTTTTGCTGGGCAGTTTTATCCTCTACGGTAAAGATATTACAATGTTGAAGACAAATCAAGAAATCCACTAATCCAACAGTTTGAATTTTTGCTATAAATAACACTATTAGAAAAATAAATGTCTAAAAAACTTCATATATTCCTATCACCAAAGAGTATCCCTATTGGGATACTTATAAGAATATTTAAAAAAATATATTTTAAATAGAAAAAAATCCAAGACTAATTTTTGCGATAAATAAAGCGATAAATAAAAAAATTTATAATCGTATGTGGAAAAATCTTAACATTTGCATGAAATCAAGAATTGACAAGAAAATACTCCACAAAAGTATGGAGTTATAAAGCTCCTTGGTGTATAGTTGTAAAATTCTAAGTACTCCATACTTAGAACTCCATACTTGTACCCACATTTTGTAACTATTGAAAAAAAAAAAAAAACGTTGTAAAATTTTAAAGATGACAGTTTAAAGTTACGCGCTTTTATACAAATTTAAGAAACTCATTTTTTAAATGAAAACAAGCCCAGCAAAAAAATGGTAATGACAAGGCATATTCACAACCTATATTCAGGATTTGTGGGTTATGTCCGGAAATGTTTCGTACCTAAAGTTGAGACTATGATCGAAATATTTTTTGTCGTGATTCCTAATGGTCATAATCCTCATAATATTTTTGAAATCTGTATTATATTCACCGAATACTTTGCTTAGAAATGGTTTTGAGGGTGGCCGGCTTTCGCCGGACTTAGGAAATTTCTCCTCTGGAGTATGTTTGAACCCGGCTTTCCTTACTAAACCTCTCATTTTATCTCTGTGTGTGGTAAAAGTAACAATAGGATGTTAAAAATTGTAAATTGTTTAAATTTTGGAAAGCACGTGTTCCCCGTTGAAATGAGTTATCCCGTAACATTTTTTAGTTCTTGCAATTGCATGTAATCTCTCGAAGTGAATTATGCGTAAATTCGCCTATTTAAGACGCAATTTATGTTTATTGGTGACGACATTTATGTTTGTGGGTGACAAGGCATTACTATATAGATTACTATGTAATGATAGGTCGTTACCTTTTGCATTACTTTAAAATACAAAATAATGACCTACTGATAATGGATTTTAGAAGTACTTATATGTACATGCAAAATAATGATTTACTGTTATTTACTGAAATAAGTACCAAGTTCGTATTACTGTTTTTCTTAATATTTATTGATTAATTCGTTTTGAAAAACTATACGACAAAATGGAAAATTATCTGCTGTAAAAAAAGATTTTACAAAAATTTTAAGATTTTTCAAGGATTTCTAATGTGAAAAAGCATTACTCCTATATAAACTTAAATTTTTGAATGCAAAAAGTAGTTATTTTAAATATATTTTTATAATTTCAAATACAAATGATGATTATTATTTTTTTTAAGTAAGAGAATTTTGAGAAAGGTCTACTATTATTTTACTAAGACTAATTGCTTACTTTAATATTGTAAGTAACCACTTATTTCTCTTTTTTTTCTGTAAGCCAGAGGGTAATGACCACCCATGAATTTTGGGACATCGCAAACAAAAGTAATTAAGCGAGTAAATAGCCTGGTAACTAGTGAAACCCTTTGTGGGCTACTTACTCCCTTAATTACTTGGTAATGGTCTGTTTTTGCTGGGAGGTGCTTTAAAATCCTATACATACTAACTTTTTGCTAATTAATTTCAAAGCATGTTATGGTTCGTTATGTAAAAACGTTTGTATTAGGTATATATATTTCTTCAAGAGGCCTATGTAAAGTAACAAGATTCAAAAATTTTTTCGCTGTAGATACACTATCTTCTAAAAGTCACCATCATGATGGGGTTAAATACATCGGTGTGCATTGAAACTACCGTTATTATTAAAATTCCGATACCACAATAACTAAAACAACGTTTCCCTTAAAATATTGTTACCGAAATCACTAAAATACCATTATCGCTAAAATACCGTTATCGAAATAATAGAAAATAGCGTTATCGTTAAAATACCGTTACCGAAATAACTAAAATATCGTTACCCTTAAAATAACGTTGTCGAAATAATAGAAAATAACGTTGCTCTTAAAATAACGTTGCCGAAATAAAAGAAAATAACGTTACCCTTACCGATAACCGCATTCGTTTCTGTTACCCTCCATGATTAATAGATAAATTTTTTTATTAGTGATCGGTATAAATATTATGTGATATGTTATTTTTTCGGTGTAAGATATTAAAAATGTTTCGTTCTCCAAATGAATAGAAGAATGTTTATGAAGATCGTAGCTGACCAGAAAATGCATTCCAATGCACTGGTGTCTAATAATTTTGTCTGCTTATTCAGAATTATCACAAAAACAATTAAAAATGTGATATTCTAACACTTTAAGGTCTGTGGTAATTAGAAGTCAAATTCACTATAATATTATGGACATAAAATAATCGGGATTTTATTAACAAATACTTTACCAAGCATTATATTTTAGAAAAAAAAATCAAAAGAAAAATTTAAGGAATCTATTCCCAATCCCCGAACTGATTCCAATTATAACAAAAGTATTAACTTAACTCCGATTTGTATGAAATTTAGAATGTAGTAGAATTATTTCCAAGAAACCTGTTACATTCCTACGTTCACCTTGCGGATTAAGAGGGTGAAATAGTGGAAAGAAAATCGGCAATTTTTTAATAATTTTGCGGGAGCATTTCATATAAAAACTGAATAAAAATAAGGTACATCGATCAAGAAATATATATTTAGAGAGATTTTTTTTATAACCGTTATACCGTTTTTTGGTATTTTGCTAACTAACCGCGAAGACAAAAACCAAAAGAAAACCTGACCTGAAAGAAAAGCGTGACTAAAATAAAGAGCATGGTTTTATGTATACGGCATTTTATATAAAAACTGCTTAAAAATAATATATTTGTCAAATAAGAAACATCGAACAAGGAGTATATATTCTAGAAAGATTTTACTTATCACAGTTCTACCAATATATTTGCTAATTAACCGCGAAGAGAAAAACCCAAAAAAAAACCTTTTCATATTGAGTACTTAGGAGAAGCATAAAAGGAGTCTGGTTTGATATGAATAATGCCACTGTTGCCAACTTTATTGGCTCAAAGCCCCACATTTTTTCAAAAAAAGGCGCTAGAAAAGACATATTCTAAACCAGATTTTACGAACCTATTTTTAATTATAAATAGACATGATTTTTTCTTTTGTGAATGAAAATAAGTTGGATGTGGATTAATTTCTGCTAACCGCTAAAATACATTTTACCCGCAATAAGCAATAAACATGGTCTAGATTAGAGGAAAACGTAAAAAATAGGAAACAAGGATTGTTTGGTGATTTACGGATACCTCTTATGTGCTAGACGTTAAACAGGAGGTTTTAGGTTCAAATAGCGCTAGAGACAAATAAATATAAATTTGTGGCAATTTATATTGTTTTTTTTTTTGTTTAAATGATACATTTTAAATAAAATTTTAGGATTTTTTATAACTATTTAAAATAAATATAAAATTTTTGCAAATTAGATGTACATAAAAAATTAAATTTACATTTGCATTAACTTAAGTAAAATACTAATAAATTTAATGAAAGGTGTATACTATATGTATTTTTTACGATTACTTCGTAACAGTTAAAATATCACTGTGGTCTGTGGTCGATTGGAATCCATTTCAAAGAAACACTCTATGCAACTGGCATGTGTATCTTATCAAAACCATAAGTACTATTTTCAAATGAATTGATATGAAATGTAATAGTTGAAGGTAATAAAAAAAATAATGTTTCCAATTTACATGTGGGCTCCAACGTAAACACCCAGATTTTACACCTAAGAAAATATGTACGTATTCTCATAAACATTAACAGTAAGAGAATTTCATTGTTTTTTGTTTTTTTAAAATAGAATTAAATTGAAATTTTCTATTTGGGCCTAGAATTTGGTGCAATTAAAAAAACAAACAAAAAGAATTTTTATATAGTACAAAACAAACAAAATCAGTAAAAAAAATAAAAAAAAAACAAAACAAATTCTCAGAATACCTGAAAAAGTTGTCATTAAAGATTCCATAGAACCAATTAAAGTATTTCAAAATAAATGTGGCCTTTAATGGAAATAAGGTATATATGGGCATTAACTGATGTAGGAATGTATTCACGTCCAATTGTATATTATTTTTTTGCTATTATTTGTTTTTCTTATTTTAATGTTGCCATCATTATCGGTAGTTCAAAAACAACCTTCTTCTTTTATAAGAAAAATACCTTTTAGAAAATCTTTTTCTTTAAAAAAAAAATAAATTACACATGCTTTTCTGACAAAAGTGATCAACTCTGACTGTGCATATAAGTAGATATGCGAGGGTTTTTTGTTAAATATTCAAGTAAACTCGAACAAATATTTTCGAAGAGAATATTAATTTGAATATTAAATCAAAAAAAAAAAGTTTTTATGTAAGCATATGTAACTTGATATAATTATATATTTATTGGGATGTATGCAAGTGAAATAATACTAAGGCATTTATGTGAAACAATTTAAATTTTATTTTCAATTTTCATCGAAAAAACCATTTGTATATATTTTTGGAAATCTTCAATTATTGCCTTATTTATACCCTCTACCATATATGGTGAGGGTATATATCAGTTTGTCATTCCGTTTGCAACATGTCGAAATATAGGTCTAAGACCCCATAAAGTATATATATTCGTGATCCTTATGCAATTTTAAGTCGATTTAGCGATGTCCGTCTGTCTGTTGAAATGGCGATCACGACGCGAAGACGCTCGCCTATTTTTACTCAGATTATTGTACATCCTCCCGAGCAGTTTGTTATTGAAAATGAGCAAAATCGGTCCAGCGGTTTAAAAGTTATGGGTGAAAATGTGAAGATACCTCTAAATTTTCCATACAAATTGGTGTATTTTAGTACAATTTTATAGTATCACTGGTATATAATAAATTTTCTCATATTTTTCCTCAATCGCTTAGAAATTAATAATATTTTGTGCAACTCAGATATTTTTTGTCTCAAAAAATTTTTTACGTAAAAAAATTCGTTCCTGCATCCAAAAAAGTTTTTCATCCCAAAAAATTTTTTCATCTCCATAATTTTACTTCAAAAGTTGTTTACATTGTTTGCATCAAAAACAATAGAGAACATTCAAAGATTCAGCACAGCCGAATTTACGCCTTTTTTACTTGTTTTTTTAAATAGTTTTTATGAGTCATTCCATTTTTCCATTCAATATATTTTTAGACCCTTCACCACAGGTGGAAGGGTATATATAAGTTTGTCATTCCGTTTGTAATATCTACAATGTTGATCTTAGACCCTATAAAGTATATATATTCTGGGTTCTTATGAAGAGCGAAGTTGATTTTACGATGTCCGTCTGTGTGTTGAAATGGGTTTTCCGAAGACCCCAGACATGATGAGGACTTGATTGTTATATATTTCTGTTACATGTGATCCATTTCTGTTTACTTTTGAAAATCCGTCAGATCGGTTGATAAATGGCTGAGATAATAGCAAAAACCACGACTACCTCTAATTTTTACAGTAATTTGTTTATTTTTTTGTTTTTTTAACATTAAATAATTAATTTAAATAAAATTTTAAATCAATAATTAAATAATCCATAAATAGCCCAAAAACATCAAAATTTTTTATAAAAACCCTCTGATACAACCAAAATACAAACTGTTTTATTTCTACTTTTTGCTTCGATAAAAATAATTTATAAAAAGATTTTTTAACCATTTTATTTCTCATATATTAAGAAAATTTTATACTTAATTCCCCTTTGAGTGCAACTATTTTAGGTCATAACTTATAATAATTTATAAAAAAATATTTTAAAGACTATTTTCCTTCAAATTTTTAAAATTAAGCTAAAGAAATTAAAAATATTTTTTTAATAAAAAAGCGAAATAAAATCCCAAATGCAAATTTGCCAGCTAAATCAAACGTTTTTGTAGAAATAAAACACATGCACTTCTAGTGATTTCTTTTAACGATTTGCAAAAAAATATTTTTTGGTCGAAAATAGCTTTTTTTACAACTAAAAAGATTTTTGAAAAAAATAATAAGACAACACTGATTGGCATTATGTTTGTGGTTGTTGTTCTTTCTTTTTCTACAAACACATACAAAGATTTACCTAAAAACCAAACAAATTAGTTTTGAACGAAAACTTTTAATTTACTTCTAATAACAATGATTGCTTATGTGCTTCAATAGCTCAGTGGTCTAAGCGCTTTGTCATAAATAGTTTTTTTCTTTTAGTCGCGCGATCGATCTCCGTATAGCACAGTTGACTTAACGATTTTGGTCAGTTTTTCTGTATATTTGGAGAACGGAAAAAGGAAAAGTTCCAAAATAAGGTACGAGCATCTTGGTTATCAATACACAACATCTGACCAAATGTGGGCGGGATCTGAGAAATAGGCGTGGCACAAAATATATTACTTTTTATCTTAAGAACGGTAAGACAGATATTAAATAATATATAAATGGGCTTAAAACATCAAAATTTTTATAAAAACTAAAATTTTAGAGTTGTAATATGACCTATGGATACGTTTTATATAGCAAAAGATCGAAAATCTTTATTATAACATATTTGCTAAAAAACTTGGAATATTGATTCAGATACAAAAAAGTTATGCCCAAAACATATAGTTTTTTTAAATACCTATTTTCTAGAACCATAAATCTTCCCGAGTCCAAGTTTTATCACCAAACAAAATGGTTAATTTCCTCTTAAAGCCCTCCGTATATAAATCTGTTCATTCCATATATGTCCATATATAAACTTCAGTTTTTTCCCAACCATGGTGAAGGGTATATAAGATTCGGCATAGCCGAATTAAGCCGCTCTTACTTGTTAGAGTTTACTTTATTTTTAAAATTAATCTTTATATATATTAAGAAATTTCAATAAAAATAAAAATATAATCGTTTAGAAACTATATATTTTTAAATTTAAAAATAAATTGTATCCAATTATATATTATTTGATTAAATTAGATAAACTCATTTTTCGTATCAAATTATACCAAATCAGATCCCATGAGATATCATGAAATCATCTTATGTATGACATCTTTCGCATTGAGTAAGATTTTAATTGATATTTAATGTATGATACTATATATAACAATATATGATTATATTGATACATTTTTCGTCGGGTACTGATTTTTAAAAAAATTGTAATGATTATATTTGAAAAAATAAAACTAACTATTCTGTAGTACGATTCTCTAACTTTCTTATACACCATTCATACTGAACCCCAAAATACTTATTTTCGTTTTTATTCAAGTTTTCGATTTGAAATTTGTAGGGAATTCGAAAGTTAAAAAGTATAAATCGGGTATTAATGAATTTATCGATTTCTTTAACTGACAATAATCGTGGGCTAAGTTACCGAAAAATTTATTCCAAGTTTTTGTTTATTTTTAATATTTAACAAGAGATATCGATAAAAGTTGTTAATTTGAATATACTGAAGTATTGGCAAAAATTATTATGTTATTAACTTAAAAAAAATTCTGTAGATAAGTTAACGATTTTTAACCACCCGAGTAAAAAATATAAGATTTGATCCGATCTGTTTTTATCTAGTTAGGTATGAATAAATGAGATTTGTTTATATAAGGCCATATCTGGTGCTAGGTTATATCTGATAGCATGATATATCTTGATCTAGAACAATATCTTAGCCATTTGAGCAGTTTTCAAAGGCACCAAAAAATAAAAATGTATAAAAAACAAGTAAAAAAGGGCTAAATTCGGCTGTGCCGAATCTTTGAATACCCTCCTCCACCATAGGGGCTGAAGATGATATACGTATATACTAAATTTTGCATGAACTGTAATATGAATATGTTTTGTCAATTTATGTAACGAACTTTTGTTATTTAGTTTTAGTAATGTTATTTACAGAGGTCTGCTCTGTTAGCGACTTTAACATTGTTGCTTTTAACGTTAACTTAGTTATTAAGAGTAACACACATATAGCACTAAAATGATATTATTCTCATAGTATGTAAGACAATAAAAGTAATCAAACAATAAGAAGACTTAATAACATTTTTACTTACTTAACAGAAAACAAAAATAGATACAGAAAAATTGTACAAATTTGTATGGAAAATTTAGAGGTACCTTCACATTTTCACTCATAACTTTTGAACCGCTTAACCGATTTTGCTCATTTTAAATACCAAACTGCTCGGGAGGATATTCAATAATCTGGGTAAAAATAGGCACCCCCGCTTGCGTCTTCGCGTCGTGATCGCCATTTCAACAGACAGACAGACGGACAGACAGACGGACATCGCTAAATCGACTTAAAATTGCATAAGGATCACGAATATATATACTTTATGGGGTCTTAAACCTATATTTCGACATATTACAAACGGAATGACAAACTGATATATACCCTCACCATATATGGTGGAGGGTATAATAAAGGTGTTTTTAATTACGCTTTTCTAATTTTATGAATCTGATTAAATATAATTTGTCCAGAACAAATTTAATCCAATTATAAATGGTGTGCCAGAAATGCAAAAATTTTATCAGATCTAATTGGAGGTCAAATTTGTCCACAATTTTGAGGTTTAATTAAATCTGG